>CM038349.1:6758399-7223399 GCA_021464625.1 Proterorhinus semilunaris
TCTGTGCCAGATCACGAGTTTATACAGCCAAGCACACTCGCAATTTGTAGAGCATAAATTCCTGAATATGTAAAAAAAGAAGAAGAAGAAAGCAAGTCTCTAGCACATAACCAGAATGCTCACTCCAGCCACTAGTGGGCAGCCAAAAATTTTGAAAAGGGAAAAAATTCCACACGTGTCCAGCATAATAAGAGATTAAGATATAAACGACACATTACAGCCACATGGTAAATGGTCAGTCTGCCCCAGGGCAGCTTAGCCTACAATAGTATCACATGAATAAAGACTACGATGTATTGATAATTGATTGAAGAACGTTATTGTCACTTTAAATTGCGTGGATCAAATGTTAGTCCTGAGCCGGTGTGACTCTGCGCGCCGCCCATGTGGGCCGACCTGACCTACGCAGACACGGGGAGAACATGCAAACTCCACACAGAAAGGCCCCGCCCAGGGATCGAACCTGGGACCTTCTAGCTGTGAGGCAAGAGCGCTAATCACTAATATATATAATTATAATTTTAGCAATAGCATTTTCTTGTTTACGGTATATGTGGACCATGACCCAAAATGAGTTCCGACATTTCCCTGCTGTAGAAAAAAAAGGTCAATACTGATTTTTTTCTCTCCAAAGAACAGTGCCAAAAAAGGGAAAGCTCATGACTTAAAGGTAGAGGGACACGGCCGTTCCCTGCCAGCCCCCACAGCCTCCCACTGTCCAAAAGGGCGGTGTGAGCCCGTATGGGTTTAAACCCATTAAACACTGTCCGATGAAGTGGTAAGGCAGTCAGCTGACCTTGTTCTCGTGTCCTCGAGCAGATGCCCGGGCGAGAGGGAGGGTCTGCTGGCCACATGATGCTGCCTGCAGAGCTGCGAGCTCCTGATCATGTGACGCAAGATCAGAATATCAGAAAAAACAAGTGCCTCATTTAGTATTTCTGTAACATTGTTTAAACATAATAAGCGCTATATGTAATAACCATGGATTAAAAACACTAGATTTGTGTTTTCTAAGTCAGATGGAGGCGAGGAGCCGCTGTGGATACGTTCTTTTTTTCCATTTATCCTTCATTCATACAGGTTTGTCCCTTGAGACTCAATGTCTCAGTTACAAGAGAGTTTACAAGAGAGACCCGTTTATTATAAGCCAAGCAGACGCGCACATCCTCAAAATGGACGTGAACATCGTCATATCTAATGAAGGGAGAACATGCCGGAAACCTCAGCAACGGTTATGGTAAAAAGAGCTTTACACATTTTGGGTGGCTTACTATACTAACTGTTATTTTTGACGCTTTCGATGTAACCGAAGGAATAAGAGCTGAATATTTTGGTCTCACCGGCGGAAACTCCACACTCCGCTCGGATGTTCACCTCCACTTTCAGATCCAGGTTGCAGTCGTCTTTCTCCATTTGTTCTTCTTTCACGACTGACACATCTTCCTCCTGATAAAAAACAAACAAATGAAAGGAAGTGAAAGCGTTTTAGGATGCTGGATTTTTACAAACCGAGCCTACAGGTTTATTCTTCCTGTCGCTCTTCCACGTGGCTGTAACATCTCCCTAGACTTCTCTCGACGTGGAGGACCAGCAAGTCTACTCCAAGCTTCTCACCCTACTGCTAACAGAGCACCCAGCCACTCATCCTCCAAAAAACGTATAATTTTTAAAGTTTTCTGTTATTACCATGGAGGCGTGTTGAAATGTCTGGTCTTCTTCTCCAACAGTAACAGGAACGATGATGTCTTCAGTTACTACAGATAAAAGAAAGAACATTTAGACAGTGGAGTAGATGAAGGATCTCAGCCTGTTATTGTCCTGAAGCTTCGGCCTTAAGGTGCTTTCACCTGACGCGGATCGCACGGCAACATTTGCAAAAAAAAGGACACAGATCATTGAATTTGGAGCAACATGACCACCTCTACCACGTCATAAAGACACAGTGAAACAGTTACTGCCTGGAAAGAAGTGGAAAGGCTTGATGACAACGCAGCAGCTGTGGTTAGAAATGCCTTTACTGAGCCAAGGCATTCCGATCAGAGGAATTATACGCTTCAATAAACTTACGAAAACACGAATGCAATGAAGAACACACTGGATTACAAACATGTTTTAAAGGAGATTTTACCATGACCTGATCGCTGGACAGACAGGTAGTGTCAGGTACGCTAACCGCGGCACGGTAGCGCTTCACAGCTAGAAGGTCCCGGGTTTGATCCCACCTGGACGGGGCCTTTCTGTGTAAAGCATGTTCTCCTCGTGTCTGCATGGGTTTCCTCCAGGTTCTCCGGTTTCCCCTACGACTAAAAATATGTTCAATAGGCCAGGATGAATGATGTGTGTGTGTGAATGCAGATGTGTGCAGTCGCAACAGCGCTTCCGTCAGTCTCCCCCAGGGGAAACTGAAGCTACTAACATAGTTTACCACCACCGAGTATAGAGTGAATGTAAAATGCTCTCATGTAAAGCGCTTTGTGACCATGTCTGTGAAAGGCGCTGTATAAATAAAGATCTTCTTCTTCTTCTTCTACTGCACACTCAAACCACACAACATTGTAGGCTATTGTTATAATATCCGGGAGAGAGGCAGGAGGGAGGAAAGCGTCAGAGGAAGGTAATAAAACTATTCCACTGTCACCAAAGCACCAGCAAAGAATCAGCAACAGCGCAGAGGTTGTTTTATTTACAGCAGTGGCGCCGCCTGAAATAAAGCGAGCATCTGATTACAAGGCTTTCAAGCGTCCAAATAGAAGCAACAGCGCAATCCGTGCGGCTAGGTCTGTAGACGGGCCAGTCCGCCGAATCGGTGCCATTTGAGCTTCCAAACCGTCTCCTTTGCAGATGTTTGTGTGTTGCTTGGCCAGGTGAAGGCGTGACATGGAGAGGCTGTACTGTGACGCTAGAAGTGTGGAGTTTTGTTTTTGCTGATGAGTTAGCTGCAGTTTTCAGTTTGGCCGCAGAATCTGTTTACATGCTCGTCCAGGAAAGACCACATTTATTGTTTGTTTTTTTCATTTAAACAAAAAAAAAAAATCGAATCGAAAATCGAGATTGATCAATATGGGAAAATGTTTTTCATAATCGCCCAGTCCTAGGCCGTCTTATTCTCTCTTTTTTATTTTTTGAATGGATTTTTCCTACTTCTCTTCCCCATAATCGTAACAGGAACGAGAACATTTGACCAATTTGCCAACTCCAGGCTGACGCTGACTAGCACAGAGGCACAGGCTGTACCCACTGAAACTACATTTGTCTTAGATATTGATTAAATATCTACAAGAGTTGGATTTACACATTAAATATTGGTAACAGGAATGAAGTGACATATTTACCACCCTCTCCAAATGTCCACAAACAGTTCATAGCGTAAAATCATAGATATAATACAGAACAGAGAGAGTCACTGATTGGTTTAGATCGGGGGAAAGTCTCCTCTGAATGCAACACCACAGGTTAATTGTGATGTCATTGGACTGTACGTTACTATGTGGAGAGTTTTTGTGTTACGGTAACAGGAATGGGGGAAAAACGTAGGGAGGGACACACATAGTATTGCAAATGTCGCATAGAAATACATTTTGTGGCTGTTTAATTTCTTGGGACACAGAAGGGACCGAGGTTTTAACAACAACATTCTCACAATAAGAATCCACAGCATAAATATCATTAGAAAGCAACTGTGTGTATTTGTGGTACATGTTTAAGGCTAGACACTGTGGTTTAACAGAAAAAAAAAAATCAGAGTCAAGCTTTTTAAACTATTGCTAATTACTGATAAAAGTGTAAGAGGGGAAAGATTAGAGATAGATATTAAACTATATTAAAGAAAGTTTTTTTAAGCGAAAAATGTTATCAAAAAAATAAAATGGTGGGAAATAATCGTGTTTATGGAAGAGTTTACACATTTTCTCAGGCAAATCCATGAAGAAAAGTTCAGAGAAATACTAAAAGAGACTATTGTGTAGTTTACAGTTTTAGTTCATGTTTAGAGCTCAGTCTGACCGAAAACCTGATCATTTATGACTTTTGCTCGTCATGTCCAAACCAGAAGCAAAACCTAAACGCAACTTCACATAATTTAGGGCTAGCGTTCACGGCTAACAGAGACAGAGACAGAGACGCCCACCAGGCCTAAACAAACGCAGACTGTTGGTAATTATCACGCAAATGACAGGGGCCGATTCAAAACAAGCACGAAACCCAACGCCACAGACAGACCCAAAAGCACAGCGCTGTTAGCATCTTTAGCGCGCAACAGGCCAGTCGCACGCGCAGGTTTACCTTCCTGTGGCCTGTAATGTGCCGCGTGCATGTTGTTTTCCACCAGTCTGTGCAGCTGCTGGTTGTTGTTGTTGTTGTGGCCGCCGCGTCTCCTCATCTTGCGCTCGTAGCTGCGCACTTTGGCGTCCATCTGGCGCAGCTTCTGGCGCAGCGCATCGTTCTCCCGCTCGCTGTCCTCCTGGTACCGCTGGCTCTCCACCCGCTCCTGCTCCATCTGGGACCGCAGCGCCTCGTAGCCCTCCTCCACCAGCTTGCAGATCTCCGCCACGGCAGAGTTGGCCAAAATCTCAACGATGGAGGCGATCTGAGCCTGGAAGCCAACGCAATCTGTCGCCATTATCGGGGGGGCTGGTTAAAAAAATAAATAAAAAAATGTAAGGGGGTTTTTACGCAGGGATTTGGCGCACAGCGGGTGTTTGGGGGCTACGTTTCCCGCGGCGGAGGGCGCAGGGGGCGGATAGAAGTCATGCAAAAGCCGGGGAGGGTGGTTCAAGCCGCTGTCAGTGCGTTTTTGTTGTGGTTAAATCGGAGCAAAGATGTGTCTGTGAAAGATGGTGCGAGCGTCGCCTGGTGATGACGTAGGTCTGTTGATCAGCATCACTTCACAGTAAAAGATGGATTGCGATCGTGTAATTGTACAATTATATACTGTAATATACCTCCCGGCATATTTTATACATTCATGTATGCACTTTGTTTACTCGTTGTTGCAATAATAAAAAAAATAATAAACAAACAAAGACAGTAAAAGGATGGAAAATATTACAAAGGAATCAAAGTTGACAACTTACTGGAAAACGTTATACACACACAGGTCCACATTTTTCAAATCACCATCTGCATTTAGAGGTTTCATTAATGAGTTTAATATGCTTTGCAAATCTGTAAAAGTTATGACATTTTCAAGATAAGACAAGTCTTTATTGATCTCACAATGGAGAAATTCACTCGTTATTACATTCAGGTGTGCAGGACAGACAGGAAATGTGCGAATAGTTGGAAAGCAAATAGAGGTATCCTATATACAATGACTACCAAAAAAACTTCAAGGGGGCAAAAAGCTGTTGGAGATCAGCAATGTCCAGATGGAACTTTCCCTGCGGGCTACTCGCTTGACTCTTGGAATAAGTGGAACGTGGTTTGCTTGGCAGTGCTATCTGTGGGAGACATCGAAGATATTTATCTTTTTGGGCTTATGATAGCAGGGTTCCTTCTTACAAGTGTAGGAGTTTCCCTGGTTTATCGCACAGTTGGCAAACTGGCAGCAAGAAAGGAGACCCCGCTGCTGTCCGTGGAAATCAAAGAACACTTTGGAAAAGTCAGTGAGCACCTGATGGATTTACAACGGAATGTAGCGAAAAGTGAGTGAAGTCCTTTCTGCTCGGTACGAGGAAGCTGTAAGGAAGACGGATTACACCTCGGCTCGGTCTGGAGAAATGTTTCGTGAGGTCACGGGACAGATCTCCGGGCTGTGGAGAACTGTTGATGGACTACGGCCGCTGAGAATGTCTGAATAACGTTGAGGACCAGCGAAAAGCGAAAAGCAAAGAGGCCCGGCTCCTCCCCTCTAATCACAGCTACTCTCACCTGTGGGTAAACACCTTTGAAGTAGAGCGACTCTAACGATCTGCTCACTCCAGTATCGGTCAGTCCTGTCCTATTCATAGATGATCACTGCCCAGTATCTGTCCTATTCATTGATCATCGCTGCTAATTACCTGCCTATTGTTCTTTTGTTGGCTGAGGTGCCGTCTCCTTGGACTGGCCGTGCCCTTTCGGTTTCTCCCGAAGGAGATTGGAGTAAAGTGACGGAAGATTAAATCTGAGGCCGCCATTTCGGTTCATGGAGGGATTTTCTTTCCTGACAAAAATAGCTTCTTTAACTCCTCTTTCAAACCAACGTTCTTCTTTAGCTAAAATGAGACCTCCCCGTCCTCAAAGGAGTGGTTGGAGGCTTTGAGGTGGAGGTGCACCGCCGACTGAGGGCCGCTTGTGCTTTCTCTTCGGTGTTGATAAAGTCTCTTCTGTAAAACTTGTTGAGTTTCTCCAATATAATGTCGTTTGCATTCTTCTTCTTTGCATTGAATAGAATAAACCACATTGCTTTGTTTGTGGCTCGGGGTTTTGTCTTTGGGATGACAAAAGCACGGGGGGCAAAAAGTATATAAATAAAAAACAAAGTCTATACAGTAAAAAATAAAGTAAACCTAGTATAGTAAAAACGTTTGCAGGTTTAGTCATAGTGCAAAAAAGAAAGGAAGCTTCTTAATCAACATTATTTAACCGACCCTTGACCCTGAAGTAGGATGTATTTATTAATTTATTTATTATGTCGTGCAATTTAATTTTTCACTTGCATTCATGTTACACTGATTGTTCCTTGACTTGCTATAAACTGCTAATGTGCTTTACGGTTTGTAAATAATTACATAAATAAATAAAACTCTGATAAAATAAATTTTAAAATGTACAATAATTTCTATGGTGCACCTCAAGTTTTTAAATTCACGTGTAAAGGGGTAGAATAATTTAAAACAATGAAAAGCATCTTTTAAGAGTTTCACTAAACAAGGCAAGAACAGAACCTAAGCACTTTTTTCCATCACGTATCTTAAATAGTAAATAATAATAATAAAAAAAACTGCAGTCACAAATGTCAAGTTATTTTTTTAAATCTTTATGGCGAACCTGAAACAACCTGCAGAAACAGACATTTAAATAAAATTCTCACATTTCTAATGAAACCACTTCAAAGACGACACCTGTACCAACAGTGTTGGGGAAAAACACTTTGGAATCGTATTTAGTTGCAGAACACTGAATACGTGCCGTAAAAGGTATTTAGTGATGTATTCTGTTACTTTGTGTAATCAAAGCATTGTATTCTGAATACTTTCATATTGATTTACATTATATTTATGTATCATATTCATATAATTAAAAAAAGTGTAGGCTACGCTCATCACCAATTAGACAAATGAACGCCAGGGGTACAGCACAGCAAACTTTAAATTGTCTTTTGGCAGGAGGTAAAAAGTTTTTTTTTTTTTTAAAGGAATAGGCCACTGTTTTTACATACTGAGATGTTCTTACCTTAGCTTTGACCAGTTCATCTGTACCCGTCTGGTCTCCACGTGTGCCTTCCGTAACGTAAACACAGCACAGACTTAGCCTCTCTCTTCTCCTCTATAGCTCCAAACGAGGTGAAGATAGAAACTACCAAACTCTTCCACGTTTTCCCTATTTAAATATGGTTACGTGAAGTGTTACACTATAAAGTATTTATTTATTTATTTATTTGAACAGGGACAGTGTACAATATACATTAGCCTTAGAAAGGAGAGATGCATTGTACCAGGTTATAGCACTTGTGCTAATTTCCACCTGCAGTCCCTGGACCTATTGTACATGTTTTTAGTGGTAGGGGAAACCGGAGTACCCGGAGGAAACCTACGCAGACACGGGGAGAACATGCAAACTCCACACAGAAAGGCCCCGTCCAGGTGGGAATCGAACCCGGACCTTCTAGGTATATGTATATATAGCGTAATAATACCAGGAGTAATTCGGCATCCGCACAGTGGTAATTATTACGCCTTACAATATAGTTCCCCTTTTATCCGCTTAGAAAATCCACATTGTTTAATTTTGTGTAATTATACTTTCATAGTGCAACACTTCACGTAACCATATTTAAATAGGGAAAACGTGGAAGAGTTTGGTAGCTTCTATCTTCACCTCGTTTGGAGCTATAGAGGAGAAGAGAGAGGCTAAAGGCTAAGTCTGTGCTGTGTTTACGTTGGAGACCAGACAGGTACAGATGAACTCGTCTAAGCTCAGGTAAGAACATATCTCAGTATGTAAAAACGGTGGCCTGCTCCTTTAAAACCCCATCCTTCTTTTACAGTCATTAAACATTTCATTCACAGTGGACATTAAAAACACGTTTGAGCAGAACTACAAAGAACCATCTCCACAAACTGGCAGCTCATCACTGGATCAGACTCACCACACCGTGTTCCTGTCGGACACTGGCCGGTCCCGTTAAAAGTCAGTCCGTTATTGCTGGTGCTGAAGCCTCATGTGTCTCCGCAGATTACTCGGATGCGAGAAGACGCCGCTGCACACCGTGCATTTGAACGGCCGCTCCCCCGTGTGCACGTTCTGGTGGATCTCCAGCTGACTCTTGCTGATGAAGCCTTTCCCGCAGAGGCCGCAGAGGTACTTGCGAGTCTTGTGGCCCGCGGCGTGCTTCGTCAACTCCGCCTCCAGGGCGAACCTCATCGGGCATTTGGAGCAGGAAAACGGCCGCGGGGTAAAGGCGCCGAAGCCTGACGCCGGGCCGCCGTTGAAAGGCCGACTCGAAAGTTTCGCTATCGGTTGAAAACTCGCGGGCCGCTGGAACGAACTCGCGGCGTTTCGAGAAGCCGCGTTCGGTTGCAGGTTTACCGTCCCCTGATCGAATCGTGCCCCGCTGGGACTAAAGGACGATATCCTCGTTTCACTTACGGTGGACGCCGCCGAACATTGAGGAGTTTGAAAAGAAATCCACGTTTTATCAGCGTAATTGTGCAGATTTGACGACACTCTCTCGCTCGTAGCATCTTTCTCCTTATTAAAAGTCCCGTCAATGACAATGACGTCCGAGTCCGACGCGCGGGGAGGGTTTTTGTTGTGTATTTTGGCTTGTTGAGTCCCGTCCTGTGTCCTGGCGAAGGGTTGTGATCCACTGACCTCCGTTTGGCTGCCGGTTTGGGCCTGAGAGTCGGACGCTCGGATCGCAGGTGCTGAGCTGTTGTTGATGTTGGAGATACTGGGGCCTCCGATGGAAACGCTGCCCTCCACTTTGACAATGACGAGATCGCTGTTCTCCTCGGACTCTGCGGGCTGGACAAAAACATAGGAGGTGAGTGTGGAATAAACCGCAAGAGAACAGTCATGGAAAGAAAAGCTTATAATTAGGGCTGCAACTGAAGACCACCTTCAACCAGCCAACTACTCTGGCACTATGTTCTAATATTTATCTTTTCAGTGGGATGTTGAGATTATCTACGTTTACAATTATCAGTTATACAAGCTCACGGTAGGATAATCCATAGACCGTTAAAAAGAATAGACAACTCCTCCCCGTTTACCGTAATGACTACGTACGAGATGACCAGACTCCCCAGCTCTGACGAAGCATGTTCCTAATAAGGACCCGACCTCATTAGTACGAGATTAAAATAAAAAAAATCTTTAGAAAACCAGCCTGGCTTCTTTAATTGTGACTAACCCGGCGTTACCTCAGGAGGAGTATATGTAGCCGTAGAAAGTGTTTAAAAAATAGAAGCCAGGCGTTAAAGTTGTTTTTAACGTGTCTAAAGTCCAATGCTTTTCAATGGAGGTACTACAGCAATGGCGGAGCAATGGCGGCCTCCAGTGTTGCGGTCGTAAAGCAGAGCAGCCAGTGGCCATTGGGTTAATCGTAAGAATTGTAGGACCCACAGTCACGTCTCATGAGCCGAAGCATATTTATGCCAAACGGTGCAGACTCATCAGTAAGAAACTCCGTCCAGTCTGAAATAGGAGTGTGACAATATATCGATTTTACGATATATCGCGGGACGATACGATACTGATATTCCGATAGATACTTTTGATGATATCATGCATATTAATGAGCAGGGTCATGCATACTAGTGAGGCAGCAGCGCTCCACTGTTTTCACAGACAATAGAGGCTTCTTTTCCGTGAGTATTTAGACGGTACAGTAAAGGATTTGAGAAATTCTCAGTATTTTCTGCCTTATTTTGGATCATCTTGAACAATTGTCCCATGTTGTGAATTACCTCTGTTTTAGTCGTAGTGACGACGTCCTGGTCGGGGTCCTGGTCCAGATCAGTGGGAGGAGTTTTCTGTTGAGGCTGAGACATAAAGTATTTGTTCAAAAACCTGTTCCTGTTCTGCAGACTGGAACCTGGGGAAAGAAAAAATATGAATATTAAAATAATTAGTGGACCGCACAGTCAAACTTTTTGGAGCTTTTAACCATGTTAATCACTGTTATCACAAACACCCCCAGAGTGTTTTTTGGCTTCAGTCACGCATGTCTGAGTAAGCCTCATGAATCCTGCTCTCTGAGCAGCTGCTCACTCGCCAGAAGTTGTACTTTCTTTCCGGGATCCGGGATCCTGCGACTAACCAGCGAGAATATGTTTGTCTGTGACACTTCACCGATGGCTGTTTTGTGAACCTTGGCCAGAACCAAAGTGGATTAACTCCACAAGAAAAACACCCGATGGAGAGGCCAGAGCAGTAAGTAAATCAAAACGTGTGTTAGCTGTGTTGCATTTGTCAACTCCTTATAAGTGCATTGTGAAATAACTTCACTTATTGCTGCGATATTTATATTTCTACTACTGGTAGTGTTGCACGGGCGGCATTAACCTGGAGAGAGGGGGCGGAGTTAACTGAATCCAAGCGTCTTGTCTTCCGGGAAAAATATTTCTCACAAAAATGAGTCCTCCATAGTGGTAGAAGTACAATATATCATATAAATGCCTATAGTCTACTTTCGAATGGCTAAAATTGCATATTTTAAAGGTAGCTTAATAATGCCAATTCCTAAAATACACAGAAGTCACAGATGTCAGCGAACAGTAAAAGTTCACCTGTTCCCGTGGGAGTGTCTCTGCCCGTGCGGGGATGGAGCAGCCGGACTGCAGGGAACGCCCTCCCGGACGCGGCGCCCTCCGGTGGTGGCTTCAGCCGCTGCTCGGCTCGGTACCGCGACACCTGCAGCTCCAGCAGCCGCACCCGTCGCCGAAGACACTCGTTCTCCTTCAGATTCCGCGACATCTCCAGGTTCACCACCGCATACCCATCCTCCACCGCTTTACAGATCTCCGCCACCGCAGAGTTCGCCAGGACCTCCACGATGGACGCGATCTGAGCGTGCAACTCGGCCGCCGTGGACATGTTTACAGGGTTACGTCTCTACGGGGAAAAAGGAGACAGTAAATTAGAATGACTCTTTATTGTTAACCTCTTACCCCCCGCCTTAACCGAGCACATTTTCTCCAGTTCAGCTTTGCCCAAATCTAAAAGGTTACAGCCTATAGGCCAGTGTAACGCCTCATTTGAAAGCTAAGACCTACAAAACTGACTTACTTTTTTTTTTGTGCGTTGTCGCAGAGTTTTTGTAATTTTTTGTTGCTTTCATCATCGCTTTTTGACACTTTTTATTCGTGTTTTCGTTGCTTCTTTTGGTCACTTTTTTGTTGTATTTTCATCCTCATTTCTGTCGCCTTGTTAATGAAGCTTTTATTTTTTTTATAAAACTTTTATTTTACATAGTAAGTTGCCAAAAAACAACACACAACACAATCCCTCATGTCCTTCATGACCCACCCACTTCCAAAAATAAACCAAAGAGTCTCATGCATGTAAACACGCCACACCCATAGGCTAATTTCCATCCGTCTTCCCCAAAGCGAACTCTTAAACACACTCTCATTAATCCTGGCCTATTGTACATGTTTTGAGTGGTAGGGGAAACCGAAGTACCCGGAGAAAACCTACGCAGACACGGAGAGAACATGCAAACTCCACACAGAACTGCCTCGGCCAGGTGGGAATCGAACCCGGGACTTTCTAGCTGCGCTACACTTAATGTATGACAATAACATTAAATAATAACATATAAATAACAGTAATAATAGTAGGGATGCCATGATAGTTTTTTTTTTTTTTTTTTTTTTTTTCCAACAACAAAAAAACGATTTATTATTATTAATAATAATTACTGTTTTGTTGTTTTTCTCCTCATTAGAAATGTTTGGTCGTCATGACATCCCTATGAAACATCCCTAGTACAAAGCAGCAACCATCATTTTATGCCATCAAATTGCTACCTGATTCACATCCAGTTTACATTTACACATATGATTCATAAACAGAGTAACAGATAATTACATTTTGTTAAAAATGGTACAAAATGAAGAAGCTTTTAGATTTGGGCAAAGCTGAACTGGAGAACTGCGCTTGGTTAAAGTAAAATAAGGTTTCACAAATAGTGTTTTTTCTTTATATAATTATTGTATAATAAGCTTTGATTTCGCTGTGAAACAAAAGAGTAAGAGGTGTGTTACAAAGAAACAGATGCACTATCAAGACTTTCATAATTGGCACGTTTTGTAACCTTAATCTGGCTATAAGTAGAAAGTACTGGACTGTTTGTACCTTCACCAAAAATAAACGAGTTGCGTCCCCAACCACTGCTATTAATACAAACTTATTACAGTACACAAATAAATATGACTCACCTTCACCTTGCGTGTCACTAGATTCTAGTTTAAAACGCAGTACAATCCAAGTGGGACATTCCGATCACCCAACTTTCGTTCAGAAAATTAAAAAACGCTAAAAGTATTTAAAAAAAAAAAAAAAAACACGAGTCCAAAAGTTTAAAAGAGACAAAAATAGCGAGATTTTTCTTCTTCTTACCCTTTGTTGATGGAAAATAAAAGGAAACTGATGCGGAAATGCAACGAAAAAGTCGCAATGGACGTGTTTTTACGAACAGATTGAACATGCAAGCAACAGAGGGATTTAGATGGAGTAAAATGACGGGTTGTGTATCAAGTTGAGGGTGACTTGCCCAGTTTGTAGCGTTTAAAAGGACACGAAACTTCACTGGATCCGTTTCTGCTGTTGTGGAGGAAACCGGAAGTTGACTATTTCCGTAAATAGTGTATTGCGGAAGGCGAGCCCTCTACCGGACTGGAGAGTAACGGCAGTCTTTTCGACGCAAAAATGTATATTTCTAGTTTTGCCTTTTTTTTTATTTGTTATTTTATTTTACTTTATTTTGCTTCATTCATTTGTGTATCTAGCTATATGACCGGTTAGACAAGATTTTCCACCAGAATATAGAGTTCGGGAAAATTCACTGTTGCCATGGAGATCCACTATGGGCGCTAGCAAACATTTATTTTTATTTTTATATATATGTATATTTTTTTTCAAATGAAGCTTACAGACGTACACTTTTCAAACATCAATTGCGCATTGAGCACCCTAGACACCCTAGGCAGGAGGTCGATGATCGACTTTGTAGTTGTGTCATCCGATCTCCGGCCGCGTGTCTCGGACACTCGGGTGAAGAGAGGGGCTGAGCTGTCAACCGATCACCACCTGGTGGTGAGCTGGATCCGCTGGCAGGGGAAGAAGCCGGTCAGACCTGGCAGGCCCAAACGTGTTGTGAGGGTCTGTTGGGAACGTCTTGTGGATCCCTCTGTCAGTAGGGTCTTTAACTACCACCTCCGGAAGAGCTTCATCCAGATTCCGAGGGAGGTAGGGGACATGGAGTCCGAGTGGACCATGTTCTCCTCCTCCATTGTCGATGCGGCTGCTCGTAGTTGTGGCCGTAAGGTCTCTGGTGCCTGTCGCGGCGGCAACCCCCGAACCCGGTGGTGGCGCCCGGAAGTAAGGGATGCCGTCAAGCTGAAGAAGGAGTCCTATCTGGCCTTGTTGGCTTGTGGGACTCCGGAGGCAGCTGAGAGGTACCGGCAGGCCAAGCGTGCTGCAGCTCGTGTGGTCAAAGAGGCAAAAACTCAGGTCTGGGAGGAGTTCGGAGAAGCCATGGAGGAGGACTATCGGTCGGCCTCGAAGAGATTCTGGCAAACCATCCGGCGCCTCAGGAGGGGGAAGCAGTGCTTCACCAACACTGTTTACAGTGCGGGTGGGGAGCTGCTGACCTCGACTGGGGATGTGGTCGGGCGGTGGAAGGAGTACTTCGAGGATCTCCTCAATCCCACTGTCACGTCTTCCGATGAGGAGGCAGAGGCTGGGGACTCGGCGGGGGGCTCGTCCATCACCCGGGCTGAAGTCACCGAGGTGGTTGGAAAGCTCCTCGGTGGCAAGGCCCCGGGGGTGGATGAGATTCGTCCCGAGTACCTTAAGTCTCTGGATGTTGTAGGGCTGTCTTGGCTGACACGTCTCTGCAACATCGCGTGGCGGTTGGGGACAGTGCCTCTGGATTGGCAGACCGGGGTGGTGGTCCCCCTCTTCAAGAAGGGGGATCGGAGAGTGTGCTCCAATTACAGAGGTATCACACTTCTCAGCCTCCCTGGTAAGGTCTATTCCAGGGTGCTGGAGAGGAGGATCCGGCCAATAGTCGAACCTCGGATTCAGGAGGAACAATGCGGTTTTCGTCCTGGTCGTGGAACACTGGACCAGCTCTATACCCTTCATCGGGTGCTCGAGGGTTTGTGGGAGTTCGCCCAACCAGTCCACATGTGCTTTGTGGACCTGGAGAAAGCGTTCGACCGTGTCCCTCGTGGTGCCCTGTGGGGGGTGCTCCGGGAGTATGGGGTCCGGGGCCCTCTACTAAGGGCTGTCCGTTCCCTGTATGACCGTAGCAGGAGCTTGGTTCGCATTGCCGGCAGTAAGTCAGACCTGTTCCCGGTGCGTGTTGGGCTCCGCCAGGGCTGCCCTTTGTCACCGGTTCTGTTCATTACTTTTATGGACAGAATTTCTAGGCGCAGCCAGGGGCCGGAGGGTGTCCGGTTTGGGAACCTCAGAATCTCATCTCTGCTGTTTGCAGATGATGTTGTTCTGTTGGCTTCATCAAATCAGGACCTTCAGCACGCACTGGGGCGGTTTGCAGCCGAGTGTGAAGCGGCCGGGATGAGGATCAGCACCTCCAAATCTGAGGCCATGGTTCTCGACCGGAAAAAGGTGGCTTCCCCGCTTCAGGTCGGTGGGGTGTCCTTGCCTCAAGTGGAGGAGTTCAAGTATCTCGGGGTCCTGTTCACGAGTGAGGGACGGATGGAGCGCGAGATCGGTAGACGGATCGGTGCGGCGTCAGCAGTGATGCGGTCGCTGTATCGGACTGTTGTGGTGAAGAGAGAGCTGAGCCAAGCGGCAAAGCTCTCGATTTACCGATCGATCTACGTTCCCACCCTCACCTATGGTCATGAGATTTGGGTAATGACCGAAAGGACAAGATCGCGAATACAAGCGGCCGAAATGAGTTTCCTTCGCAGGGTGGCTGGGCACCCTCCGAGATCGGGTGAGGAGCTCAGTTACCCGGGAGGAGCTCGGACTCGAGCCGCTACTCCTCCACGTCGAAAGGAGCCAGCTGAGGTGGCTAGGGCATCTGTTCCGGATGCCTCCTGGTCGCCTCTCTCGGGAGGTGTTCCAGGCATGTCCTATTGGGAGGAGGCCTCGTGGAAGGCCCAGGACACGCTGGTGGGACTATGTCTCCGAGCTGGCCTGGTGTCGCCTCGGGGTCCCCCCAGAACAGCTGGAAGAGGTGTGCGTGGATCGGGAAGTCTGGGCATCTCTGCTGAGACTGCTGCCCCCGCGACCCGGCCCCGGATAAAGCGGAAGAAAATGGATGGATGGATGGATGGATGGATATGTATATTTTTTTTCAAATGAAGCTTACAGACGTACACTTTTCAAACATCAATTGCGCATTGAGCACGAATTGCAAAGAGTGAAAAAAATAAAGCGCATTACAATTTGTAATAAGTGTAAAAGCCAACTACATTACGGTGCAATGGAATTACATCGTCATTCAGAGTTCCATTGTGAGATCATTAAAGGCTTATCATATAAGGGGAAGTATGCGCTGTTCTGAGAAACCTACATTTCTCGTCCACAAAGGGGCAGTCCTGGATCAGTAAGGAATTTCCATAGACTAACATTAGCTAAAAACAGTATAAAAAGTGGAGAAAAAAAAGCCGTGGAACAACCCCACTAGCTGTTGACTCACTACTTGTAAATACAAACACATCGTAGTGCCCAAGTGTTTTAATGTGAACAATAACTTTTAAAATCTCCATTGGTTTATTATTGCAGCAAACCCCATGATGCTTAGCGTTATGACATCACAACTCTGTAGTTCTGTAGATTTAGCTTGAACAAGAGCAAACTAATTAAATAATCGACTAACCAGGATTCAGGTTTCTCTGTGAAGATCTATTGCAATTACAGACAAGCTATTGAACCCAAGAACAAGAGGAAGCAAAGACGTCTGAATTAATAAGCTATTTTTATTTCTGTACATTAGGAAAATACTCAGTAATTCACATTCTTCTTCAAAATTCAACAGTCACTGATCGGCCGC
Organism: Proterorhinus semilunaris; assembly: GCA_021464625.1. Lineage (NCBI taxonomy): Eukaryota > Metazoa > Chordata > Actinopteri > Gobiiformes > Gobiidae > Proterorhinus > Proterorhinus semilunaris. The sequence goes on from CM038349.1 coordinate 6,774,799, forward strand.
CTGTTTCCATGAACCACAGAGATTCAGCAGAGACTCGACGGGTCCGGAGACGCGCCTCAAACGAGCGACGTCACGCCTGCAAAAGGAGGAGAACGATATTATAATCCCCCAGAAGCCAATACCTAAGCATATGCAGTGTTATGGAAGCTATGGGGCTTTACTATACTATAAAATGTTGACTGTCAGTGGTCGTACCGTGGGAGAACTTGCACTGCTTGAGAGCCTCGCCGAAGCCTTCGCACAAGCTGAGGTCGCTCTGGCCCGTGGCGCAGTCCAGGAACTGCCTCACCTCGAAATGACAGGGTCCGGCCTGAGCGGGAGCAGGGGCCGGGCGCGGAGGCTCCTACGGACACACACATTCAGCCAAGGATGGGCAACAAGACTTCTATAATGAGTGTGTTGCTTTTTATTATTTATTTATTTTTATTTTTTGACACAGGACACTTTAAATTCTGTTTGTCGTTGTATGAAGTTTAGTTTTTGTTTCCCGCAAGCTCCTCAATGACATTCAGTATGGGTTCTGGGTCCTGGTTAGCCCTGGACTGGAGGGGCGTTTCTGACTTACTTATCGTTGAGTGTCCAGCTATTTCCCTTTCACGCACTTGTCTTACTCCTGGTGTCGTTTCTCAGTCACCTAGGAAACTGATTAGCCTGGTCCAAACCAGGTTTAAGGCCAGGTTTAGTCTGAACCAGTGATTGCCAACATTTTTTCTTGGATTGACATCGACATTGTCTTGGATATACAGTATTGGTGCGACATTTCTTTAAAGAGGGGGTATTATGCTTTTTTCAATCACTTAGCACCAGTCTATAGCACTACAATGATAACCTTCTGTTGGTCTGTATATGCAGTAAATTAAAATAACTGCCTTGAATAAAATTGCTCTCTCAAAATGGCCGTACTGAACGTCTTGAAATAGGCCTCTGTCTCTTTAAGAAGCTTTCCGACACGCCCCCTTCAGCACACTACTGTGGCATTTAAACAACAACACTGTGCGGGGAGGGGGCTCTGCTGAGCTGAGGAGCAGTGGTTGGTGGCTTGGCTGGTGACGAAAGGTCCAGAGGCGTCTCCAGGAGGTGGGGGCGTTCCTAGGAGGACTGAGGCATAGCTACACCTAAAATGGCTGCCGTCTAAGTTTTTACTGATTACTCAAAAATATGTGAATGAGCCGAGGCAACACTCCAGGCATGGGTTTAATGAGGGAACGACATAATAACATGATATAAAGCTTGAAAAAGTCGATTTTACATAATACCCCCCCTTTAAATCAAATGTGCACAGTGGCTGATTCAGGGACAATAAAATAGAGTTGAGTTGGATCATATCTTTGTGGACCGTAAACTCCCGCTGATCGCCAGCCTGTTTTAGTCTCATTATTTATGATCAGCTTCATATTTACTCACCTGGTACGCTGGTCTGGCTGGCTCTGGAGTGCTGCTGCTGCTGCTGCTTCCTCCAGTGAGGGCACTTCCCAGCACGTGCCCCACAGCGGAGCCCACTGCCACCCCGGCGGCGGTGGTTGCCATCTGGGCCATGAGTCCAGGGCCCTGGGACGGAGCAGGGGCCGGGGCCACAGCGGAGGGAGGGGGGTGAGCGGGAGGGGGCGCGTGGTGCGACGGAGGGGGGCTGGAGAGAGAGGAAAGAGGGAAATCATTACAAAACTGAACAACAGTCTTTAAATGTCAATATAATAAGACGCATGACATGGATACAAGAGTACAGTACTCTTTTAAGAGGAAGTAAGAGTAGTGCAGTAATGCATAACTGGTAAATACAAACAAATGTAGAAGTCGTTTAAGTTCAGATTTTAGTTTATTCTTTTTCATCATTTATTTGTTATGCCTGTCTTTATGTTATGGTGGGTTGCAGGTTCTAGAATGTGATGATGTCACAGGACCCAGCGTGGGGCAGGAGCCAGTTTTTCCTATTAACAGCATTACACTTTAACAAGTCGTAGCTCAAAAGAAAATGTATGAATGAATAACAAAAATTATCATCAATATCAGTCACTAGGTCCATGGTCTCTCTGTACAAGACCAAAAATGTCCTCAAAAACAAAATCATATTTCCTCTATATAATAGTATTGGCCTTTAGAATGCTGTGATGTCGCCTGCAACCCAGCAATAAATGATTATATCATGTTAAATATCAGACAAAACTGGTGTCACACATTTCTTCTTTAAGAATCATATATCAATATTGATCTGATTGGAAATTGAGCCAAATCTTGTTAGTTTGTCAGACAAGACACTTTTTCCAACAATATAACTTCAATTCACTGTTACTCAAGATATTTTGTCTGTAAACTTTAATAAAACTGAATATTTTGGAGACATATACTTCCCAAATGACTTCTGCCATCTGTAGTGGAGAAAACAACTCTAGTGGAGCGGTATTCGTGAAAATGAATAATTTATGGTATTATTCAACTGTTTTCATATGTTTTGTGTAATATTTTTGAATAACAGTTTTCCAACGGTCATTATTTAAACGACAACAGGAAAAGGTGAGGGTTACCCAATAAAACCTTCACTTTGACCCCTGACCTTGCAGGACCCCATCAATTCCTCCTATGATGCAACCACATGGTCACTTGAATAATGTAATACAGCACCATTTTAACACAATATTACCATCCTGGAACATGTACATATTTATATAGTATGTATTAAAGTTAAAGTTAGGGGCGTGTTTTCCTTTTAAAACGTAACATGACGCTGATAGTTTACCCCATGTTATGAAAGTCCCACGTTAATGTTATAATGTTACCTGGGGGCTGAAGAGCGACTGCGACCTCCTCTCATTTTCAGATCAGTAGAAGTTTATCAAAATGCGTAGGAAATGTCCGCGGAGCTTTCTAGAAGGAGCTTTCTAGAGAGACGACACACTGCACTCACATGGGTAACTGACCTTGCAAGTGTGGCTTACCGGTGTCGAACATCGCGAGATTTGCTTACGGGATAGGCCTTTTGCGTAGGCACAGCGAAGCATCGCGAGAGTAGCGTGAGAAGAAATTTAACCCGTTAACCCTAAAAGCACCATTTGTCCAGTTTGGCTTCACCCAGATCTAAAAGCTTCTTGGACAGTGTCAGTGTGGCAACGAAAATGAGACGACGAGGAAGAAAATGCAACAAAAGAGCGACAAAAACGTGGCAAAAAAAGCGATTAAAAAGTGACAAAAGTGTGACCAAAAAAGCAATTAAAAAAAGTCCAAAAAAGGGACGACAACGCGGCAGGAAAAAGGTTTAGATTATTTTGTAGGTCTTAGCTTTCAAATGCGGTGTTACACTGGCCTATAGGCTGTAACCTTTTAGATTTGGGTAAAGCTGGACTGCACTTAAAGCAGTTAGAGGTTACCTGCATAAGCATAAGTCCTGATAATAACATGGACATGCAATACAGCGTATGTAATATATACTTTTTTATTATTATTATTTTTATTTATATTAAAAATTGAAACATCGATCAACCTTGTACCAAAACCTGTATATGTTAGTCTTTTAAACACCCGTATTTAATTGTATTTATTCATTTATTTATTTATTTTTACTTACGCTTCCGGTAATCCTTTCACAATAAAGCTATCTTGAATGAACATTGTTGTCCTAAATCCTAAAAAATGTGGCTATTTATACTATATTTACTTTAGCCGCTTTATTTACGCTACATGGTTGGTCTTATGAGGGGGTTATCCGATATTTATGATCGCTTTTAATCAAAAAATATGAAACCGGAAACAGTTTCTTCCTGTTTGTCTTCATCCCGTTGAAACCGCTATCTCAGTTCCACGCTTCTAACCTCGCCATGCCTTTTCTCGACCTCCAGAGTAACCTGCCTGCGAGCAGTTTTAACGAAGGCTTTCTGAAAAAGTTTGCCTCCGTAACTGCGGCTGCTCTGGGCAAACCGGAAGACGTAAGTCACATTTAAAGCGTTTATTTCATTACAACGGAAAGAGAGAGAGATGCTGCTGCGCGTGCACGGGTCAGCGAGCGACCCCACACTTTCTCTCTCAATCTGTTTCTCCTTTAAACTTACGTAAGAAGTGCTGTGTTTTAACTATCTACTTTTTTTTATGTTTTGTTGACAAGTAAATCGGTCTGCAATGACTGAATGAGTCGTGCATGATTAGATTAACTTTAAGGATCAATATATATGTAATGTTTAACCCGTTCTTGCGAAAAAGAATCATTCATTAACCTCTTACCACTCGCCTTAAGAGTGTATTTTCTCCATTTCGACTTTACCCAAATCTTAAAGCTTCTTGACTGGAGCTTATACAGCCTCTAGGCCAGTGTAATGGCTCATTTGAAAGCTAAGGCCTACAAAACTGATCGAAACTGACTTTTTTTCCCCTTGCCGTGTTGTCACTTTTTTCACTATATTTTTTTCTGTTGAGTCTTTGTCACTTTTTTTGTTAGGCTACTGTTTTGTTGCGCTTTTGTGACTTTATTCTGTCACTTTTTGACGCTTTTTTTGTTGCGTTTTCAGCTCGTCACTATTTTGACCTTTTTCAAGAAGCTTTTAGATTTGGGTAAATCGAAATAGAGAACATGTGCGCGGTTCGGGTGGGGGTTAAGAGGTTATACTTAAATGTTAATACAAATAATGGAAAAGAAGGTGAACTTACTTTCCCCATCTACCACTATTTAGTAAATGTTTGTATAGGGGGTTAAATAGTGGCTCGAATTACAAACCTTTAGCAGCTTGTTTAACAGTAGAACGCCGGGTGAGGCCCCAGGACGATGTTTGACACTAAACATCTGGGCTCCAAACATACCAACATTATTCTCATGTTCTTGGAAAGAGTTGCTGAGGTCGGGCCCCAGACCTCCCACTAGTGATACGAGTAACAACAGTAGCGTTTGTAAAAGGCTGGTGCTCGAGTTTGGACATAGTTTGCACTAGGGCTGAAAGATATATCGTTACCACATCGAGATATGAACATTCAAGATATCAATATCGAAAAAGCAAGTTATAAACGATATAGATTTTCATCAATAAAACTGCACTCTTTTGTATTATGATTTTATTTTTCTGAAAAATTTGCTTAGTTTTCACCTAACCCATAGTTATATCGTATCGATATCGAGGTATCTGGCATGAATATCGAGATATGAAATTTTGTCCATATCGTTCAGCCCTAGTTTGCTCACGTTTTCCCAGTGTCGATCCCTGCTGATCCTTTATACAACCTCACACTCTCTCCACATTGCAAGAAGTCACAAGAAAACAGAAAAAATCATGGAGGTCTGAGATTTACACTTTAAAAAAAAAATCACAATCATAACCGCTTAACCCCCACATGAACCAAGCAGTTTGCATTATCCAAATCTAAAAGCAAAAAAAAGCAACTAAAATGTGCTGGAAAAGCAACAATGACACAATTTAAAAAAATAGCGATAACAAGAAGTGACAAAGACGTGATAAAAATGAGAGCAACGAGAAAAGCTCAGAAAAAGTACCCCCCCCCCCCCCCGCCCCCCCCCCCCCGTCAAAAACACGACCAAAAAAAAGGCATTAAAAAGACGACATAAACACGGCGAAAGCAAGAATAAGACACAAGCAACTAAAGCGCGATGAAAAATCAACAAGATAACGAGACAAAAACACTTGTGACAAATGTGACAAAACAAGTTACGATCAGTTTTGTAGGTCTTAGCTTTCAAATGAGGCGTTACACTAAGGCTGTGAGCTCCAGTCCAGAAGCTTTCAGATTTGGTTAAAGCTGAACTGGAGAAAATGAGGTTAAACATTTATTTTTTCGTTTTTTTTTTATTCTTGATTTTGTTAATAAGTCTTGTTTTAGCACCAATTGTAGAAAAACCCAAACAAAACCCGGCCGGTGAACATTGAAATGGCCCTGTTGGTTATTTCAGTTCATAAATGCCCTACGAGCGCCTGGATCAGTCACGGATACATTGAGCTTTGAGCCCGATGTGTGATTGTGTTGCTTCTCGCTCAGCGCATGAACCTGGTGGTCCAGCCCGGGCTCCCCATGCTGATCGGAGGCTCCTGCTCTCCGTGTGTCGCCCTCTCCGTCGCTGCCATCGGAGTCACGGACACCGCGGACAAGAACAAGGAGCACAGCGCAAAGATCTTCAGCTTCCTCACCAGCGAACTAGGCCTCTCTGAAGACCGGTGAGCTGTCCTTACTTTCATGTTATCCTCCAGTACGGCGCTGACTAAGGGTGGGAACCTCTGGGCCCCTCACGATTCGATACGCGATACATGGCTCACGATAACGATTATGTCACGATACGCCGATACTGCGAAAATCGATATATTGCACAAAAATAACCAACGATACATCACGATAAAAAACATGCTACTTTTAACCTTTATTTTTACTACTACATATTATTCATCATTTACATTTCTTTTCATGTGCTTTGTACCACTTTTATAAATGATCCCTGACTTACTCACTGAAAATGGGTCTATAGATCCGTCAGTGACTTCATTTACATTTAAATAAACAAGAAACCACAGTCCTATTTAAAAAGTCATAAATCAACCCCAAATTAATCTTCTTTATAATTATAAAAACTGTCATTAAAAGTAATTTATGGAGATCAGCTGCGACACGTCAGTTTTAACCTCTTAACCGGGTGCATTTTCTCCGGTTCAGCTTTACGCAAATCCATAAGGTCCATAAGTCAATTGGCCAGTGTAACGCCTCATTTGAAAGCTAAGACCTATGAAACTCATTAAAAAATGTATCTTTTTCCCCACGTTGTCATCACATTTTTGTCACTTTCCTTTTGCTTATTTTAGCTTTTTGTCACATTTTTGTCTAATTTTCATCTCCTTTTCGTCTCCTATTTTGGCACTTTCTTTCAAAAAGCGTTCAGATTTGGGTAAAGCCAAAATGGATAAAATGTGGTTGGACGGATTGTTCTTTATTTTGCTATATTTCCTTAATCTAACGATGGTGAAACGTTTACTTTGCAGAGTCGTGATCACGTTCCACGCTCTACAGCCCCATCAAGTGGGCAAGAAGGGAACTGTCATGAGCTTCTTGTGAACGCCGTCTTCGAAGTCCCAGGCAACAGCAACTCAAACAACCCAGTCCAGTCAACGATATTTCAAAATCTCTACTACGGTGGATCATTCCTGGACCTGGCCATGTGTGTTTGTTACCTTAGAATAAGTCGGTATTCCGTAGTGAAAGTTTTAGGTCAAAGTTATGATTATTTTATGAATGTTGGATAAACGAGATCCAGACCTCCTCAGTTTTCACCGCGTGGGACGGTATATGAAGTACTTTCTGATCAAAGTATTGGAATATTTTAATGTATTAACACTAAATAAGGTGTTTTAACGGTGATTTGCAATATGTTCAGTTTCACTATGGTGGAGTTTTAACCTCCTGAGCTTAAAACCAAGTACTTTTTTTTGCATTTTGGTGAATCTAGAATTTCAATCCCAAATGTAACTCTGTGTGTATTTATATTAATGCAGCGTGATTTTGAGAAACGAAGGACCAACCCTAGATTAACAATAATTCATCAAAGAATGTTACTCTGTTTTAATATGGAAATGAACGTTTTCAGTTTTGAATAATAACTCTTTGAAGTGTGCTGTTCAAACAAAGGGCGCGTTTTCAATACATGAACTTGAAAGAAACCGGATCTTGTTGCCCCAATACTATAAAACGTATACAAAGAAATCATGAAGAATCAATTAATAAAACATATATTTTACGTGTGAAAATAAAGATTTGTTAAAGATTTACTCCCAGTGACACAAGTTGCTTTTTTATTTCACTTTAACATTACACAAGTAGAAGTAAAACGTAGCTACTGTATGAAAAAACTACTTGCAAAGGTACAATTCCTTTATAAAGTTACTCGAGTACGTGCACTTGAGTAATTGTAACGGAGTACTACCCACCTCTGCTTGTTCGTTTGCACAGGAACCTTGATTCCACGTCCTCTGATCGTCACCACCTTAAAAGAGCTGCTGTTACAAGTGAATTTGTCCATTGTGAGATCCACAAAGTATCTTCTTATTCAAGATTCAAGATTGTTTTATTTGTCAAACCATGTGACTGATTCGCAATTATATTTCTCTCATCCTTGATTGTGGAGCGGGGGGTGGGGAAAGAGGGGTGGGAGGGAGGGCAGGGAGTTCAGCTTCCCGATGGCCCTGTGTACGAAACTGTTTTTCAGTCGACTCGACCTGGCCCGTAGATTCCGCAGTCTCCTCCCTGAAGGGATTACTCTGAAGAGACTGTGTGATGGGTGCGTAGGGTCCCTGGTGATTCTGAGGGCTTTGCGGGTGAGACGGGTGGAGTACATGTCCTTAATGGAGGGGAGAGGAGCTCCACAGATCTTCTCCACTGCTCTCACGATGCGCTGGAGGCTCCTTCGGCAGGAGGCTGTGCTGGCGCCGTGCCACACAGTGATGGAGCTGGTCAGGATGCTCTCTATAGTCCCTCTGTAGAAGAACCACACAGTGATGGAGCTGGTCAGGATGCTCTCTATAGTCCCTCTGTAGAAGAAGCACACAGTGATGGAGCTGGTCAGGATGCTCTCTATAGTCCCTCTGTAGAAGAGCCACACAGTGATGGAGCTGGTCAGGATGCTCTCTATAGTCCCTCTGTAGAAGAGCCACACAGTGATGGAGCTGGTCAGGATGCTCTCTATAGTCCCTCTGTAGAAGTTGCACATAACAGAGGCTGGGACTCTAGCTCTTCTTAACTTGCGGAGAAAGTAGAGACGCTGATTACTTTTCTTGACCAGAGATGTAGTGTGCATGGTCCAGGAGAGGTTCTCTGTGATGTGCACACCCAGGAACTTAGTGCTGGTCACCCTCTCCACTGCAGCACCGTTGATTGTTCGAGGAACATGCTGGACCCGTGCTCTACGAAAGTCCACAACAATCTCTTTTGTCTTCTCCACATTTAGAGAGAGATTGTTCTGTGTGCACCACATGGCCAGACTGCTCACCTCACTCCTGTCGTTATCATCTCTCTATTTAAAAAAAAAAAGGACCTTTTTAAACTGCTGTCATTACAAACGCTCTCTGTGACATTAACCGTGAAAATACAATGATTCGAAAGACTCCAAAGGACTTAAGATAAGAGAAACGTTATTGCCCCATAGGGAAATTTGTCTTGGACTTGCCATGCTGTGGTTCATACAATAGCAATAAATAAATAAAAGATGCATTAAATATATTCAGGTACAAAGAAGAGCAACCGACACAGGAATAAAGGAGTGTTTGTATCGGTGTTCTGTGGCTCTTATGGCCCGATATCGTCTCCCTGATGGTAAAAGCTCGTATTCATTAAACAGCTCATGAGAAGGTTCTTTGAGAATGTTTTTTGCCTGAGCCAAGGCCGAGGATTCAAAGAGTGTTTTTAAAGAAGGAAACTCTTTCCTGCCAATTATCTTCATGGCATTTCGGACCAATTTCTCAATGTTGGTTTTACACAGGACAGTGCGAGGGCCAAACCAGGCAACCGTGCCGTATCTAAAGAGTCTTTCCAGAACAGCGTTAAAAAACCAAGACATTGTTGTTGTGCTCGTGCCAAACAATCTCAGTCTTCTTAAAAAATGAAGCCTCTGAGACAATGTGCGACAAAGAAAATCGACATGCACATTCCACTTGAGTAGGTTGTCAATATAAACACCAAGATATTTGAAGGACTCAACTTGTTCTATTTCACTGCCACCAATAAGGATTGGGTCATGTGACATAAGCCCTGTGGGGTCAAAGGCCATCTCTTTAGTTTTACCTAAGTTAAGAGTCAAGTTGTGCTCCACGCACCAGGAATGGAAAGAGTTGTCAGGAAACATATTTTTGTACTAGCTCAAACCACACGCTATTCTATCAGTCTGTTCAGAACGACCATGTATGAATAAACAAAATCCACCATCGGGTCATGCTATAAGAAAATAACTGAGCGCCGAGCCAAAAAGGGGAAGCGCAACAATGTTTGGGCGTAAGGAACAGACCGAGACATTGCACCTGCTTACACAGCATCAGCTAAACTAGTAGAAACCGGTTCTCAAGGTCTAAGGGAGGATACCCACCCCACAGACCAGCAGGATGGGAAAACACTGTATTAGATCTAAGAGGGTATAAAAATGTAAGAGACTGAACCTTAGTTTAGTTTATTTGTTTATTTGAGCAATACACATTGTGCTCAAAAGGAGTGGGCTGAAGCAAAAAGCTTATGAGCCCCCACCCCCAAGTGCAATACATAAAAAAAGAACATTTCAAAACATTTCAAGCAGCTACATTCGTACAGACCAACTTACAACAAACAACAAAAATATATTAACTGTTTATATAATTAATTGGAACAACGCACAGCTACAACAACAATCTAGTTTCATATACGATGTCTAATACAAAGCAAGTCAAAAAAATGTGTTACTTAATATATTGCTTGCATATTTTTACCCGTGATTACAGAGTTACTTTTATGGTATAAAGGTACATTAATAGATGTTATAATCTGAGATCTTGATACTTTCCAGTTGTCATTACCATTCTCAGTATAATTTTAATTTGGGTTTAATTATCATCATCATTATTATATAATTTATTTAATTGATTTATATGTGAAGTATGATGAAAGCCCTGCACAGTGTGGTGCATTAAAAAGCCAGAGAGTGAGCCAGTTGAAGAGGGCAGTAACTCCCCTTCAACAAACCCCCACACAGCTGCCCTAACAGCTGATTTTGTAGAATATGTTCCTATGCTGAGTGGTGCATTAAAAGACAAGGTTTAGAGCCCGTTGGGAGGATTCCTCTCAACAGATCCATAACCTGCCAACCCTAATTCTCCGTTTGTGAATTTGAGCAATAGAATGACAACCGTTCCAAGCAGCAACACTCTTCCTTGAATATAGAGGAAAAATACACATAATCCATCCTACTGCTCCCCCTAGTGGCAACACATTTCTTCTTGTCTGTATATTTCAAAAGTCTTTTGTTTGTATTTATATTTGAACAGGTTGATGTTTGGACATCGTTTCAATTCCATCTCCAGTTTATTCCACAATTGTACACCATTAACTGTTGGGCTAAAACTTTTCAAAGTTGTGCTATGTTTCTGAATCCTAAAGTTTAATTCATCACGTAATTCATAACGACCAGTACGTTCTTGGAACCTTCTTTGTATTTGGTTTGGTAACAATTTATACCTTGCTTTGAATAACATTTGAACAGTTTGGAACTCAACAATGTCACAAAACTTCATGATCTTTGATTTTAAAAATAATGAGTTTGTGTGGTCCAAAAACCCAACTTTATGAATTACTCGGAGAGCTCTTTTTTGCAACAATATTATTGGTTTAACTGTGTTTTTATAAGTACTACCCCAAACCACAGTACAATAATATAAGTAGGGCAAAATCAGAGAACAGTACAAGGTATGTAGAGCTTTGATGTTTAAAATGTGCTTTGCTTTTGCTATTACTGAAATGCTTCTAGAAATTTTCGTAGATATATATTTAATGTGAGATTTCCAAGTAATTCTGTCATCAATAATCACCCCAAGGAATTTGATTTCATGCACTCGCTCGATAACAACACCCTCTATCTGAATCGCTTCCTGAGCATTGGAGTTACAGTTGCCAAATATCATCATTTTGCTTTTACTCAGGTTTAGAGATAATTTATTTTGTTTGAACCACTTGTTGACACTTTTGAGTTCCAAGTTAACAATCCGACACAGCTGTTGCAAGTCGTCTCCTGATGCAAAAATATTTGTATCGTCAGCAAACAAGATAAATTTAAGTACTTCAGATGTGTTACAAATGTCATTAATATACATATTAAACAATTTTGGGCCCAGAATAGAACCTTGAGGTAAACCACAGACAATTTGTCGACAACTCGACTGATAATCACCGATTTTCACACATTGTTTTCTATTTTTTAAGTAACTGGTAACCCACTGTAGAGCTACCCCCCTAATCCCATAAAGTTCTAGTTTATTAATTAATATATCATAGTTTATTGTATCAAACGCTTTACTCAGGTCAATAAATAATCCGATTGCATATTTCTTGTCATCTACAGCATTAGTTATTTCTTCAGTTATATCAAAGAGCGCGTGTGAGGTTGAGTGATTGTTCCTAAAACCAAACTGATTGTCCGAGAGTAAATTACACTTTTCGATAAAGCTGTCGAGTCTAGAGTTAAAAACCTTTTCTAAGATTTTAGAGAATTGCGGTAAAAGGGAAACAGGCCTGTAGTTTGTAAAGAGATGTTTATCTCCAGCTTTGAACAGAGGAATCACTTTTGCTACTTTCATACTATCAGGAAAAGTTCCAGTTTGCAACGATAAGTTACAAATGTAAGTTAACGGCTTAGAGATACTTTCAATAACAGTTTTTAAAGTTTTCATGTCCATGTCATGGTAATCGGTCGAAGTTTTATTTTTACACCCTTTAACAATGTCCAGTATCTCCTTTTCCTCCACAGGTTTGAGGAACAGGGACATAGGATTTGCTTCTATCAGATCACAATTATAATTCTCAACGTTTGTAATTTTTGCAGCAAGGTTCGGTCCAACATCTACAAAGAATTTATTAAATGTTTCGACTACTTCATTCATATTATTTAAAGTGTTATCCTCATCTTTGAAATATTTTGGATAATTAATCGTTCTTGGTTTATTTCTAATTATACTATTTAAGATGTTCCATAAACCTTTAATATTATTCTTATTACTATCCAACAACTTATTATAATAATCCTGTTTACATTTTCTAATGATACCTGTCAATTTATTTTTATATTTCTTATATTTATCCTCAGCTTCTTTTGTTTGGTTATTTATAAAGTTTTTGTAAAGATTATTTTTTTTCTTGCAAGCATTTAGTAAACCTTTAGACATCCATGGTGTTTCTTTACACTTACTGTTTTTACAGTATTTCTTCATTGGGCAGTTTTTGTCGTATACCTTTTGAAATACTCGCGTAAACTCATCATAAGCCATATTCGTGTCATTCTCTCTGTACACAATACTCCAGTCTTGAGCTAAAAGCTCCTTTTTAAATGCATCAATAGTTTTCTCTGTTTTTACCCTTCTAAACCAATACTTGTTTTCCTCTTCATCTTTTAAATATCCATTTTTATACAAAACGAAAACTGGAAGGTGATCACTAATATCATTTATAATTAACCCGCTGACTGTGTCACTTTCTATTTCATTTGAGAAAATGTTATCAATCAAGGTGGCACTATGGGTTGTAATTCTACTAGGTTTGGTTATTAGAGGAAACAGACCTATACTGAATAAAGTATTTATAAATTCGTCCGTCTTTTTATGTTTATATGGGTTTAACAGATCGATGTTGAGGTCTCCCCCCACAAACATGACTTTATGATTTAATCCTGAAAAGTGCTCCTCCATCCACTTAGAAAAAACATCTATATCAGAGCCAGGTGTTCTATAAATAGAACTCACAATAATATTTTTCTTTTTTTGCCTTGTAATTTCAACAGTAAGGCATTCAAGTGTATCATCCACCACCATTGTCTTATTTTCCATTACTTTATAACTATAGTTGGAGTCTATAAACATAGCTACGCCCCCTCCATGCTTGTTCTTTCTGTTCATACTTATAAATTCATAACCATCAATAGAAAACTCAAATTCTCTATCATTATTGATCCATGTTTCTGTGATTAGAATGACACTGAATGGTGTGGAAAACTGTTTTAAGAAGCTTTTGATGTGGTCAAAGTTTGCATAGAGGCTTCGACTATTGAAGTGGATTACAGTGAATGCCTTAATGTTCTTACGTTTACTATTGTACAGATCCTCTGTGTAGTATTGACAGTCATTGGTAGCTCTAGTAAAAAAGTTATTTTCAGGGTCGATGTCGATCTCAGTGTTCTGTAGGTCGTACTGAGAGAATGTAAAATCCTGGGAGTTTGCTTCAGCAATTCTCCTTATTGAAAAATCCAAGTCGGTGCTTCCTATAGAACTGTATGTATTACTAGACATGTGAAATTATGTGCTTTTACATACCAAAATCCATACGTTTTTCTCTGTGTTTATACTGGATGTGGTGTACTGCTGCGTGGACGTATAATGAGTTTGTCATATCGCAAGAAGGCGATCTCCCCCCTTTCTCGTGCAGCTCTCAGCTCCGGCATCAGTTCTTTACGTTTTCTTTTTATTGATTCGGTGTAGTCCTCGTTAATGAAGATTTTTGTTCCTTTAAGTCGTTTGGCGCGCTGCAAGATTTCCTCGCGATCCTTCCACCTCAGTAGTCTGGCGATGATGGGTCTCGGCCAGTCTCTCCCTCCGCCGGGTTTCCCTACGCGGTGAGCCCTCTCCACCTCCACCGCGTGATTTAGCTGTAGCTTCTCCTTCAGTATTTCTTTCACCTTTTCCTCGGCGTCGGCCCAGGTCTCCCCAGGCGACTCCAACACTCCCTCAAATACCAGGTTATTTCTGCGGCTCTGCCCCTCCAGATACTCCAGTTTGTCCGTGATGATGTGTAAATTGTCACATACTTTGTAAAAGTCCGTTTGTAAAGTGTTTGTGCGCTCCGTGAGTTTCAGATTTTGCTCTTTCAAAGTGTCCACCTCACCTTGCGTGAACTGCAGGCTTGTTTTTAGTTCTTGAATGTCCTTAGTCTGTAAATCCATGCGGGTGTTTGTTGATTCCATGATGAGTTTTATAAATCCTTTGAAGTTTTCCTGCTGTTGTTGAATTAATTCTCTGAACATGACCCTCTGCTGCTCCATGAGCTCCGTGACTCGACTGAGGCTTACGTATTCCTCTTCCACCGCCGAATCTGCCTGTTGCTTCGCCTCTATTTTCGGCGGTTTTGGCATTTTGCTCCCTCTCAGCAGGCCTGAATTTTCTTAACGAATATTTTGATGTTCTTGAAAACTTTTTTCGCGTTAGTCTAGCTTTGTCCGTCCCTGAAATCGGTCCGACCGGAAACAAGCCCCCCAAAAAAACCTTCAGTACCAGCTTTGCGTTCCATCCCTAGACGTCACATCTCTGTATCCTATTACTCGAGATCTGGTCGAGGCTCATCGGCTGATTAGCCTCTCTGTTTCCAAAACTTCTACTGCTGGCGCCGTACTGTTGTTTCAGGACTCCAACTCTGAATCGGTTTTGTATCATTTTACTCTGCAATATCTTTCAAAATACAACATTTGACTTGAGAACTATCTACGTCGTCTGTATTGAATCATTGGTGGGCGAACTTGGTGACGTGGGAAAGGTGACGGATATCCCAGACGGACTAGGGGGGTTCCATCTGTCACCCCCAGTGTGCAGAAGGTATTCTAATAATATCTAACTTGTGTGTTTCCTCCATTGTCCAGAAAACCTGAAAAAAGGCACGACAGAGTCAATTTCATCAAAGTACTTAGAAGGACTTTCGCCTTTTCTTAGTAAAATAAAAGTACTTTGATGAAACTGACTCGTGTAATTCAAAGCGTGGGACTCATTGGACTCACGTGTGACTTGTTTTCACCTTTGACAAACGTCGACACAAAGGGGCGGGGCCGAACCTCCGCTCAGATTTTGGGGGCGTGAACTTGTTTCACACGCGCAAAAGAAAAGTTCCACGCGCGCGCTCTTCTTCCTCCTCCTCCAGCCGCTGCAGACACGGGGACACAAACCTCTCCTTCCAAACTACTGAATCGTCCCACTGTCGTGTTTTTTTTAAAATGTCCCTGGAACTGTTCCTGGACATGTTCTCCCAGCCCTGCCGCTCGGTGTTTCTGTTCGCCAAGAAGAATAACCTTCCCGTGGAGGTCAAACTGATTTCCCTGATGAACGGTGAGTGCGGAATGTCGAATGAACTCATTTCCTCTTGTTTTATGCGGACTGAAATGTTGATACTTTTGCAAATATCTCGCACTTGTCCGGTGCCAAACTGCTGAGGAAGTTTATTGAGGCGATGGCAGTGAGACTGATCACGCGACCGATCAGCTGATGCCTTTTTTCATGCAGAATTTAACACATTTGTTTTGACGACGTAACCAGCACACCTTTTAATCATGTGTGTTCTGCAGTGTGTACTTTAATGAGAAAAATGCCAAACCCAACCTTGTAAACTGTCCTTTTCCCGGTCCCTTGCACGTGCACTTCAAGGACTTCTCGTCTGTACATTTATTTCAATCAATCAAACTTCATTTGTAAAGCGCTTTTTCATACCGGAAAGTATCAAAGTGCTTTACAGATTACAACATTTAAAACAATAGGCAAGGCAAGGCAAGGCAAGTTTATTTGTAGAGCACAATTCATACACAAGGCAATTCAAAGTGCTTCACAGTTGCATAAAATTACAAGAAAACAGATCAAATCAATCATTAAAACATCAACATAAACATTAATCAATCACAGTAAAAGGCAAGAGTGCAGATAAAATACTTTCAGTTTTCATCTGCTCGGGTAAAAAGAGCTGTTTTCAGCCTGGATTTGAACATTGTCAGAGTTGAGGCCTGTCTCACATCCTCATGAAGACTGTTCCAGATTTTAGCTGCATGAAACTGAAACGCAGCCTCACCGTGTTTAGTCCTGACTCTGGGAACCACCAGGGGACCCCTCCCTGAAGTTCTCAGGGCCCGAGATGGTTCATACGGCTCTAACATGTCAGAGATGGACTTTGGTGCTAAACCATGAAACGACTTGTACACAAGCAGAGCTGTTTTAAATTCTATTCTCTGAGTGACAGGAAGCCAGTGCAGAGACCGGAGCACTGGACTAATATGGTGGTATTTCCTGGTTCTTGTCAGGACTCGAGCAGCAGCGTTCTGGATGTTCTGCAGCTCTAACAGCTCGTTTAGAAAGGCCAGTGAGCAGCCGTTACAGTCGTCTAACCTGCTGCCCCGCATCATATATTTATGTATATACACATACACAAAATATATCATTAGGACTAAATAAGTAGATGTGAGTTGAAAGCTAAGCTAAAAAGGTGGGTCTTGAGCCTGCTCTTAAAAACATGAACGTTCTCTGTGGTCCTGAGCTCCTCCTCAGGTCGTTCCAGAGGCGAGGGCCGTAATATTGGAAAGAGTCTTTCTGTTGACTTTAGGAGTAACTAGGAGACCCCTGCCCGAGGAGCGAAGGGGCCGTGAAGGTTCATAAGGTAAAAGCAGTTCTGAAAGGTAAAGACATTAAAAGAAAATTAGCAAAATGTTTCTGACGTAATACTTTATTTTTCAGCCCAAATTGTATTTCATTGTATTTCATGCTCATACTGGGATCTTTTAAGATTCAGTACTTTTCAAACAAACCTTTTCTGTCATTTTTAAGCTTTAGAATGAAAAAATGTCAAACTCCGCCTTGCAGCTGCAAAGCGTTGACACTGGAGCTGCAGTGAACGAGTGAATGGGGACAGTGAAGGAAAAGGAAATCTTTGACTGCACTTTTGCTCAGCGCATTATTCCTATTTTGTCAAAAGTAACTCGATTTTACATTTTTAAAACGCTAATACGGAAAACAGACATATTTAGTTTTTACATCTACCATCATTAATCTACTGTAGAATATATAAACATGTTAAAGTAACTTACGGAACACGGTGGCGCAGCGATTAGCGTTCATGCTTCACAGCCAGAAGGTTTCGGGTTCGATCCTCGTACCTGCAGAGGTTTCCTCTGGTTTCCTCCACCACTAAATGTGTACAGATGAATGAGCGTGAGGGGCCGATGGCGCAGATTGGCAGCCTAGTTTCCGTCATCTGTGGCTACAATAGTAACTCACCACCACAGTATGGAGTGAATGAATAATGACTACAGTGCAGTGCTTTGAGAAACTTGGTAACACAGGCTTGAAAAGTGCAATACAAGTCTAAGCCAATATTATAATTCAAAAAATTATATTATATTTGTAGTGTTAAAAAATTACCCTAAACATTTTTAATTTAAATGTTTCTTCCGCACATTTGCATAGAGGAAAATATCCTAATTTAATTATTTGGATTTAAAATTCAAGATTTATTTTTTACTTGAATGTATGTTGTCTAAAATGCGAAGGAATTGGCCTACGTTTTAAAAAGTTGACCTAACTGACCATATTATCCTTAAAATATATTAAAAAAAAGCCAAATGTTAAGAAATGACCCTGAATGTAAATAGATTTTTCATAGTAATATTTTTATGCAGTTTTCTTTCTTACATTGGACGCCCCGTACGTTGTTGTAATAGGAGAAGTAATTAGATGTTGTGAGAGTCCACCTCATGACCTACAGACCGTGGTTGTATGTTTCAGGGGAGCAGCACACGGAGGCGTTCGGGAAAGTCAATCCCCTCAGGAAAGTGCCGGCGCTCAAAGATGGAGACTTCTGCATGGGCGAGAGGTACAGGGCAAAATCCCCGTGTCATGTGACCGTTTAAACGCTGATGTAGATGTTTTGTGGAAGTCAGATCATGAGTCTGCCGTCTCATGATGTTTGCTCTTCTGCTGTTCACGAGGTCCTCGGGGAAATGTTTTTACAAGTTGAAAAATGAACGCTCGGGGGGGGCGCCTGTTTTCCCCACCTGACTGCAGTTTGTTTGTGTTTTGCAGCATTCCTATGATGGAGTACATGGCGGAGAAGTTTAACACGCCCGATCACTGGTTTCCCAAAGACCTGCAGAAGCGAGCGCGGGTCAACGAGTACCTGTCCTGGCAGCACCTGGGGATTCGCATGCACGGCTCCAAGATGTTCTGGATGAAGGTTCGTGGAGCAGTTTGATTTGTTGATTCAAAGGTTGTGTGACATATTTTAGTGTGATTATAAAGGACCTAGCGTGTGCTTCTGCTCGTTGTGCAGCTGATGGCCCCCGTGGTGTTTAAGCTGGAGGTGTCTGAGGACAAAATGGCGGGCGCTATGGAGGATCTGAACTCGTCTCTGGACCTGATCGAGAAGACGTTTATCAAGGACGGAGGCTTCATCGGCGGGGAACAGATCTCCATCGCTGACCTGGTGGCGATCGTGGAAATCATGCAGGTGGGAGCGGGTTCGGTCGTGGTTTAGACCTGTGCCCAGGGGCGCCGCTAGGTATTCTGGGCCCTATGACAGAAAACAATTATGGGCCCCCACATAAAATAAATAACCCATTAAAAAATCACCAATGTACCTTAAACGGCTAATTCAAAAGTACTTGCCTACAGTAACGGGTGAGGTTAGTGCTCCAACAGAATTTTTTAACTGAACAGATTGCATTTCCTGCAATTTTGTGCCTTTTTAGAGGTGCGCCAGAAGGTTGGTGTTCAAGTTGTGAATTTTTTATTTTTTTTCATCCATCCATTTTCTTCCACTTGTCCGTTTCCGGGTAGTGGGGGAAGCTGTTGGACCTGCTCAAATCGCATTGCACCAGCCCCTTATGGCTCCTCCTGCAGGGGGTGGGTCCACGGGAGGATGGCCTCACGATTAACTGGGCCTGTTGGTCTCTCATAAGGGGCTTCTGAACCGCTCTTTGTCTGACCCGTCACTTAGGACCTGTTTGCCCTGGGAGACCCTACCAGGGGCACGAAGCCCCCGACAACAGAGCTCCAGAATCATTTGGGCGCTCAAACCCCTAACGTGGTGGTTCCAGAAGGGGAATTTTTTTTCATAAAATTCTATTGTAGGGTTACATTTATTATTGCGATAAAGGCCCATTTAAGATGAACAAGTAAAATATTTTAGCACACAATGGGAAAATAATGGCTCACATAAAACAGGCATAAGTCAACTTATCTTCAAAAATTGGAAATAAACATTTTCTTTTATTTTGACAAAACACCGCTGCTTATCAATCAAAATGAGTGGGGGCCCAGACCCCCCAGGCCTCGGCTGCCTGTGCTCCGCCCCTGTTCTAAACTTCATTTCTGACTGAGAGGCACAGCCTCGCACTGGTCTGGCTCCAGGCTCCACAACAGCCTAAAGCTTTAGTCCTGACACTTGGTCTCATGTTTTATTTAGCTTTAGCTTTTGTAACAGTTGGACAGAGGTTCTGTGAACAGTGTGTCGCGAGTCGAGTCACTGTAGTTTGTATCCTGCGTACCCCCGGGGGTAGATTGGGAACCCCTTTTGTAGGATCAATGGGAGTTTTTTCGAGTTACTGGTAGGTTTTCTCTGCTGATGGACCCTGTGCTAACCCTCTAACTCAAAGGTGCGTAGCAAGGCTTTCCCAGACCACCACCGCGTTAAGGTGACAGTTCGAGAAGAACTATCCCAATTACTGCAAAATTGCCGCCTGAATCTAAAATATGTATTATCTTTAGACAATAATAATCTGAGGAAAGCCCTATTTTATATTCTAATAAACCGATTCAAGCTTTTATCGGTTGGAATAAATGTTTATATTTGGGGCTTGTCGTTGCTAAGTGATCGTGAGTCCTGTTGATAAACCCCAGCTTCGTAGTACCAGGATTATCTTGTAAGTTACCTCTATCCCTCTTCGTAGTGCATGGTTCAGTGTCGGTGTAGTCGTGGGTCAGACCTGGACTAACGCCGGACCTTACAACTCTTAGTGGTTCAGTAACGATTCTCTCGTTTCCAGCCGTTGGCCGCGGGCGTGGACGTCTTCGAGGGCCGTGCGACGCTGAGTGCGTGGAAGGAGCGCGTGGTGCAGGCCGTGGGGAAGGAGCTGTTCGACGAGGCCCATAAGGCGATCCTGTCGGCGAAAGACTCCGTGAAACAACTCGACTCCAGCAAAATGGAAATGTTCAGGCCACGCATTATCAGGCTGATCAGCTAAAGCCGAACAGATGTGGCCAAATGTGTAACTCTTGATACCTGGGTTTAAAGTGGCATCAAAACCTTGCACAATTCCTGTCAGTTTCTTCCATAGACTGTTGCGACTGTGCACACTAACGCTCTAAAGACAAGTGAAAGAATGAATATCCATCTTACCATTATGAACTCATGAAGAAGAACAAGCCGCTCTGCCGTGTTGTCACAGATACTATACGACTGTTAACTAATAAACTGTCCATTAGTCACACTCTCTCTGGTTCTGAATAACAACAGTTTTCCATCTTGGGCTGTAAGCTTTGTGCTCTTGGCGAAGTAAATGGACCTAATTCTCAGATGATGTCCTGTTGTTTTTTCTTTAAAGTTTTTCGATCAAATTGCTACAGTGCACTGTGGTGAGGAAAAATCTTGCAATGTGCCTGGACCTAAAGTGACGGTGCTAATATTTCTTATTTAAAAAGGGACCAGATGCAATATATTACTCACTACTGCCACCTCAGGTCTTACGCATAACTGCAGTCTCTATATTAAGCTCGTGTTGACGGAACTTCGAATTAACACCTTTGAGTGACAGTGCAGGATTTCAGGCCTGGACTCATACTACACATAAGGACCTGGTTGGAACATGTAGGGACGTGACCGGTGAACTTCTGCATTGTGGTGTTTATGGTGCATTAAGAAGCCAAGAGACACAGCGGTAACTTTTGGAGGCGGTCTCCGTGTACTCAAAATAAATAGACACAAATATACAATCAGCAAGTGCCACTAACAAGATCCAGCCCAAACTAAAGGGGAGAAGACAATATTGGCATCTCCCCTTGCCCCCCCATTTCTTCACATGAATAATTTAAAACATCAGGGCAAGGACGAAGCTCAATACCAACGTAAATATAGGTAATATGTTTGCAGAAGAAAATAAATGCATGTAATATTTATAAAAGAACTCTTAAAACATTGGATTACAATGGATGACTGACCTCTTCCCGATATCGGATTTACAAAGGGACGAGGCGGGGGTCAAACCCCAAATATATACCAGGGGCATGTTAAAGGTCACACGAAGAAGAAGCAAAAACATGGAAGTGGCTGGAGGACCAAGTCTGCACAGTGTATCAAACGTCGGGTATGGACAAAACTTGTAAACAAAAGGACAATTTTGTGTAATTATACTGTTATCAGAAGCCCCTTATGAGAGACCAACTGGCCCGGTTAGAACTATGAGGCCGTCCTTCTGTGGACCCACCACCTGCAGGGGGAGCCATAGGGGCTGGTGCAGCTCCAACAGCTGCCCCCACGACCCGGCAACGGGCATAAGAAAGAGAATGGATGGATATACTGTTATTATTTATGAACGGGTTACAGGGGGAGGAAAATACTTCATTTTAAAAATTTTAAGCTCAGTCTAGTCCATTTTAAGCCCGTGGCGCGTGCCATGCGTGTATGTGCAAATCGGCGTTTAATAAATAAGTATTTAATCCAGTTATGCCTCGGAAACTTTCTTTTCCAATATTATAATTATTTAAATGTATAGGGTAATTTCTCAAAGATGGAGACTTCTGCATGGGCGAGAGGTACAGAGCAAAATCCCTTTGTCATGTGTCAAAGACTGTCTTTGTTAGTCCATTGTAAATTGATTAAATATGCTGGTTTTGTGTCTCAAGACAATTATCCAGTCAGAAAGTAGAAATATTGTTTGGAAATAATGGTCCGATCCTGTCGGTGAAAGACTCTGTGAAACAACTCGACTCAAAAGCAAAATGGATTTGTTCAGGCCACGCGTTCTCAGGCTGATGAGCTAAAACCAAATAGAAAACAGGAAAAATATGGCGTAAGAGACGGCCGCGGCCCTAAGTGGGCTTTGGTCATGGCGTTATGAAAATATGAGAAATGTTTTGATTTAAATAAAATATGCTCCACAGGATTTACATATATCATATAACATCAATGTTGTTTGTTTAGACACTGAGTACATTATAGGCCTATGGGAAACTGTAGCAGCCACTTACAAGTATTCATAGAATAGTAGCTTTTATTTTTATTATCCCAGTTATTTCCATAGGCTTTGTGTTTTACATGCTATAAGAAATAATATGTGGATGCTAAAGTACATTATGGACTTATAGTCATTTATAAGTACTTTGATAACGTCAATTGTTGTATGTGATTGTTGGAGCTATTTTTCACTTTGTTTATTTTAGGCTTAAGTTAAGTTGTAGCCTAATTTATTTCCTTTCTTGCTAGAGTTAATTTGTTTTATTTTGCATTTACATTGTTTATTGGTCACATGGTGTTATGTTCATTTGCATAAATAGGTCAAGGTGGGAGGGACCTGCAGGCTGCGAGGACATGGTTTTTTACCAGCGTAAGAGAGGCAGCAGAAAATGTCTGTGAGCTTGCTTTTCATGTGTGAATAAACCTCCTCAAACGTATTTTTTGGTATGGACATTACTGGATTTTGGTACCTCTAACCTGCGTAAAGCCTAACCATGACGTAGCCTCAGTGGCCATTTGAGAAGTTTGTATTATTTGTTTTGTTTATGGACAAATAGCCACTACAGTGATAAATAATAATGTGTTTGCAAATTTAAATTGTGCTAAGCCAATGCTATGATTTTATAAAATACTTTTAATAATTTTGTAATATGAGTAAACGTTCATGACCTTAAACTCCTATTGTTTGAACTTACGACCTTGTGAAAGTGTGGTGTTGTATTGTGAGCCTGTCAAAGGGGGAAGTGGCTTTGTGGCCTAGTGCTGGTGACGGAGGGTTTGTGACTTTCGCTCCTGGTGCCAGACGTGCTGTCTGAAAACCAGTTAGTACCGGTTGAGCAATTAATAAATATATGAGCACTTCTTCGGAAACTAATGAATATGCAAAGAATTCCTAAGAATAGGAGGGTCTACAGGCGGTTCCTCCTTTGAACGGCATATAACTGTGTGTGCTCCTGCATCTTTTCTATTTTCTACTAGAACACGCTACTGAGCACTCTGTATATTTTCTACCCTCTTTTTTCTTTTGTTCACATAGGGAAATCTTGTGGTGGCTACAGTAGTTGCAGGAGTATTGGTCCTTTTTGGCATTACAACTGAGAGCACACGCTGGCCCTTATGCCTCAATTTCTTCCAGAGACTGTTGAGACTGTGGAGACTACTAATGCTCAATTTTAATGATAAGTGAAAGGAGAATTAATATCCATCTTATTTGTTGTACAATTATGAACTCATGAACAGGCTCCTCTGTGTTGTACAGTCACAAATACTATCTGACCGTTAACTGATAAACTGTCCATGAGCCACATTCCTCTCTGGTTCTGAATAAAAGACTGCAGATTTCCCTCTTGGTCTGTCAGCTTAGTTCTCTCGGTGAAGTAATTGATCTAATTCTCAGATGATGTCCAGTTATCATTTTTATTACAAGTTTTTCAACAAGACCTATCAGATTGCGTGCTTTGTAATGGGAGGAATTGGGGTTTTCCCAGTGCAAGTATTTGTTGGACTTTCCTTGCGTCGAAAGTCTGGGCGGCTGCCTTGATGAGACATAATTACACAAACGATTTCCCCGCAAATCTATGAAATAGCCTGTGCTCAATGTCCTCATTTTAATGTATACTGGAAATGAAAAAACTGTTGGAAAAATAACATCCATCCATTTTCTTTCGCTTTATCTGTAAAAAAACATCAACATAGAAAATGATCATGTAAAAAACAATGTGACAAAAAAGCAACAAAAAAGTAAAAAATTGAAAAAAAGGCCATGAAAATATAGGCCAACAAAGGGCAGTACGGTAGCGCAGCGGTTAGCGCTTCTGCTACACAGCTAGAAGGTCCTGGGTTCGGTTCCCACCTGGACGGGGCCTTTCTGTGTGGAGGTTGCATCAAGGGCCGCTGACTGCTCTGCTTTGTGACTACGACACTGGAGGCCGCCATTGCTCCACCTTGGCTGTAGTACCTCCATATGGCCGCTATTCCCCCATTGGAATGCATTGGACTTTAGACACGTTAAAAACGACTTTAATGCCGGTGCCTAATGTTTTAGAAGTGGCTAGAGCTCGATATTCCTCCTGTGATTACGCCGGGTTAAAAACAATATGGGGCACCGGGCTTTTTATTGTAGAAATCATTTTTTGAAATCTTGCATAATTAATGAGAGCCTGACTTTGATTGACCGGCCGTTTACGTCGCTGCCGGGCCATGGGCGCGATTACAACAGAAATACACGCCCATTACACGCCCCGCGAGGGCCAAGCAGGGCCGGGTCTACAGTCAAGATCCCGCCCTTATGCCCTTTTTAGGAACATGCTCCGTCAGAGCTGGAGAGGAGGAGTCTGTAAATCCGCCATGATTTCCCCCACGAACGTGGTCATTGTGGTAAACGGGGAGGAGTGAGGAGGAGCTGTCTATTCTTTTTTACAGTCTATGGGTAGCATGTTCTTCCCGTGTTTGCGTAGGTTTCTTTGTCCTCCGGGTACTCCGGGTTCCCCCTACCACTAAACACATGTATAATAATGTATAATATAATCGAAGGATGGGTCAAATGCAGAAGAACATGTTACTTTTGTAATACAAATCGATCTTCTGTAGTTTCACAATGCGTTTAACCTCTTAACCCCTACATGAACTGAGCACATCTTCTCTGGTTTGGCTTTACCCAAATCTCAAAGCAAAAAATGTGCCAAAAAAGCAATAGTGACTAAAGAGGGATGAAAAAGCAACAAAAAAAACTACAAAACACAACAACAACAAAAAGCAACAACATAGCTTTCAAATGAGGCGTTACTGTGGCCTATAGGCTGTAAGCTCCAGGCCAAAAGCTTTTTGATTTGGGTACAACTGGAGAAAATGTGCTTGGTTAAGGGATTAAATTAACAGTATTTAGTTTCATATGTCAAAGGAAGCTTTTGTCACGTTCATAGTATCAAGCCACAGTGGAAAAGGAAACCGAATACTTTACTCCACCGCGCTGTCATTTTGATATTATTCTATCAAATATTGGATTTTGGTCTGAGAAAGATGACGCACATTTGTATAAAACGTTGCACATTAACTAAGCCTTTTGCATGTTTTGTGAATGTTTAAGCTGATTCCGGAGGGACTGGTTTTCAGATGAAGCCCAGTTTTGTGCCTGAACAGTGGAGGGTGCGGTGAAAAGAGGACACAGATACAGCTGTTGTATAATGTGAGGAATGTGAACGCCTCCTCTGGGAACGACTCGCTCCAAAACAAGTTAAAAACTGGGAGGAAGCGCAACTAAATAACAGCTAAACCAGAAATCTGAATTTAAAACCATCTCCTTTGGGATGCAAAGTGGGATGCACTCCACTGGGGCTAACATATGTCTCATTATGGCAGAATATATGAATTGGTTTATTATGCGTTTGAATTATAGCGAGCGTGAACCAGGAGTCCTTTATGTGATGCTGTCGAATTGGAAATCTATACTGCCGGACAAAAGGAAAAGGTCACAAAGCGGATGATTTTATTACAGCTTCTGCAATGTGACAAGTTTCATTTCCATCCAGTGTTGCATTCATTTTTCACCAAGATCTTGTATTGATGATGGAAGACTGACCACTGAGCAAAGCTTTCTCCAGCACATCCCAAAGATTCTTAAAGGGGTTAAGATGTGTGAAAATGACGTCTAACGCTCCCTGAACCACTGTTTCACAATGTGAGCCCGATGAATCCTGGCAATTGTCATCTTGGATTAAGCCCGTGCCATCAGGGAAGAAGAAATCCATTGATGAAATAACTTTTCTCACAGAAGTACAGGCAGGAAAGCAACATATAAATATGACATTATGTCACCAATTGAAGACATACATACAGTTGTCAGTGTGGGAGCGTTAAAGCTTGTTGATGGCTGTGGGGATAAGACTGTTTTTAAAACTTGCTCTGTTGTAACTGAGTGACCCATATCTTCGACCGGAGGGTAATAGAGTGAAACAGTGGTGCGGTGGGTGTTGTGTTATTAAGTGTTTAACTTCCTGAGGTTTGTGTAAACCAATGATTTTGGCTGCTATGCTAAGATGCTAAGTCTTTGGTAGCATCTTTTATGAATGTTCATTGTGTGCTTTTCAAATGGACTCTATTGTTGATTGTCCCAGATATAAAATCCACAACGGTTTCTATTGTAATGCTGTCGATGATGGGCAGTCATGGTGCCAAAGGTCATCTCCTGATTGATTGGTTGAGTTGAAGGTGGGTGCATTTACACCATTTGGTGAAATCTTCAATGAAGGTTTTTGAGTCGTCTTCTGTAGTTGAAGTGTCAAACGTTTCGCTTCTCATCTAAAAGGCTTCGTCAGCGCACTTGGATTCAGCTCAGCCCAGATATAAACCACAGGGGGAGTTCAGCTTGGCTGTCTTTGTAATTGTATTTCCTAAAAAACCCTAATCTCTGAGCTGAACCTTAGCGTGCTGACGAAGCCTTTTGGATGAGAGGCGAAACGTTCGACATTTCAAGAGTACAGAACATGACTCAAGATCCTTCATTGCAGATGGACAACGCCTGTACGACTGAGAGCCTACACAGATGTTTGGTCAAATGTTCTATGGGGTCCTGGTATTGTACCAGGGGTGAGCTGTCCTGAAGAAGTCCCAGTATGGCAGTGTCATCTGCATATGTGGTGATCACTGATGGCCTGGTGCAGTCCTTTGTGTATAGTGTAAATGGACGTGGCACACCTTATGGAGCTCTTTGACACATCCAAGCCCCTAAAATCCACCAAAGCCCCTGCTCTGAACTATTCATTATTGAAAAATAATGAGGTTTTTATGTTGTTTTGTAACACAAACCTCAAAGTTTTTGTTTTGAAACTGGCAGATAAAGGGTTAAAAACCCAAACTAAACAACATGTTTGGTAGTTTTGAGAAGGTGAGAAGTGATTCTTCAGATTTGTGATTTTTGTTGTTGAAAAAAAGACAAGTATGTGTTTTTTATAGCATTGAGGGAAGACGGCATCCTCCCCCTCAGAAAAAGTGAATTTGGACAGACCGTCCGTTCTTATAAACAGTGGAACACAGTGCCTGAATCAAGTCGCAGGTCTCCCTCATTCTATTCATTTAAAAAGTGGCTAGTGGAGAGACAGACTTGTGAGCACTAGTTATATTAAAAATGTATACTTTGCTCATTTTATTCTTTTGCTCTATTGTATGTAGCTATAATTGTGTGATTTTAATTCTCTTTTTTAGGCTGGCTTTGACATTTGCCAAAGGGACTACCGATGAAAATGATCTTTTTCTGCGAACTCTGGCACATTTACATTGCATAATGTTGATTCATGTGCATTGCCCCTTTCCAAGTAAATACATAAAAAACAAGGACTTTGCGCATGTGTTTTATTGACCAGTGACGGTAATAAACTAATCTTCGTCAGTAGCCCCAGGGCACTGATAAATCTACTAAAGTAACCTACATAATGTAACATTTAAAACCATGTTACATCAGTTGATCTTGTCTTTATTGGCTGCCTTAAATACCTTTTTATTTGTTTTAAATGTCCAAGTGGTGCTGCCCCTCTGAGCTCCATCTCTGGGCTTCTCCTCAGGCTCTCAGGAGACTCAGCTCCTCCTCCTCTTAACCCACTTCTTTACTTGAGTGGTTGACATTTTATCAAATTTCTTTGTCACTTTTATTGTTTGTGTGTTTTTGTTTCTTTTAAAATTCTCAAAGTTGTTGTCTTCTTTTGTTTGTTTATTTGGTCGGGACAGTTTATGTTTACATGCTCAATGCTCATGCATGTAAACGCGCCACACCGGATTGTAGCCATGGGCTAGTTTCCATCCATTGTCCCGCACTTTTAAACACTCTCATTCCTCATTCCACTCTCTACACAATAAGTAATTATGATAAGTAACATGTGTACCTTAAAATGTATAAACAGTGATGTGTCCAAAGTTTATAAACCAAATGACATTTATTGAAGTTTCGATTGAAAGTGCATTATTTTATGTTTTGTCCCATTTCTTAGGTTAGATTTAAACTGTTACACTCTTGAATGTTAAATGGAAAAGTGGACTATGTGCAAATATACTGCAAGAAAAGCAAATACACAGTCCAGTGGACTGATGATAAATGAGCGGATTACTGGATTTGTTTATTTGAAGGATATTGATTTACTGTGTAATTATTTGTAAAATTGGCTGATGTGGTTTAATTATTACCAGCCACTGGACCTGAATAAAGGACACTATATGGACACTGAACTGTGCATATAAAACCTCACCTCAAGAGAATCAGCGCTTACATCTTTTCTGTAAAAGGTCTCCAACAGAAAGACAACCTCTTTCCTTGAACAGGTAAGTGCAAATCCTTATTCAGAAAGTCAGAGGCTCAGCACTGTCCATGTCCTTCTCCACCCAATTTATAGGATGGTTCCAGTGATCTGAAAATCTCAATTTATCAGCAAGTTCATGATTTAACAATAACAATAATAATGGCCGTCCTCGTCTTTTGCCCATCCTTGAACCAGTGACTCATTAGTAGCTGTGAGCGACCACAGTGCAACGTCCCATCTCCAGGATCTTCGTCAGCAGTATTGGAGATTTTAGCCTTTTGTGCATGTTTTGGGATGATGGGGAAAACCATAAACCCACAAGGGACTTGCACAAGCCATTAAGAAAGACCTCAACTTGTCCAGGACTCAAACCCAGGACTTTTGTGAGACGAGAGTAGACCTTGGCAGCCAATCTGATCAGGACAGTGGGTGATGTTGGGTGATGGTTCAGTCCCTGAATCAATGCTGAAAAACTGCACAAATTAGTTTGTTCAGGGACGAGCATTATTATATTCATTATCAATGAATTTCTAAAGAATTTAGCAACACATGGCTCAGGAACCAGAAGAACCCGGACCCCAGTTTGAGAACGGTAGCGCTACATCTCAATACATATTTTTAACTTAAAGGACTCTTGGCTGCCAGCGTAACTTTATGCTTAGTTCTTTAGTTTTATGTTCGTTTGGCATATATTTGTCGTCTACAGTTTGAAGGTTGCCTGCTGGGCCACACCAGATTGATTCTGTTTTCTCTTGTGTATCAGATGGCTGGTCCGTGGACAGTGGTTCTTCTAGCGCTGCTCTTATCGGCTTCACTCAGCGATGCAGTGAACAGAAATGACTTGCCACAATTTGTCAACAACATCCTGAACTTGTGAGTTTGTCAGTTTAATACACTTTACTTCAGAGTCTATTGTAGATTTGGAAAATTGTTTCCTGATTCTTTGCTACCTTACTTGACGCAAACCTGGCCTCTTTCCGCCCTCCTCCTGGAATTTATTTTTTTACCTTTATTTATCCAGGATCAAACTCATTGAGATTAAAAATCTGTGTTTCATGAGTGTCCTGGCCAAGGTGCCGGGGAACAAGTTTACACACAAGTTACATTAATGCACAACTAAATACAAATAAACATTGCATAATTAAACCAAGACAATACACTCGGATAAAACAGCTACATGTGAAAGACTTTGTTTCTAGATTCAATATTGATTTGGAAGTATGAAGTGACACAAGTTCTTTTACCTGAAACGCCTTCTGTAGGACATTCCAAGAGTGCGGTGCAGCAAAGCTAAAGGCCTTTTGACCCCGTTGTGTTCGTACTCTGGGCACAAAGAGCAGGAGAAGGTCCTGAGAGTGCAGGAAATCACACCAGACTAAAAAAAGTGATATTTAGTCTGGGGACCAACAGGTCTTTCTCTCGTAGGAGAGGTGTGGTTTACGAGTGTCCTGCAGTCGCCATAGCCAATCGTATCATTATCAAATGACGCATCCGCTGTAAACGTTCGAGCTAAACTATTTAGAACACGGTCTAAAGTTGATCGAAAGATGCCGTCGCGTTTGTCGCTGTCATGTTGGATCCGTAAATATTTTTTTTATCTGTAAATAAATTACAAGCTTCCGTATGTCCAATAGTGCGTCATCGTCTTGCTGTCCCTCCTCGTTCTGGGATTGGTCCCCAAATCCATGCAAACATTTCGGCTATGATCCCCAGACTGTTGTGAAGTTTGAAAGGATTGGGGCGCACACAGCAGTCTGGCGTTAGCCAGGCTACAGAGGGACAAGTTCAGCAATACATTTGTAAATCAAAATATACCAATGTTTTAATCTACAAACAGCAAAGATGACCAGCCCATCCGGGCGTACAAGACGCAGTGATGAGTCAACGACCTTATCAATCAATCAATCAATCAATCAATCAATCAATGGTTTTGTATAGCCCAATATCACAACAGGAGTTTCCTCATAGGGCTGCAACAAACATTAAGGCAATAAAATAGAGCAGTAAATAAGACAATGTAAAGTTCCGGTGAATCAAATATCCAGGCAAACATAATGTCCAAATAAGCGTCAGCAGTGGGTGGCGACGAGCAGCTCGGGTGTCCCCTGTCCTTAGACTCTCCAGCACGGCAAGGAAAAACTCAAAAACCCAGGGGAAGAAAAGAGAAACCTTGGGGAGAACCACAGAAGGAGAGATCCACTCCCATGGACGGACAGGCTTTAGAGACCCAGGGCCGAAGGAGTCCCTCAGCAGACGGGCCAAGATCACAGACCGTCCAGTCCTTGTTGTCAGTAGGCAGGGTTCCTCCGTTCAGCCGGGTTCCTCCGTTCAAGGGTCCCTCCGTTCGATCTAGACAGGCACTCCCAAGGCGGAGTGGGACAGGAGACACCATGTGAATAGTAATGAACAGACTACAGATAAAATAAATATTGTATCATAATAAGACAAAGTTTGCAGTAAGAAGAAGAAGAGGCTAGCGCTCAGTGTACCGTACTTCCCACAGCAGTGTTTCTCCTAAGGCTGTGGGTTAGAGCTTTACCTAACTGACCTGATCATAAGCAAATTCGAAGAGGTACGTTTTGAGCCTAGTCTTAAATGTAGGGACAGTGTCTGCTTCTTTAACGTGAGCTGGGAGTTTATTCCATAAAACCTGAGCTTGGAGCTTAAGGCTCTTCCTCCTACAGTGATTTTGGACCCGAGGAATCACTAGTAGCCCTGAGTCTCTGGTTGGCCGATATGGAACGATAACGTCTTGGAGATAGAGTGGAGCCAAACCCTTTATGGCTTTAAATGTGAGGAGCAGGATTTTAAATGTGATTCTAAACTCAACAGGAGGCCAATGGAAAGACTTTAGCACAGGTGTAATGTGTTCTCTTCTCTTTGTACGCGTTAATAATCCTGCAGCTGCATTTTGAACTAATTGAAAACTTTTTAGGGAACTTTTAGGACACGCTGCTAGCAGGCAGTTGCAATAGTCCGGCCTTGAGGAAACAAATGCATGAATACGTTTTTCTGCATCACTCTTAGGTAGGATGTTTCGAATTTTAGCAATGTTGCACAGGTGAAAGAACGCAATTTTACAAGCCTGGTTTATATGCGTTTTAAAAGAGAGGTCCTGGTCAAACAGAACTCCAAGGTTTTTTACTGTAGAGCTCGTTGATACGCTAACATTATCCAGGGAGATGATCTGCTGAGATTAACCCTCTCTCAGTTTTTGAGGACCTAAAATAATAACCTCGGTTTTATCAGGGTTAAGGAGAAGGTAATTTACAGTCATCCAGGTCTTAATGGCTTTTACGCAGGAACTAAGCGCATCTAATTTATCTGTCTGACCTGGTTTCATTGATAACAGCTGTGTGTCATCCGCGTAACAGTGAAAATTTATATTATGATTTCGTATTATGTTACCTAATGGAAGCATGTACAATGTAAATAAAATTGGCCCGAGCACTGAACCCTGTGGCACCCCATAACACACTTTAGAACACGGTGAAGACTTTAGGTTTACATTAACACATTGGTGCCTATCAGATAAGTAAGATTTAAACCAAGAGAGGGCTGTTCCCCTGAGGCCTACGTCAGTTTCTAACCTCTGCAGGAGAATATTGTGGTCGATTGTGTCAAAGGTCTGAGGTCCAACAGAACCAGGATTGAAGCTAGTCCGGCGTCAGCTGCTAATAACAGGTCGTTGGTAACTTTGACTAAGGCGGTCTCTGTGCTATGATAAGTTCTGTACCCTGACTGAAAATTTTCAAATAAACTATTGTACTGTAGGTGGCTGCAAAGCTGCTTAGCCACTACTATTTCAAGGACTTTTGAAATGAAAGGCAGATTAGATATGGGCCTATAGTTTGCTAGAATATCAGGATCGAGATTGTTTTTTTTTAAAAGTGGTTTGATAACAGTATATTTATAGGACCTTGGCACATACCCATTTTCTAAAGACGAGTTAATTATTTTCAATATGGTATCTGAGATTTCTGGAGTAATTTCTTTGAGGAGTTTAATTATCAACATGGCGGAGGGCAACAACAATAACAACGTTTAGCCTACCTGATTTTGCGCGTTGTTCTCTTCTTCCGCCATGTTCAGTTCTACCGCTCTGGCTCTTGGCGGCAATGAAGTAGTTGATCTAATCTGCGCATGCGCAATCTCCGTGTGTATGTGCTCGATTGTAAATGTCTGCGAGCAGTGACGTCACTGAAATCCGTGTTCTTTGTAAGCACAAAAAATAACTTCGTATTCTCAAAGAAGCGCACACAAAAACAATCGTATTCACAAGTAAGAAATCACACACATGGTTTTATAGTTTTGTTTTTGTAATTACGAAATGCCATGTATTTTGAGCTTGTATTTTCTTGATCGTGAATTTGCACAATTAATTTGGTGCACACATACAGATAATATGCACGCATTTTATTTAACATGCACGTCTTAATTGACAGTAACCTTACCCCATAGTAATCCTAGCGCAGAAGACGACGCACTGTTAACTCCTGTGCTATGATTGGCTCGTCTTAGTTTTGCCGGAGTCAGCGAGTTTCAAATCGCACATGTCTCTCTAAACATGGACGATCAGTCTGGCTCGTTCCAGGCTACACCTCGTGCGCCAGGCACAAGGTCTGGCCCATATTCTTTCACTCTCTCATGCGGCATTCGAAGATTGTTATTTTTTATTTCGTAGATTGTTATTTTTTATTTCGTAGATTGTTATTAAGAGAACTTCCGCGTCCCGTGAGAGACGCTGCTCGTGAACAACACGTGACACAAATAAACGAATCTGATTGCACAGGAACGATTTGATTTTGCGGATACCCCCACCAGGGGTGGAGGGTCCAGACTGATTCCCCGATGTATAAAAAAAATACAGAAGGGAATCATTTTGGTTAATGAAAAGGGAAATCGAGAACAGTGGGGAAAGGTTAATCTTAAAAGACATTTTATCTAAGACGTCAGATCATAGAGTAATAAAATATATGACTTACTGAAAGAGGATAGGTTTTGTTTTTCTTCTGTAGCTTGCAGGCTACATTACTCCTAAAGATGTAAGACGTCAGTCCGCATCCGGACATTAACAATACCCAGTAATCTCGTGCACATGCCACGGGATCCATGTCCAGTCTGAATGCACATCAAATGTAAACTGTGTTTATAGCGAAAATGTATTAATTCTATTTCTCTTTTGCAGATATAAACCTACATATCGAAACCATGGGTAAGTTGCTCATCAGCTCCTGGACTGCTCTCTAATAAAACAGATTGAAAGTTTTTGTTTGAAATATACTGGTATTAATTTACTCTTACTATTGTACTTAACATTCACAACAAACACAGGGTTTGTGAAATACATTTTCAAAAAGAAACAAATAAAAACAGCCCTCCTGGAGGGGTTTGAGCGCCCGAATGATCCTGGAGCTCTGTTGTCGGGGGCTTCGTGCCCATAGGGTCTCCCATGGATGAATGGATGGAACAAATAAAAACACAGAAATGCACAGACTTGTTTTGACACATGACATGCTAAACGCTGCAGGCAGAGATAAAAGAAATTATAAAGGCATGCGCTCAATGATAGAAAGGTATTTTAGACAAACTGCGTCAATCAGAATCAGAATCAGAATAGATTTTATTTGCCATTGTTTGAGAACAAGTTCACAAGCTAGGAATTTTTCTTGATGCGGACATGCAACATAAAACATATAACACAGAATTTAGATAAAATTAAGCTATAAAACTTTAAACTATAAGGCTTTAGGGGGCATGCATAAGGAATATTAATAAATAAGATACAAAGTAAAAGGTAAAATATGGTGAGATGACAACAATAGACTTCGAACAACAGTGGGATTATAAGAGTATGAGTGAAAAGTAAAGTGATAAGTGACAGCAGCGGGTCTAAGTGTGCAACAGAGCAAAAGAGCAGATACATCCATGAGTCTGTGACTAAGTTATTGGGTCTTGTATTTGTTCATGAGTCTGATGGCGGAGGGGAAAAAACTGTTCAAGTGGCGGGAGGTGTGGGTCTGGATAGACCGTAGCCTCCTGCCTGAGGGGAGAGGGGTGAATAGTCCGTGTCCAGGGTGAGAAGGGTCAGCTGTGATCCGACCCACACGCCTCCGGGTCCTGGAGGTGAACAGGTCCTGGAGAGATGGGAGCTCACAGCCAATCACCTTCTCTGCAGCACGCACAATGCGCTGCAGTCGGTGCTTGTCCCGTTCTGTAGCGCCGGGGAACCACACGGTGATGGAGGAGGTGAGGATGGACTCGATGATGGCCGTGTAGAACTGCACCAGCATCCTGGTAGGCAGCTTAAGTTTCATCAGCTGCCGCAGGAAGAACATCCTCTGCTGGGCCTTCTTGATGAGGGAGCTGATGGTTGGCTCCCATCTGAGGTCCTGGGTGATGGTGGTGCCCAGGAAACGGAAGGAGTCCACGATGGAAATGGGGGTGGGAGAGTCTGTCAGGATGAGGGGGGACGGTGGGGCTGTGTCTTTCCTAAAGTCCACGATCATCTCCACTGTCTTCTGGGCGTTCAGCTCCAGGTTGTTGTGGCTGCACCAGGACGCCAGCCGTTCCACCTCTCTCCTGTAGGCGGACTCATCACCGTCCGAGATGAGCCCGATGAGGGTGGTGTCGTCCGCAAACTTGATCAGTTTAACGGACTGGTGGCTGAAGGTGCAGCAGTTTGTATACAGGGAGAAGAGCCAGGGGGAAAGTACACAGCCCTGAGGAGATCCAGTGTTTGTAGTCTGAGTGTCCGAGACGATCTTCCCCAGCCGCACGTGCTGTCTCCGGTCCGTCAGGAAGTCGGTGATCCACCTGCAGAGGGAGTCGGGCACGCTGAGCTGGTAGAGCTTGTCTCGTAGCAGTTCAGGGAGGATGGTGTTGAAGGCAGAGCTGAAGTCCACAAACAGGATCCTGGCGTAGATTCCTGGTGAGTCCAGATGCTCCAGGGTGAAGTGGAGGGCCAGATTGACTGCGTCGTCCACAGACCTGTTGGCTCTGTAGGCGAACTGCAGCGGGTCCAGGAGGGGGGGCGGTGATGTCCTTGAGGTGGGGCAGGACCAAGCGCTCAAAAGTCTTCATGACCACAGACGTCAGTGCCACCGGAGTATGTCCGTGCCCGGCGGTAGATAAGCAGCCACCAGAATGAATGAAACTATTTCCCGCGGTGAATAAAAAGGCTTACAGTTAATGATGAGATATTCCAGAGCAGGAGAGCAGTGTTGGGAGATCGCTGTAGTATCAGTACACCAGCTGCTGTTGATGTAAAAACAAACTCCACCGCCTTTTGTTTTCCCGGAGAGCCTCGGGTCCCGATCCGTGCGGAGAAGCTGAAAGCCCTCCAGGTGAACCGCGCTGTCCGGGACCTTCGCGCTCAGCCATGTCTCCGTGAAACAGAGAACGCAGGACGAGGAGAGGTCCTTGTTTCTTCTCATCAGCAGCGCTAGTTCGTCCATCTTGTTGGGAAGTGAGCGAGCGTTCGTGAGGAATACGCCAGGTAAAGGCGTGCGTGCACCGCGCCTGCGAAGACGAACAAGGGCCCCCGCACGCTTTCCCCTCCGGCGGCGTCTCACTCGTTTGGTCAAAAAGTGGACCAAATCCGCGGCTGTTGCCAAAAAAACTGGCAGTAGGTCCGTAGAGGTGATCGACCTGATGTTCAGAAGTTCTTCACGGGTGTAAGAGCACGCGGACACACAGTAAACGCACAATAACAGACACAACAGTGCGCACGAAAGCACCGTGGCTGCCTTCCTCCGCGCCATCTTGCAATTGTTTGAATGCACTTTGTTTGAGCAACAATTGATTTTTGATAAAATGTTAAATTAGGCGCTCCAGTTTGATGAGTGGATACTATAGGATGGAATGCTGTCATTGCTAAGATAACATTTTTTGTTGAAAAGTTCCACGTAAAATTTAAAGTCAAGTTTTGTAAGGCAAGGCAAGGCAAGTTTATTTGTAGAGCACAATTCATACACAAGGCAATTCAAAGTGCTTTCACAGTTGCATAAAATTACAAGAAATGTCAAGAATGTCAAGTCAAGTTTAATTTTTACTAGAGTATATTCATTTTGTCAACTGAGGACCAAGTTTATGTTATTTTCTTCCCACCAGGGAGCCTCCCATGTTCAGTCTGGCCATCAGTATCCCTCTAAATGCCCTGCAACGCCATGACTTCACCCAGGTAACAACTGCTGACCCGCCCGTAAATGTGAGGAACGCCATGGACCGCTGCCAAGTCTACACTGGCAACAGGGTGGTGGCCGCAACCCTCCTCAAGTTTCCAGACTTCAAACAACAATGCCCCAATGAGCTCATCACCTGGGACTACGTCACACAGCGGTGCCCCAACGTCAGGTATTGGAGGGACTTCGACCTGTGCACAAACAATGACATAAGGAACCTCAAGAGAAACAGGGATGGTTTGGTGCAACACGCCGAATACCGCGTCCTTGAAAACATCCAGACTCTGACGAACAGAATCAACCGAGGAAACCCAGCCCTGCGCAGCACCGACCTTTTGCTGTTTTACACCTACAAGTCCCCGTGCTATACCAGATGCTGCAGTACCGACCATTCTTTCAACATCCTCACTAAAATGCTTGAAATCCGGCGCTGGAATGACTATGCAGTGGTGTTTTCGAATATTTTTGTCCCGGGTCACACATCAGACACGGCAGCCCAGCTCGAGCAAAACCGACGCACTGCTATTTCGAATCTGGGCAACGCCATCGGTGGAGTAAAGAACGTCTACCGCTGCACTCAGGGCTCCAGTGCGTGCATGAGCTGTGTGGCACCGGGAGGGGTGAACAACGACTGTGTCCGGCGTCCACGAAGCCCCAGTGCGCCCCCTGGTGGCCACTGAAGTGAAATAAAACCAATGGGCTCTGTGCACGTGCCTCCGAGTGCGATCGCCGGATGACGTGGCCCTTCCTCTCTCGCTATTCTCCCAATTGAATAACCGAATAGTAGAAAAAAACATAACAAACCGTGAGAGCCTGGTGGGAAGTCACTGGCTACGTGTTAAAAACATATCGTTAACATAACTTTTTTTTTTTTTTTTTTAGGTAGGACTAGAGTTAATGGCTAGTGTCCAAAAAAACACCACAAAAATAAATACCAAAAAGTATTTATACTAAAGACAGGCCAATCATAAAAAATCTGGGCGCTATTTTTATTTAGTGTTAGCCGTTAGCTTCAAAACATAAACACCGCGATGGGCAGAAAGTTTCCTCCAGTGAATTGATTGCTCCTGACCAATGTTTTTAACACGATGGGAGTGACTGTCCACCAGTAACTCACTGCCTGCCTGTTTTCTTCAGTTTATTATTATTTTTTGGACACAACACCGATACGGACCGGAAAAGCAGCGCCTCCTGAGGATCCAATCGGAAGTCACATGACGCTCGGGTGGATTTTTGTGTGTGTGTCAGGGGTGAAGCCTTTGGGTGTAGCGTGAAATTCAACAACACATTTGGCCTATAGCGCAAGTGTGTAATATGATTTTTAAGCAAGTTTTTTGTTGGCTCTTCCTTGATCCAGTTAATAAACATGTATGCAACCAAATCTCTCTCTTTTTTTTTTAACTTAATTTCTGTCTCCCTTTTATATTCTTTTTCATTATTAATTTATATTGATTATATAGGCCCATCTACAAACTAACAAACATACGTATTGACCTATACAATTACTAGACTTTCTCAATGCATTCAGTATTTATGTGTGTGTAGTTTTGGTGCTTCATCATGTTTTGGTAAATGCCACGGTTTTATTGGCTCTTGCATTGCACTGTGGGTTCTTTTATTTTGACTGAAAAAAACAAACAAAACAAACAAAAACCCTTTTCTCTAAATCAGTGGTTCTCAAACAGTGATGGGCTGCATTACGGTATATTCAAACTTTATTTTAAATGTACGTTGTTTACAACTTTAATAATCATGATCTTATTTGGCTAAGCTCCAGTCATGGTAAGACCCCGTTAAGCGCTTTTATAGGCCTGGTGTGAAACGTTTGAAACTCATTGGGCAGAGCATTCAGCCGTGTGTGTAGTATACTAGTGACAAACCTCTGCCTGTTTTGTAGCTTATACACAGACTCCAGAGGGCGCCATTTCTCTTCAGGAACAGACACCCACAGTGTGAAACAGCTGCCTCAGCTCAATCAGATGGAATGACTCTTTAAAATGTTCTGTATCGACTTCTACATTGCTTTGCATTGCAAGCTAATAAATAACATTGACAGGTGAAAAGAGAAAACACAACAATGGATCAATGCAGCAATGTTTTACATGTAGACAAACAGTTCCATTAATTTTCCCTTTATTGTGTTTGAAGAGGATGATTTGGTCTCTAAACCAGCAAGTAGGCTATTGCACCAAAAGCAACACCCATTTGCAGGGATATCAAATCCCTTGAAGGACTGTTATTGGCCTGTGGGCCCCACATTGGGCACCATAGGCTCATACAGTGTTGGGGAGAATACTTTGATTGTACTGAATACTTGCCTTAAAATGTATTTTGTAACGTATTCCGTTACTTCAGAGTATTGTATTCTCAATACTTAGAATACTAATAGCCCACTCACAAAGGAAAGTGTAACTGTACCAGAATACAGTTACTTAAAATTAGTATTCTAAATACGTATTCTAAATACATGTATTTACTCTCTGACACTGCGCATACATACGATCATGCCGAACAGAACCCTTGATGTTCCAGACTGAGTGTCAAAGCAATAGCAAATTTCATAACTCATCGTTGACACTCATGTGACTATTCTGCTTGCCATGTTGTGACATTATCTGCCCTCCTGGAACCGCCACCTTAACGTGGTGGAGGCGTTTGAGCACCTGAATGATCCTGGGAGCTCTGTTGTCGGGGGCTTCGTGCCCCTGGTAGGGTCTCCCATGGCAAACAGGTCCTAGGTGACGGGTCAGACAAAGAGCGGTTCAGAAGCCCCTTATGAGAGACCAACAGGCCCGGTTAGAACCATGAGGCCGTCCTTCTGTGGACCCACCACCTGCAGGGGGAGCTATAGGGGCTGGTGCAATGTGACCCGGCAACGGACAAGTGGAAGAAAATGGATGGATGGATACACGTGCTGCAACCTTTTTTGAATGATGATAATGATATGATGAATAGCTAATATAAACTTCACATTTTGCACCGAAGGTAAAGCAGCTATTTTATTTGGTCTCGGTAAATAAATACTGTATAATCTTGATTTAGTTCTGCGGAACAGAGTTGATCGTCCTGTCTTGTGCTCGGATTGGATGTATTTCGTGTCACTTATTCCCTCTGCAGACGCACCTCTCCCTGATTGAGCCAATGAACTACGCTCCGCCCTTTTAAACTGTGATGGGCGGGTTTCACCAACGTGAAAGAATCTAATTGGCTCATTCTACACGTCAATCATAAATGCCGCCCTCTGATTGGCTCCTTTCCGCTAACGTTTTTCCCAGTACCGTTAACGTTAATTTCGTGCGCAGTGCTGTCAAGCTAGCAACATTTAGCTATCGCGAAATGAGAAATAAAACCAGTATCGTTTAAATGTTAGCTCCCTATTTCAAGGCACTGTGATAATTTTAGTAAATACGCGCGTTTCCCTTTCATATTTGAGTATTTTCTGGCGTAGTAAATGAGCAAGAAGAGAAACAGAGAATATTAAAAGGTAGAGACCGGATGTGAGCGTGCAATTTCTGCGCTTGATGGACATTGGGTGATGTAGTCCGTAGTCGACTTAAAATAACCGGGATAACGATAGCATTTTGACGGGATAAACTAGCTTGAAATTCATTACAGCCCTTGGAAATATTTGCCTTAACAAACGCCTTGTTAATCTTTACTTACACGGACTAAACTTAGCATTTGAATGCAGATTTTTACGGCTAATGTGGCTATTATGAATCGCTGCAGTCTCTCTAACTAAATACTGTTCCCTGCGCGTTGCTTTCCTGTGTCATCCTGCCTCGCTTGGACAGAGACATCCACATGGTGCTTTAATATCGACTGTGTTTAGTTAGAATAGAGAAGATTCTCCACGGACGGGCACGAAATCTACAGACGAGTCTGGTAAGCAACCTGTTTTTCTAGCCGGGGATTAATGTAACGTGAAGTGTCAAGCTGCTCCTCTCCTCCACGAGCATCAGTGCTGGCTAGTGCTAGCCTTAGCTCATGTTTTGGGCTACTTTACTGTGATTTCTTTGACAATAATACAGTATAATACAACGTCTAACAGGGCACCGTCCCATAATCGGCGTGTAGGAATGCGGTGATGTATTATTTATTACATAATACTAAACTACATTGGACATTGCTGTTAATCGTAAACAAACACTTTGACCTTTATGCTGTTAGCTGTTCGTAATCTAAAATGTTTGTATTATGTCATCTACTGTATGTGAACATTAGCAATGCGAGTGCAGTCGACAGCGTCACTGATGTTGTGTATAATAAAGATAAATCCTACAATTCTTACTCATTATGGACAAGATATAGCTGTCTAAACTATTAATTGAAAAAATATTTGTATTCCTTTAAGCATATTAACACTGATGCCTTGTAACATATGTGTACTATATTGATGTGCCTAATGCATTTTACTTATATCTCCTTGTTTAAGGGTAAAGCAGCATAGCAATATACAATGGGTACAGCAGGTAGGGGGTACTCCAAGTAGATACTGTATACTCCAAGTACCCCCCACCTCGACAGTGTTGTCAAATATTTGGAAAGAGATCAATTAAATCTATTTTTTTACCAATAAAAAGGTGAGTTTTTGTGCCCAAATAAAGCTAAAACGCACTCATTTATTAATATTACGGGCAAAAAGGAAACATTTAAATACGTTTTTTAATTTAAAACCATTTGCAAATAGTATTAATTTCCAAATTCTTTTTTTAAAACCTAAGTGCTGTTATTAATGAAGGGTTAATGACTTGTGAAGTGGTATGCTAATTATCATATGGTTACTGTGTCTTTATATCTTTATGCCTTCATTATATTGGTCAATAGTACTGATGACATTTCAGTATTTATTCACAGATACCACAGAACTTATGCAAACTATGTGTAATAACGCCATAAAAGAGCGGCAACTCTGAAGGGACGTAGAAGCTTGTCTGACTAATAAAACTTCAGGATTTGGGCATATTGTAATCGGCTCACTGCGACCCTGTGGACTGTAGTTTATGTGGCGTATCCTCTGGAGAGAGTCTGTTACCTGGCTCTGCAGTGAATGTGAGTCCCCTGCCAACTGTGCTGCCGCTGTTGAAATACTCAGTGTTTATGGGGCAAGTCCCAGGCCGCAAACACCCACTTTTTCAGTGCATAAGGCTGAAATTTGTTTAGAGCTCGGCAAACTGTCTGTCAGCTCTTGCATTTTTGCCTTGAAGTTGTTAAAGATACCCACAAAATCATCGTTTACAATGATTGGCTCATACAAAAAACAGGCATTTCTTGGAATAATCTTATGTTTATGAGTGACTTATTTCTATAGATCCACAACATTAGTACAGATAATATGACAAATTTTAGACTCACTATATTGATATAATTCATTGGCTGCAAGTTAAAGATGTACTTATTTGCAATATTGTTAAACCAAAAACCGCTAAGAAACTCAAAGTATTTACTAAATCTTTGGGTAATATTTCATTCAAAATGGTCTTGTTTTCACTCCTCAGTGATGGATAATGCACACACGAAAACAGTGGAGGAGGTTCTGGGATTCTTCGGAGTGAACGAGTCAACGGGTCTCAGCTGTGAGCAGCTCAAGAAGAACAGGGAGAAATGGGGACCCAATGGTAAGGAATCATCACTACAGGTTTGTTCATTAGTATTCTCTGAAAGCACTGAAACGAGCCAAGGAAAAAGTGGTGGAACCACTGCGCTAGTTTGTAGCAAGCCTTTCCATTCACAATAAAATTAAAAGAGATAAAAGGTGTCTAATGTCTGATCATTTTCAATAACAAACTTTCCTTTTATTTCACCCACAGAATTGCCAGCTGAAGAAGGTGAGCACTCTGCAGTGGAGGATTTATTATGGAGGTTTTATGGTTATTTTGTTCCCCTAACTGTATTTTGATCATTTTCTCACCAGGAAAGTCACTGTGGGAGCTGGTGTTGGAGCAATTTGAGGATTTGTTGGTTCGAATTCTGCTGCTGGCTGCCTGCATTTCATTTGTAAGCCAAGAAAACATCCTTATTTTATAGTACCAATGTAAGAACTGAAAAAAATATAGTTATAAATTATAGTTATTAGAAACTACATTGATTGTAGTGGGCCAAAGCTCACCGCGGTGAACCAGCGAGCAAACCGCTGCCCGCTGCCACAACTCTATGGCGTATACACCTCAAGCCGCACACAAGGGGAAACCGTCTACGCTTTCAAGGAACCAGGACTGGGTACCGACTGGATCACCGTGGCTGCTTGAAACAAGACAAGGCTACAACCTACACTGCAAGCGGCTAGCTGGGGAGCTAGCAAACCGATGCGGTGTTTGTCTTCGCACCCGTTTTGGTGGACGGCGCTAAATACCCGATGAGTCCTGCGAACACTCGCGTGTGCTAACAACTCTAAGATGCCCCCCAAAAAGGGCGATTGTGGAGGAAGAACTTGAGGCCATCAAGAAGTCGCTCAACAAAGTACTAGAACAAAATGACATGATTGCAAAACAACAAACATCTATATTGGAGCTAATGGAAGAAATCAAAGCCTTAAAAACTATTAACGAGGAGAAGGATAAAATATTTTTTTCCCTGGAAAGTCGTCTTGCAGATCTTGAACAGTACACAAGAATCAATGACCTAATTATCACGGGCTTGGATCTTAAACAAAGATCATACGCATGGGCTGCCACTAGGGCTGAACGATTAATTGCATTTGCAATTTTATCGCGATATTACACAACGCGATTTCGTAATCGCAGGGCACGCGATTTGGGAAGTAAATGGAGCAACGAGATATGGCAGCAAAGTCCGCTCCGTCGCGTGCTTTTGTTTACGTCTCAGTCTAGTTAAGGTGCGCGGTAGATTGTGGATGTACAGTGAAAATATCAGCGTTTATCATGCAGCCACCGCGAAGGAATATTGCTTTTCTCCGTTAGCATTGCGTTAGCCGCAGCGCTAATCACGCCATTCCGTCGCCGCTACTACACGCTCTGACGATCACAGAAACTCCCTCACCTCCGGATTCACACGCCTCTGCCTCCACAGACATATATAGGTGAGTCTGTGCTGATTGTAAAAAGTAAAGAGTCGTTTGTGGCTCAGTTCAGGAGGCTTATGTTTGGGAATGTTGTGGATAAAGAACTTATCTCAAAAGCATAATGACGTTTCATGACCATTAAGTATCCGCGGAGGCGATGTGCCATGTGCCTTTATTTACCTTTGCGTCTACCGCATATCCGCTCCGTAGGTCGTACAGACGCTAGATATAAACACTAAACTGCAGTATGAAAAGGGTTG
The DNA here is from genome assembly GCA_021464625.1 of Proterorhinus semilunaris. Lineage (NCBI taxonomy): Eukaryota > Metazoa > Chordata > Actinopteri > Gobiiformes > Gobiidae > Proterorhinus > Proterorhinus semilunaris. The sequence goes on from CM038349.1 coordinate 6,819,203, forward strand.
GTAACTAGGATCCGAGGCAGGAGTCCGTGTCATGTCTTATTTTGCTGAGGAAATGTGCTGTTTAAGCTGAAATGTCACTAAATGGCTGCGAGTCAAAGATACGTGTCTGTGTCTGGCACCTCATGTCCCGTCTCCTTGTGTCAGTGTTCTTTTCTTTCTTCATATTGTCCAAAGTTACATCCCAAAACCAAAATGCTGCTCTTAATTCCACTGTGTTTTGGCGTGTGCTCCATCTGGCCTCTCCGTGTCCTTCAATAACGCGCATCTGAAGCAACTACGAGTCGCAGCTCAGACAGGGATTTGATTGGCCGAAATAATAAAGTACTATTTAATAAATTAAATAGCTTATTTTGTATTAATTGGGAGTTTGATTTCCTAAAACTTTTCCAACTAGTTAAAGCAGACGTTTGTTCTTACTTTCCTGCACTTTAGTATGGGTGATGTTACTGACTGGATCAGTGAGTTATTATTTTTTAATATCTATATAATTTAGCATTTATTTATAGACTGTACTGTTAAGTTCAGACAGTTTAAGAAGTGCAGTCCACACAAATTTTGAATAGGTCAAGCAACAATTTTGTTGCAATTTTCACTTCAAATATTGTTATGAAACAGGCTGATTTATTGCTTGTGTTAGGTGAAAAATACATGAGAAGAGGACCTTGCAACAATAATCGCATATTAAATCGCAATCGCAATATTGAAGAAAAAAAATCGCAATTAGATTATTTCTCTAAATCGTTCAGCCCTAGCTGCCACCGTAGGAGTAGAACACTTGGAGATGGTCCAGGAATCAGTGGAGCAACAGGTTGTGTCGTTTCTCAACACCAAAGGCATTGGTGTTGAGAAAGAGGACACAGTGTTGTGATAGTCCGGTTCGTAAACAGAAAAAAAAACACTGCAGTGCTCAAACAGGGTCGAAAACTCAAAGGAACAAATGTGTACCTAAAAGAACATTTGACCAAGAAAAACACATACATTGCAAAGGAAGCACGTTTGCTGAAGAAAGAAAAGAAAATTTAGGATACATGGACAACAAACTTTAGAATATTCATAAAACTGAACGGCTCCCCAGAAGAGGCTATGGTTTTATGGCTAAAAGATGTGCATGACTTGGAAAAATACAAATCACTGTTATGACTGACAGTACCTACAGTGAATCGTCATCTGAAAATGAGTCACGTAGTAATGATTCTATAAATGGAGACTTTGAACTAAATACACCCATCTTCGCTGAACAAAACATAAACCAACCAACTGATGATATTGATCCTGATACAAACTTCTATAATAATATAAACAGTATGTGCAAATACTATAAGGACTGTGAAATACAAAATAAAATGAACCGGAAGGAAACCTTATCTGTGATTCACCTAAACAGTGGGAGTCTGTATGCAAATTTCAAGAACATAACCGAGTACTTAGACCAATTCAGCAAAAAATAAAAACTCACAGGCTTTTGGAAAATTTCTTAAATACTCTATACAGTCTATTTTTGTTTCCTAAAATAACCAGGCCAACACGAATAACTCCACACAGTTGCTCACTAATTGATAATATATTTACAAATGTTCTCAGCAAAGACCTTCCAAGTGGGATGCTAGTAACGGATGTAAGTGATCACCTACCTGTTTTTGTTTTGTATAACCTAAAAAATAGGAAAACTAAAGATGAAAAAACTCGTGTCACTAAATTTATTAGATGGCTAAATGATAACGCGCTAGACGCCTTTAAAGTCAGTTTAGCAGAAAAAAACTGGAAACCTCTCTTGGAAGAAACCAATGTAGATGCAGCTTATAATATCTTCTTAAGAAGTTTCATGACCTGCACTGCCCAAAAAAGTTATTCCCATCTATAAAAATTGTGACAAAACAGCTAGCTTATGAGCTAAAGACATTTGAGACCTACACATTTCTTCTTCTGAAAAACTGAAGAGGCACCAAGAGCCCCCCACACCTGCAGCACAGTGGAGGCGCCACAAGAGGCTCTAAAGGAAGCAAAAAAGTGACAAACGAGGAGGTATCCGAGCAAGACTTGCAGCTAAGCCACACAAATCTTCTACCCCTGTGCTGTTCTGACTAATGTTCGTTCACTGGAGAATAAGACGAGATGGTGAAAGACTGTTGTGGAGTGGAGGGAGCTGCGTAGGAGGAAGAAGACGGAGGAGGAGGTAGAGGAGCTGACCAGTGCGGGACACCACGCTCTGAAACAGGGACAAACCCAGGAGGCGGTGCACCGTTTCAGAGGAGCACTAAAGGCAGTACTACAGTTTCCCGGACCTCCTAAAACATGCTGGTCAGGCACGCTCAGTCGCAGCAGCTCAGGACTAACCCAACACCTGAACGCAATTTAGTTTTACAATCGTACAATGACGAATAAAGCACTTACTACTTATTTACTTAACTTTTCTCATATTGTACTGAATTTAAGTTGTAACCGTCTGTTCTGCCCCAGACGTTGGCCTGGTTCGAAGAGGGAGAGGGCACCATCACAGCCTTTGTTGAGCCTTTCGTCATCCTCCTGATCCTTATCGCTAATGCCATTGTGGGAGTGTGGCAGGTAAGTGATTAGTTTGGACCATTGTCAAGTTTCTCATGTTAATGCTGTTTAATGGCGTTCGCAAATCAGCTTTGTTGTGTGCATTTACTATATTAACCCTTGCCCCGAATCACATGCGTCAAGTTGATTAGGAGAGAAGGAATAAGCTGGTCGTTGTCAAACTTACGATCCCAAAACCATTATGCATCTTTTATACAAACGGAGCTTTTTCACTGTTTTCATTAGGTTTTATTGCAATTTTAATGGAATGTACTGTACTGAATGCGCGCTCTATAGCTACCCTAATAAAATGAGAACTGAGCAGTAATTTTGTAGGTTATTGAAGGTTATTTATCCGTATTTCGTTGATCGTAGGAGCGTAACGCAGAGAATGCCATCGAGGCGTTGAAGGAGTACGAGCCGGAGATGGGCAAAGTCTATCGTCAGGACAAAAAGAGCGTCCAGAGAATCCGGGCCAGAGACATCGTTCCCGGGGACATCGTGGAAGTGGCCGGTGAGTTCACAAACGACTCGTATCCTGCAGCTGTGGTTCTGGTTTGGAGCTAATGCGTTTTCTGTGCAACCGTAATATAGCATCAGGGCATCTTTGTTTTTACTTTCCCGCTAATCGAGTTTCAGAACGTCCTCTCTCCCCGTCCTCTCTCTCTCTCTATGGCACTTACTGTTGGAAATGTTTGGTCAGAAAAAAATCAGCGGCGGACTATAAATACTGGGATCTTTCATTCCTCTAATTCCATTCCAAGTTTGTACTTTGGAATTAACCATCAGAGATTAATTCTATTTAGACGTGAACCACCTGCGGCATAAACATATTCTCCACACAGTCCGTTCTGAAAGATTGCCAGTGTTTATGCATTTCAAAAACATGTGACACCAAAAGTCTTTTCCTTGAGTAACATTTGGTAAACACATTGATTCAAATGTTGTTGTTTTTTTTAAAGTGGGGGTAATATGCAAAATTTACTTTTTTAGAGCTTTTTCCCATGTTACAATGTTATTCTCTCATCACAAACAGACCTGGCGTTGTGTTTCGACCCACTCGAGCATCTTGGAGTAACCTTTGAGTCTTCCTCAGTGGTTATTCTTCGCTCCTTCTGAGGCTGTATACATAGAGCATTTCCTACAAATCCAATGTAGGCGTAGTAGTAATTCTGTTGGTGCACTTGGGACTTTGCCCTTAGCCAATCCCAAAATCACTAATCCTTTTATCGCTCCTATCGCAGAGGCAAATTTGTTCTCTCACTAGTGATTGAAATAGGTCAGTAGTTCACCTGTTGATTTGGCAGAAAGTGACAATTTTCAGTGCGATATTTCTTGTCATATTAAATGTTTTCGTACTCGGTTAAGCCGCCATGATGGACGGACCGGGCGTTTCTCGGATTGGTTAATCCACTAGAAAAATCAGAACTCGCGGACATAATGCTGAGTACACGTCTTTGTGAAGAAATGGAAAAGCGTGTAGTCTGGCTGGTCAAGTAATAGCTGCGTAGTAGTGCTGCAAGACGTCAGAAAGATTGCAATATTTGATGACTGTCTTGAATACTGCATTCAAGCATTTTTGTCAAAACAAGACAAAATAGAAAAATCATAACTAAAACAGAACGTTTTGTGATAATTGTGTTATATTCAGCCCTTTGCAGTACAGTGCAGGACAGAAGTATCACTAGTGGCGGTAAAAGTGGATGATTTTTCTTTGAGGCTGAAGCAGTAATATCACAGTAGTTGGTAGTAGTAGTATATCTTCTCCCTCCTGTCACCAATTGAGTGTTTGAGTTTGGTTGATATGATCCATGTTTTGAACATGCCCCAGGGCTGTCCCGCTGCCCTGTTTCCTCTGCAGACCCTGAAATAGCAGCAGAAAAATGGCGTTTGGGGAATTGAGAGGCTTTTACTAGGCCAAGATCAAACTGTTCTGTGTGATCGAAGCCACTGTCCCCTTAGAGTGAAGAGTTTCCGGACCATGGGAACGTTCACAGTCTGCACCGAAGACATTTTTAGACAAAGATTATTTTTAGCTTCAGATTTGGCGGTGGTTTGTTTATATTGAAATTCGTCTGTGTTTGAGTCCCTTCGGATGAGGCAGATATGTCAGATAGAGAAATACGTAACCTGGTCTAAATTAGTTTTACGCAGGTTAAAAGGTGATAAACAAGGCACCCCCAAAGTGCATCTCCGCTCGTCCGTATTCCACTCGCCTCATGCTTTTTCCAGGGAGCTGCATCGACCATACACTTAAACTATCTCCTCGTTGTGTCCATCAGAGGAGTCTGATCTGGACAGTAGTTTGGCCAACAGAACTGAGCAAAGCGGCTGTATTTGTCTCAAAGGGGAGTTGATTCCAGTGGCTCTGATGTGCGCAGCAAGTTACTTTTAGTAACTGCCCTTAGTTCTCTGAATATGCCCGAGTTAAAACGAACTTCGATCAGGCTAAATGGCAAGATAACAATAAGCAGTCAGACCACAGAGTTGATCGTTTAGCTTTTAGCCTTGAGGCTGTTCATTAGCCTATTGCTAATTTGTTTTAAAATGAGGTGTGTTCTTGTAAATGTGATGTGATTGAGAGTGGTCTCAAATTGTGGGCAGATGGTGGACATGTTGTTTAGGCTCATGGAGAAAATGACATCTAAGATGAATAAGGCAGTGTATTTCCATAGATACTTGCCACCAAGCCTCAATAAAGTAAAGTCTATGTAATTTCACCAGAGGAACAGGCGAACAGTCGTCCTCTCACTCACACACTGCCCTGTGTGTTTAAACCAAAGTAAACTGTTTATGTGCGTTTCTAATGGAAGAATTTAACCCTTTGTGTGACCTTTTGTGTAACTGCAAACTCCGTCTCCATCCTGTGTCTGTGATTAATATTACCTCAGGGATCAGCTGCATTCATTCACAAACTTAAAGGACCTGTATCATGCTATTTTAAGCCATTCCAAAGTAAAGTATAGGCATTTATATGATATATTGTACCTCTACCACTACGGAGCACTCATTTTTGTGATAAATATTAGTATTTTCTGGAGGTATTTTTCCAACCCGGAAGACAAAACGCTTGGATTCAGTTAACTCCGCCCCCTCTCGCCGCTCATACAACTTTAGCAGTAGTAGAAATATATATATCACAGCAAAAAGTGAAGTTATTTCATGATGCTGTTATAAGGAGTTAACATGTGCAACACAGCTTCATGGCTAAATGGCTAACACACACGCTAACACACACGCTAACACACACGCTAACACACACACGCTAACATGCATTTTGATCGACTCACCACTCTGATGTTTCCATTATAGGACTTGCGCTGGTTATAAAAGTTAATCCACTTTGATTCTGGCCAAGGTTCATTAGCATCCATCAGCGACAGGCTCAGACAAACACTATTCTGGCTGATAGTCGCTGAATCCCGGAGGGAAAGTCCAACTTCTATGGCCTCTTCTTTGGGAAGGTTGAATAAAGTCCAGTCCTCGCAGCCAAACGCGGTTTTCTCCGTGACATTATCGTGAGGTAAGAAAAAAAGAACAGGTGTCCAGACTCCAGAGTAGGTTAGAAAAAGCTCCCTCTTCACAACTTTCGGTGCAACATGACATGACATCTGCTCAGGCCGTTCGGACGCTCAGGAGGAGCGTTTGTTTTCGGTACAGGGGCAGCGCAGCGTCAGGCACTTCCTTTTTTGTTTTTTGTTTTTTCCTTTTTTTTTTTTATTTATTTTTTCTTACGACAGAAATAATGAAAAAAACTGTTTTACAAATAAAAATCATGCCGTAAGGCATTAGATTACAGACGTCGAGCACTTCCGTTCCGCTGTGACGACACAACTGAACATGCCAGTCGTTTACCAGGAGAGGGCGGATCAGCTGCTCAGAGCGCAGGATTCAGGAGGATTACTGAGAACTGCGTGAATGAATCCAAAAACCACTCTGGGGGTGTTTTTGATAAGGAAATAGCATAACAACATGGTTAAAAGCTCCAAAAAGTCGATTTTGCATGATATAGGACCTTTAAATCACTGACTGGACTCCTCTGTGCTCCCTGTCAGAGACGAGTTTACTTGCTCTTATTTTGAAGGAGAAGGTCTGGGGTTCAATTCCCGAGAAACACTTTACTCAGAATAATAGTGAGTTTGGCGTGAGCTGCTGGCTTTTGTGATCCTGAAACAAAGAAGGTGATTAAAATTTCTTCTTTGTTCCCATAACCCGTCACCTGTATGATGCATTTTTCGGCAGGCGTTAACTTCATATCAACCTCGTTTAAAGGAAGTGACTTGATTGTTCCCGCTCAAATAAAGGATTCAAAATGAAAATAAATAGTGTTTTATGGTTCTAAGATGACAAATATTTCAGTATACGTAGGTATCGTTCGGGTATTGGTATAGTAAAGTATCGTAATTGTTTGTAATAAAACTAAATCAGGTACATTGCCTTTAATGGGAAACGCCGAGATGTCACATTTATCGCTCAAAGAATAGACTTTAAAACAGCTCTGTTTGTGTCCAAGTCTCTTCATGGTTTAGCACCAAAGACAGACATGTTGGAGCCATTTGAACCATCTCAGCTCAGAGAACTTCAGGGAGTGGTTGCCTGCTGGTCCCTGAGTCAGGACTAAACACGTTGAGGCTGTGTTTCAGTTTTACGCAGCTAAAATCTAGATTAGACTTCGAGAAGATGTGGGACAGGCCTCAACTGTGAAATCCAGGTTAAAAGCAGTTCCTATTATCTTTACATGACACTTAAAGTTTATCTACACTCTTCACTTTTAATGTAATTACTCCTATTGATGTCTTATTGATCTGTTTTATCTGCCTTCTTGTAATTTTATCTAACTGAAGCACTTTGAAGTGTGCCCTACAAATAAACTGACCGTTTCTTTCTCAGATCTATATCAGCTAATCAAGTGAAAGCTAAAATGACAAAAACGCACGGTGGCTTAGTTTAGTTCCGCTTCATAGTAACAGCTAATTTGTCTGTATCTAAATCAGGGGTGCCCAAAATTTTTGTCTCCGAGGGCCAAAGTTAAAAAGTGCTTGTGGGTCGCGGGCTAAACACGGCGATGTCAAGCGTGAAACACATTTAACTGCAAATAATAATAGTTACTTTATTTTAGTTTTTGGTAGTCTATACATTTGCATATGATTCTATCTATGCAAATAACATGCTACATTAAAACAAATGTTAACTGCGGCAAACGCATAATTTTACTAGAATTGCAGCAATATAGACAACAAAAACAACACCTGTATCTACAGCACCTACAGTGACTTTCCCTCATTCGTTAACTCTAAGAAAATGCCATATGAGATCATTTTGAAAGTCTCAGTTCAGCATCAATTCTTTTTAACACGTACCTTTGTCAACGGCCTTTGCAATAAAAGTTGGAAAACTGGGAAAGTTGATGCTACGACGCTCTGACTAAACACCAAGAAACCACAACAGTGTTTCCTTAACTTTGCGAAAGGAGTGAAACAGCGCCCCCAATTTGACGCTGGTGGCCAAAATAGTGTACTGCATCCATATTTACCATTAAGAATGAATGGGAGAGAGTTAGTATGCGGCGCAAAAGTAGGTCACTCTCTGGTGGCCCCACTTTGGCCACCCCTGATCTAAATAGTTCCAATGCCCGTCGAGGAACTGCTTGTTACTGTGACCCATAATGTTTACAAAGTTCTTCGTAACTATGCCACAGCTTTGGCTTTGCTGGACTGTTTAATAGACGTTAATGGTGTTTGCACTTGCTTGGTGTGTTAAATGTCTTGGGCTGGTACAGAGGAGGGACAGTGAGCGGGTCGAGGGACGCCGAGGTAAGTGCTTCCTGGAAAAAAAGGAGGCCTAGAGGGAAACCAAAGAGATTTAAAGATGCGGGATGATGTGGAAAGGGGAGGTTAGTGGGAGGATGTCACGTCAGCGGGGGATTCAATCGGCCAATGTGCTGTTTGATTTTTTATTGTACATTGTGTTATATCACAGGTGCCTGTAGGCCAGCTCTCGCTCAAAAATGAGATTCACCTTAAGGGATTTTATGGTTAACCTCTTAACCCTCACCTGAACCGAGCACGTTTTCTCCGATTTGGCTTTACCCAAATCTGAAACCTTCTTGAAAAATGTGTCAAAGTGTCAAAAAGTTAAAAAAAAAAAAAAAAACAGTAAAAGTGCAGCAACAAAATAAAAAATAAAAAACTAAAACTCAACAAAAATGTGAGGAAAAGGCAATAACGAAGCCGCAAAAAAGCGGTCATTTTTGTAGGTCTTAGCTTTCAAATGGCCTATAAAATGTAGGCCAGAGTAAAAAAAAAAAAATGTGAAGCTGAACTGGAGAAAATGCTAAGAGGTTAAAGGTTGAATGAAAATAAATAAGTGTGTGACAAAATGAAAAAGTGTTGGCACCTCTGCTGAGGCAGCTGGATGAATGGAAAAATAAAGGAATGAAATAAAATGAATTGGAAGATCCCATCATGAAATTTGAATAGTGGATATTATTCTTTTTTTAAAGGTATTTGGTAATAATCTCAAACACATCGTACACTTTGTTGGTTAGAAAATGCAATATTGATAAAAATGATGAAAGGAGTAAGCTTACCAAGATATCAGAGGTCAGGAAAGCATAAACAGCAATGGGCGAAGATTTAAAGATGACTCAAAGATGACTCAAGGATGCGCAAGTGGATCAATATTGTAACATGGTCGATAAAAAAAAAAAAAAGCTGTAAACCATCTGCTTTACATAATGCCCCTCTTTGAAGAAACCTTTTGATTGACCTTTCTTCACTGACCTTTGTGTTTGTGTCACTGTCCACAGTGGGAGACAAAGTTCCCGCGGACATCCGTCTGGCCTCCATCCGCTCCACCACTCTGAGGGTGGACCAGTCCATCCTGACCGGAGAGTCTGTGTCCATACTCAAACACACCGACCCCGTGCCTGACCCCAGGGCGGTCAACCAGGACAAGAAGAACATGCTCTTCTCTGTAAGAAACCGCACAAACCAAAACATGCAACAGGCTAATCGTGAGCTACCGCTAATACTGTTGTAACATGTCACCCTATGAATAGAATACAAGCATTTATATTAGTACAGATGTTTTTATTATTGAAAAATACACAGAAAAGGATCAAACAAACGTCTTTTTGCTGTGAGTGGCTCTTCTCTCTTCAAGGGATATTTCAGGATTTTTGACAGGTCCTCATTTCCTAGTTATCCAGAGTGGTGTTGATGTCAGGAGATATTATTTTCTTAAATTCATGCGGTCCTTATATTTGAAGAGCTTAGTGGCGCTAGGCTAGTCTTAGCCTAGTGCATGTCTATGGTATCAGTTAGCCTGCATTAAAAACAGTCTGACCCACAGTGCACCTGAGGCAAATCACTTATAACACCAGGCTAACGATATAAATGTCTGTTAATAGAATAATTTTTGAAATATAACTGACCTTGTATCACATGAATTACCGCATTTTGAGGGACTACTTTCTCGCAGATCACTCCACCGCGGCGTTGGCTTACAGCCACGAAGCTGATGCTGCTCAAATTTAAGTTATTTTAAATGCGAAATGGTTATAATTATTCTATTAACACAGACATTTATATCGTTAGTCTGGCGTTATAAGTGATTTACCTCAGGTGCACTGTGGAGCGGGTCAGACTGTTTTTAATGCAGGCTAACTGAGACCATAGACATGCACTAGCCTAGCTCTTCAAATATATGAACTGCATGAATTTAAGAAAAAAATATCTCCAGACATCAACAACCCTCTGGATAACTAGGAAATGGAAAATCATGAAATATCCCTTTAAGACCTGACTGTAACTTTACTGATAGCAGGTTGTCTCCAACACGTTTCCATGGAGATGATGCCCAAAGGCGGCCAGATATGAGATTTGAATTGGTTAAGCCGGGTGTAACTCTGTGCGATTTTAGCATCACTTGTCATGGTAAAAAGTCTCAGGTCGTACAGTGAGACGGGGACAAAGATTTTAAATAGAACTGTCGTCCAACCAAAGACGAGCTGCGACCGACATCAGGCAGTGTCTGATATTATGGAACAGCAGTCGCAGAGTGGGCCTCCTCTCTCTGCAACTTTGAACTATCGCACAGTGGAGACGAGAGCAGCTCACGATTTTACAATCCCCACGTCTTGCAAAGTTACATCTAAAAATCACACAACGTACACCAGCCATGAAGACCTGACTCTAACTTTCCTGGGAGCCGGACGTCTCCATGGAGATGTTGACTAAAGGCAGCCAAATATGAGATTCAAACAGGTTAGGTCCTAATTCAAATCCATTCTTTGATTACCCACTGCAAAAATAGACTTTCCCGTGTCTGACCGGTCATTAGGAGCATGTTTTGTATTGGCAACAGTAGATTCCACAGTGTGCCTTTAAAGCTGAGGTAATAAAAGGTCTGTTGTTGTTCATGAATTGGAATAGTAATAGTTATCATTTTTATTGGGTTAAATCAAATGGAAAATCCAGATGAATTATTGTGAGGAAAAAAAACTAAACACACATGTCATCAGACTGTCTTGTATTTGGGTTGAGACGGGTCTAAAGCTTTTCATTTGCGTCTGAGCTTGTCATCCTGCAGCGACGTGGACTGTGGAGCTGCACGAGTTGAATAGAAAGAGCAGTTATTTTGCTCGATCTGGACATTTATTGAATCTGGCCGTCGCCTCAGAAACACCGTTACGAGAGCCTTCAGGACCCACGGGGGTATTGATGAAACGGTGACGCATGAACAGGGAGCGAGAGTGGGTTTTGTATTATCTTCAAAAGCCGCTGAGTCACACGCAGGCCTCGCTCAAAGGACAGACGCTCATGATTTATTTAACGCCAACATTTCATCTGCAACAGAACTGTCCCCACAGCGGTGGCCCAGTGAGCGTTACCCTCGGCAAATACGATAAACCACATGGTTTGTGCACGGGGAAAAGTCATAAACGTGGGACCGGCTGGGATTTGGTGGGATCGACTCTTTTTAAAAACCTTGCAGCTTAGAGAACCAAATAGATGGATACAATACAATATTTTAACATAATAACAACTGACAATAAAGTTATCTGTAATCTTTCATCTTTATATTACCAAATTATCTTTCTTGATCTGAGAAACCAAGAGGGAGGTCGGCCTGTGCTTTTTGAAAAAAACTACCCTCTCCCAAACCCTTTTCTCTCTCTTGTGTTGTTTTTGGCAGCCCTCTCAGTCTTAGTCTTTTGGACAAAAATGCTTTTAGCTTTAGTCACATTATAGTCATTTCGAAATGTTGTCGTTTTAGTCTAGTTTTGGTTCGTTTCAAGGCTTTAGGTTTTTTAATTAACACGTTAGTTCATCAACACGCTTTCTGCGCTCATATGCAACGGTATTTAACCTCTTAACCCCCGCCTTAACCAAGTGCATTTTCTCCAGTTCAGCTTCAAGTGTACAGCCTATAGACCAGTGCACCGGCTCATTTGAAAGCTAAGACCTACAAAACTGATCTGGACGGATCTTTTTCCTTGTTCTTTTCATTGCTTTTTTTGTGTGGCTTTTTTCTCACTTTTCTGTTGCTCTTTTGTTGTCATTTTGTGGCTTTGTTGTTGCATATTCATCACTTTTTTGTGGTGTTTTTTGCTGCTTTTTCGTCACTTTTCAGTTGTTGCATTTTCATCCTCGTTTTCGTGTATTTTTGTATATTTTCTGTTGCTATTTTGCCGCTTTTTTCCAAGAACCTTTAGCTAACGCCAAACTGCAGAAAATGCACTAGGTTAAGGGCGGAGGTTAACTGGGAAAAATGGTCCTGAGAAAAGATGATGTCCCAGTGACGTCGCTGTCAGTCGCTCTCAGATCATGGAGGTACAGACGCAGACTGGAGAGAGGGGGGGGGGGGGGGGGGGCACAGCCACCCCCAATTTTAAGCTTGTCCCCCATTACATTATCATCATTAAAAGTCAATGTAATGATATCGTTATATTCTTTGTTTACAAAAACACTGCTCTCTAGCTACAGTTTTGACCTCACTGTCACAAAAGTACGGCAAGTCTAACCATTATCAAGTTGTTTCCACTCACAGTATTATTTATTTATTTATTTGAAAACAATACATATTAATTAACATTTTCACAAATGTAAATATGCCAGATTATAGCCTTATGCTTAACATCAACCTGCCAGGGGGTCTGCAGATGGAAATTAGCCTAAGTTAGTAAAAACATACAGAGATATACAAACTATGTACAGAGAGACAAGGTGATCACTTCTTAGAACAAACAATAACAAGAGTGGACAGTAAAGGACAATAGAGAAAACAGTAATGGTAAGGTATTGCACATGCCCTGACAGACCTGATATTCCACTGACCCATATTGCACCATTCTATATAATGTCTTCTGTATTATATTAGTATGTGGCGTATTTCAACAGACCGAGCAGAGATTTGGTGTTATTCCTCCGTCTTTGTGTCCCAGGGCACCAACATTGCAGCGGGACGGGCCATCGGCGTAGTGGTGGCGACCGGAGTGCAGACAGAGATCGGGAAAATCCGAGACGAAATGGCCGCGACGGACCCTGAGCGCACCCCGCTGCAGCAGAAACTGGACCAGTTCGGAGAGCAGCTGTCCAAAGTAAGAGCCCGCACCGGTGGGAAGGACTAACACGCTGTTGTAGCCAGCAGTGGTCACTCACGTGCACAGTGACTTCCTTCTGTGTGATCGCCGTGTTCCCCTGTCCCTCCCGCAGGTGATCAGTGTGATCTGCGTGGCCGTGTGGGCCATCAACGTGGGGCACTTTAACGACCCGGTGCACGGAGGCAGCTGGCTCCGAGGGGCGGTCTACTACTTCAAGATCGCTGTGGCTCTGGCTGTGGCTGCGATTCCAGAAGGTTAACCTCTTAAGCCCCACCTGAACCGAGCACATTTTCTCCAGTTTCTAAAAGCTTCTTGAAAGAAGTGTCACGAAAAAGAAACAAAAACGTGCCGAAAAAGCAACAATAACGCAATAAAAAAAAAGCAGCAAAAACCTAGAAAAGAAAACGAAACAAAAAAAGTGACAAGAATGACAAAAAAAAAGGATGAAAAAGCAACCAGAAACTTCAAAACCACGACAAAAAAGAGACAAAAACACACCAAACGCGGCGAAATGTGATAAAAAAATGTACAATCAGTTCTGTAAGCTCTCCTGTCGAGAAGCATTTAGATTTGGGTAAAGCCGAACTGGAGAAAATATGCTCCCAGAAACTGAAGACTGAAGTGCATTATACACTTGTCCAGTTTGCAGCCAATAAAATGTTGATATCAAGACCATTTTAGTTTTAGTGCTGCATTATCTGAGAAAGAAATTCAATATTTGTTTTTTCCTGGGATTGTATCAAAACAAAACTTAAAATAGAATTAAGTTAATGCATTAATGGTTGATGATAATTTGGCAGCCCTAATTTGAACCTACCAATATTGATATTTACTTGAACATTTTCACAAATAAATAACCGTAATATAATTAAAAATGATTTAATATAACGTGGATTCCATCTTTTGTCTGTTGTGCACGTTTTCTCCCGCCCCCAGGCCTCCCCGCAGTGATCACCACCTGCCTGGCTCTCGGCACCCGGAGAATGGCCCAGAAAAACGCCATCGTGCGGAGCCTGCCGTCGGTGGAGACTCTGGGCTGCACCTCCGTCATCTGCTCCGACAAGACGGGGACGCTCACCACCAACCAGATGTCCGTGTGCAGGGTGAGGGTCCCGACTGCTCTCATTTCACTCCAGCTTAGGAGACGTACACTTTACACGTTAGGGTCTCTCTATGTGAAGTTTGTCTATGGACTTACTCCATCGACCTAAAGCTTGTTCAAGACCCCGAGATTGGCCCCCAGGTCAGAGTCCTGCACGGGTCCATTTTAAACCCGCGATTATATCAAGAGTTAAATCCGCACCCGCCCGGACCCGTTAACATTCTACCCGTTACCCACACAGATTTGCGAACAATTTATTGATCATCTGAATTTGGAACATCATAACCACCCCCACTACATCATAGAGACACGCGTGAAACGGAGACACCGTCTGGAAAGGGGGAATCTTCATGTCGAGCAGCGGCGGTTTGAAATTCCTTTCACGAGCCCAGGCATTCGGATCAGAGGAATCTTATGGAAACACGGGCGCGATCAAAATAAAGGACGCGCCGCATTACAAACATGTTTTTAAAGGGATTTTATCATGACGTGATCGCTGGACAGACAGGTAGGTACTACACACTCCAAACCCACACATACTGAAATAATATCCAGGCCAGGGAGAGAGGGAGAGAGGAAAAAGGCAAGATTTCCCTCAAGTGTCAGAAGAGAAATGTAGGCTCGTAAAACGATACTGTCACCAAAGTACAAAGAATCAGGAAACCGTTTTCATTTATCTTAGAAGCAACAGCACGAGCCGTGTGGTTAGGTCTGTAGACGCCATAATGATATCACCCGACCCGGTGCAGGACTCTGCCCCAGGTGCTGCAGTGTAGTCACCCACGGCTCTTGATCGTCCACCCCAGTGGCATTGAAGGACGTGCTCTGCTGCGCCAGGGCTTTGGAACAGCCTCCCCGCGGAGCTGAGAGAAAGACAAAACCTGGACTCTTTTAAAGCTAAATTGAAAACATACCTTTTATAGGAAGGCTTTTAATTGTTGATGTTTTTTAAATGTGTGTGTTTTCTTGTAGCACTCTGAGAGTCCCTGAATGAAAAGTGCGTTACATATAAAATGTATTATTATTACAGTATTATAATTACTCTATGGACTTATCGTTCAGTAGATGACAGGAAAACGATATATTTCTAGGCTCAGTAATTATCGTCCGTACATTTATTTACATTTCCCTTACTTTTCAGCCTATTTTTGTAATACTTGAACAATTTTACTAAAGAAAATGATTGTGTTTTGTTGAGATTCATGTTAATTTCAACTCGTGTGTTATAAAGGATATGTTTTTTTTGTGTTGGTTTCAGTGGCATCAAGTGGTCCTCAATAATACCGTTAATCGTGATATTTTCCTGTCTCCAAATATCGAACTTTCTCTTCAGCTCTGACTTGTGATCGCTAACTCCAGTAGTTTGCATCCAAAAAAAACGCTTCACGTCTTTACGTTCTACCATCTAACCTGCTTTCTAATGTGACTGAACTGACTGTATCTGTTGTTGGCTAACCGTAACTAACCGACTAATGATTAATGCATTTTGTAGATGTTTATTGTGGATAAGGTTGTGTCTGGAGACCAGTGCCCCATGACCGAGTTCACAGTGACCGGATCGACATACGCTCCCGAAGGAGAAGTGTGAGTCCTTTTAACCCTAACCGTAACCTTAGCACTAACAAGAAACACCAACTAAGAGGGTCTAATTTTAGTGCGTGTTCAGTAGTATGTACATTCTAACAAAACTTGGCATGGCTGTGAAATGAAATGAATCCACTGCTCACTTAAAATCAGAGAAATTCAAGGCGTCAAGGTGAAAACATAAATTTTTCACGCAGTGGGCAATGTTGAGATGTTTAACTAGTTTTCTCCATCTTACATTTAACATAGACCAAACTCACTAATTGCAATACTTTAAAAAAAAAATGTTTTATTGAAAAATATACAAACATGACAAACAAGGCTCGAGGCTCAGGTCTTGCAAGGCTTCAGCTTTCAGTGTAAATAAAAATACATAAAAAAATTAAATAAATCTTTACAGTGCAAATTCGTTACATACATCTTGGGTTTTTGGTTGAGGTACTTACAGCTATGGATATGAACTAATTGCGATACTTATTTTATAGATACAGATGACACCGCTTCGCCGAGGGGGAAAATAAAATCTTTTGGGAAACATGATTTTTCCACTCTTTAGCCATTTTCTGGTGCAATATAAACTTATTTATCACACATAGATAAAGTCAAGTGTAAATCGGGCCCATGTGGATATTTTCTCACAGCAGATTGTTCAGTAGAAGTGAAAAAACGGCAGTTGCAGCTTGCGCTAGCTAGCCGTTAGCATTAGCACGATGCTAACATGAAGCATCATGTTAGCATTCTCCGTTATTTATGTATGTATGGGCGGTTGAACCACTTTCCTCCTCTCCATGTCTTTGTATCTTTATTTAGTAGAAAACTATATTCAGAATTTGTTAAAGTAGTTTTTGAATAATTAGAGAAAGTTTAGATTTTTCTCCAAATAGTTTTTCCCCTTAACTGTTTTTAATGATCATATATAGGCGAGTCCAGAGATGTCGTCTGTATTTGACGGTTTGCCCAGTTGCACTTCATAATTTACCAGGAAATAACTAAAACAGCGCGGTGCTCCCTCGTCTTTCACACGCTTATTCATTTTTTAAACGTTTTTGTCGTGTTTTCGTCTTTCTTCTCGCTTTTTAGTTGTTCTTTTTTTTTTCTTTTTCTTTTTTTTGTCACGTTTTTATGTCACTTTTTGTTGCGTTTTCATTCTTGTTTTATCTCTATTTTGATGCTTTTTGATTTGGGTAAAACCAAACTGAAGAACATGCGCTCGGTTCAGGCAGGGGGGGTACGCGGTTTTAACAGGTTTGGTATCCACGTGTAGCACGAAAGGCGACCGAGAGGACGCTGTAATCCAAATAAGGTGATTTCCTTTCTGGGAGACAGCGGTGGCTAAAGACGGGAGAATTATACCTAGGCACATAAAGTTACAAATCCTTTGGCCTGTTTTCTCAACAGGAGGTTATAAATAAAAATGTAAATAAAATGATAAATCCCTGAACTTTCTAGTACCCGCTGAAACATACTAATATTGTCTCCTCTGTGGCCAAGATTCGTTATTTCAATTCATTCGTTTACTTGAATGGGACAATGGATATTAATGATTTATCAATATAAAGTGACAAGTCAGTCATTTGTTTTTTGGGACAGAGATAAAGCTAAATAAGAAAAGATAAAGTAAGTGTGTAAGGCAGTCATTTAAATGGTAGACGTGCTGATTAGTCTTGTCCAGTTGTTGGTACTGGAAGAATTACAGTGAAAGTACAGCGTGAAGCAGCTGAAAGCCATATTTAAACAAAGATGTCTCTTCTCTCAGGTACAAAGATGGTGCGGCGGTGAAGTGCAGTCAGTACGAAGGCCTGGTGGAGCTGGCCACAATCTGTGCTCTGTGCAACGACTCCTCGCTGGACTACAACGAGGTAACAGAGACAATCTGCAATTCAGCGTGAACCGAATATTTCATTTTTATGCGTCTTCCTGTGTTTGCTTTCCAGGCCAAGGGTTTGTTTGAGAAAGTGGGCGAGGCGACGGAGACTGCCCTCTGCTGTCTGGTGGAGAAAATGAACGTTTTCGACACGGATCTGAGAGGCCTGAGCCACGTGGAGAGAGCCACTGCCTGCTGCTCTGTAAGTGCAATCTCAACAATCTCTCTTAACAATATCCAAATCAAGCTCATTGTTGGGAAGCTTTTACTGAAGAAATGCTACACCACGATCTATGTACTCGCCTTGTCACGTATCGACTCTACCCAGTACACGCTTGTGTTTCCACTACACGACACAACCGCAGTTGTTGTGGGCGGCGCCTCCACAGACGTGCACGCTTTACAGAACGTCAGTAAAAGTTTTGTAAGACGCAATGAGAACAAATGTGGCCAAATGCTGCCCTCTGGTGGGGGTTATGGAATCATTCAGAGGTGCCAAGGCAAATACTAGGAAAAAAGCAGCTAAAATACGAAATATGAAGGTAAGCTACATACAAATGGTATGCTAACACCAGCTAAAGTTGCGCTAACAGCGGCTAAATGCTAATATGGGCAAAATTCCCTTTTAAGTGGTATGATAACCTGCATGTTAATAGTGAGGGGTGTCCTCTCTCTCGTTTGCCAATCAGAGGCCAGCATCTTTTCCGTGCACTGGGCTGGGTGTCTGCCAGTGGAAAAGTGGCTTTAGGTGAGCGTCTCCACTGCCGAGGCCAGAGCTAATCTGGAATGACCAGGCAAACATTTCAGAATCAGAATAGATTTATTGCCAAGGTTTGTGAACAAGGTTTACAAACTAGGAATTTGTCTTGGTGCAAACGTGCGACATAGAACATATAACACAGAATTAAGATAAAAAATAAGCTAAGAACGTTAAACTATAGGGCTATAAGGGCATGCATAAAAAATATTAAATAAATAAGATAAAATAAAGTGACATATGGTAAGACAACAACAATTTGACAATGAACAACAGCGGGATTGTATATACAGATGTGTAGGCATATAAAGTGATGAGTGATAGCAGCGGGTCGAAGTGTTGTCACACCGCACAGAGCAACAGAGCAGAAACATCCATGAGTTCGTAACTAAGCTACAGAGACTTGTTGGGACCAACCTCTGACTGTGGCCAAAGCGGTGAACAGAGACTAACGTGACATGAACAGACACCAGCCTCTGATTGTCACTATTAACATGCGGGTCATACGGATTTAATATTTCACATCATAACGCTGTTCTAAAAGGTGATTTTGTCAATGATAGCATTTAGCCGCTGTTAGCACAACTTTAGCTGCTGTTAGCATAGCATTACCATGTTGCTTTACATTCAAAGTGTTTTTTTAGCTGCTTCTTTCCTCTAGTGTTTGCCTTGGCACCGCTGAACAATTCCATAAACCCAACCAAAAGGCAGCATTTGTCCACAAACGTTTTCATCGTATACCTCCAGTAGTCTGTATTCTACTGTGCGTGTCTGGGACGCTCCGCCCACAAAAACTGCAGTCCAAATCGTTTTGTGTCGCGTACGCACATCTGATTTGGTCGTAAGGAGCTAGAACTTATTCCATGTGTTCAGAAATAGCCCGTGTCTTGCTCCACCTGCTAACCCTGTGGATCAGACCGCTACAGATCACAGCAAGTTATATTTCTATGCCCATTCAAAAGTGAATGCTCCTGGTACTATTTCGAACTGAATATTGAGTATTTAAAGCATTGTAATCGCAATTATAGTTTTTTCCAGAACAGATTAGCCCTATTCTGAGCAATCACTCAAGCTTCTTCTTCATTTCTGTTTTGAAAACCAAATTTTGTGTTATGTGTGTGTCCATCCGTGTTGGAGGACGCACCTCTGAGTCCTTGAGTTGATCTATTATGCAACATTTCCTGAAAGTCCATTACGCTGCCACTGTGCTTCACCGCAGGCCCTGGCCCTAGTGGAGCACTTTCGATACATCCTATTATGTAAAAATGGTGAAAGCAATGTAATTTTTTTGTGGTCATTATTATTTGTATTATGTTTTCAGGCCCCACACATTAAGTGGCAATGAAGCAAAAGCACCAGCACCAAGTTCACAACGGGAACAGAATAGTAAATGTGTGTGTTCATTTGTAGGTGATAAAGCAGCTGATGACGAAGGAGCTGACGCTGGAGTTTTCTCGAGACCGGAAGTCGATGTCCGTTTTCTGTTCGTCCAATAAACTCACACGCCCGACCTCTGGAGCCAAGATGTTTGTCAAGGTGAAGCAGAACGACCGCCTACTTTGTTTTTACAGCAATGAGGCGGCAGTAGTCGACAGAGCCACTAACCAAGTGTCAGTGGTTCTTTCGTGGGTAGTGAAAACGCAGACTCAGTTGAGAAAGGATCCACTTTGCCTTTGATGGTAGCGTTCAGAAGTTAATATCACAAACTTTATTGTGGAAGAAACTATTTTGATCTTATTTTTTTACTTGATGTGATTTAGCCGCAGTGTTAGGTTTGAAAACACACTTTATTTCAATTTTGTCTTGATGCCTTAGACAAGATTAAGGTTAATATTTATTTTAGTTTTAGTCTTTTTTTGTCAGTGAAATGTAATTGCAAGTTAAAGCAGAACTAAGTAACTCGTGCCCCTAGAGGTCATAAGCGCCACTGCAGGTGTCGTAGCAATTTCTTTTTACACATTAATTGTCCGTGAGAGTAAATACTACGCTGACAGAAAAGACAAAGGGAGAGAGGGATATTGTACATTGTTCCACAACTCAATAACACAATGGAGTTAGCCTGTTAGCTTCTTCTTCGTGATTCCATTAGTGTGTGTTGCGCCTCCGACCCAGAGGCAGGAAAGTTGCAAGGGTGGTTTTCTGGCCAGAGACACCAGGGGGAAATGAAAGACCCCCCAATCATCCCATTAACACTTGTATTACCCCCAGAGGGACTATGGAAAGGATTTGTTAAGGTAAACAAGTTACTTAGTTCTTCTTTAAGTCGCCTACATTTACTATTCCAATCCAAAATAAGTGCAAAAAGCTATGACTCAATTAGTAAGTGTTTTATTTGTCATTGTACAATTATACAACGAGATTGCGTTCAGATGTTGGTTTAGTCTTGGGCCGCTGCAACTGAGCGCTGAGCCATTGTGAGCCACAGGAGGTAGGAGAAACCTGAGCACAGCATTGAGGTGCTCCTCTGTAACGGTGCACCGCCTCCTGGGTTTGTCCTTGTTTCAGAGCGTGGCGTCCTGCACTGGTCAGCTTCAGGGGACACTAAAGCGACTCAACCGACCGAACAAACTGATAAATGAATATTGTTGATATGTTTACAAAAAAATAATAAATTAATTCACAATATTGATTAAAATTATTCATTATATTTTGTTTGATGGGAATTGATACATTTTTATCGATATCAGTGCCATTGATAATTTCTCTTATCGATCCGGTTCTGTATTGATTCTCTTATTGATTCCAATTAATAAAAAGAATAGGCTATTAATTATGTGCTTGCTTCTTGTGTTTGCTTCTTCCTCCGGTCTCGTCCTCGGTCTCACAGGGGGCGCCGGAGAGTGTTCTGGAGCGCTGCAACTACCTACGCATCAACGGCAGCACCCGCGTGCCCATGAGCAGGACAATGAGGGAGCAGCTGCTGGGCACGGTCAGGGAGTGGGCCTCGGGCCGGGACACGCTGCGCTGTCTGGCCATGGCCACGAGAGACGCACCTCCGGACATCAAGTCACTGAACCTGGAAGACTGCACCACGTTCATCAACTACGAGGTGAGGGGGTTATGAGGAAACTCTTTACATGTGAGCCTTTGGGTTTTCTATAGATTCATGTTTTTATTGAAGGGTTCAAAGTTTAAACATTTATTCATACTTTATGTCTACAATACAGCACTGGGCTGGAGGCGGTTAATGTAAATGCACTGAAGTAGACTTTTTGAGGATCTGTACTGTAGTATTCTGGTTTATAACTTCTTACTTTTACTCCACTACATTTGAAAGAGAAATATGCACTACATTTCTGTAAATGCTCCAAAGTAAAAAGTTCAAGCTTTACATCATGTTATTATGTCATTCCCTCATTAAACACGTGCCTGGAGTGTTGCCTCGGCTCATTCACATATTTTTGAGTAATCAGTAAAAACTTAGACGGCGGCCATTTTAGGTGTAGCTATGCCTCAGTCCTCCTAGGAACGCCCCCACCTCCTGGAGACGCCTTTGGACCTTTCGTCACCAGCCGAGCCCCCAACCACTGCTCCTCAGCTCA
The DNA here is from genome assembly GCA_021464625.1 of Proterorhinus semilunaris. Taxonomy (NCBI): domain Eukaryota; kingdom Metazoa; phylum Chordata; class Actinopteri; order Gobiiformes; family Gobiidae; genus Proterorhinus; species Proterorhinus semilunaris. The sequence goes on from CM038349.1 coordinate 6,841,199, forward strand.
GCAGAGCCCCCTCCCCGCACAGTGTTGTTGTTTCAATGCCACAGTAGTGTGCTGAAGGGGGCGTGTCGGAAAGCTTCTTAAAGAGACAGAGGCCTATTTCAAGACGTTCAGTACAGCCATTTTGAGAGAGCAATTTTATTCAAGGCAGTTATTTTAATTTACTGCATATACAGACCAACAGAAGGTCACGTCATCATTGTAGTGCTATAGACTGGGGCTATGTGATTGAAAAAAGCATAATACCTCCTCTTTAAAAGCCTTATAATGCCCACTCCAGAACAGTAGGTGGCGCTGTGCAGATGTACTGTCAAATGCCACTGACTCGCAACAAGGAAGCATGTTTGTCCCCGTCGTATTGCCATAAAGTTGGAGATTTTGGGCACAACAATTATTATTTACAACATATTTTTCTGATGCAAAGTCACTGGTGTTGCACGTTTGTCATCGCTGTTATAAAAAAAACACTGGGCTTAATTTAACATATAATTCTCCCTTATTTTAATAAAATACTGTTCTTAGACAAAACATTACATTATCTGTAATAATGTGGCACGATAGGAACTGGCTAAACTGCTGCTGTGTGTGCTCAGTCGGACCTGACGTTTGTGGGCTGCGTGGGGATGCTGGACCCCCCCAGGAAAGAGGTGCTGGGAGCGGTCCGGATGTGTCGCCAGGCCGGGATCCGCGTCATCATGATCACAGGCGAGCGGGACGACTCGGAGGTTATTAAGGTGATCAGTAACAGTTAAAATAATCAAATGTTCGTCTCCCAGGTGACAACAAGAACACGGCGCTGTCCATCTGCCGCCGCGTGGGGATCATCACGGAGCAGGAGGAGGAGCAGGAGGGGTCCACGGGGGGCCTGACGGGACGGGAGTTCGACGAGCTGCCGCCGCACCTCCAGAGGCAGGCCTGCAGGACGGTGCGCTGCTTCGCCCGGGTGGAGCCGGCGCACAAGAGCCGCATCGTGGAGTATCTGCAGAGCCTCAGCGACATCACCGCCATGGTCAGGGCAAACTCCCGGTGGAACTTTATTCATATCTCTGGATGTAGAGGCAAATATAATACAATACGAGTAATGTAAGCTGTCAGGCGTACTGCAGTTTTACACCGTGGACAAAAGCTCTTGAGTTGTCATCTGTACCGGGTTCTTTCAGTGTTCGGGACAAATTTAGTTGAGAGGAGTTTACCTTGTTTTAGTACCACCCGTCTTTATTCTAAGAAGCTACTCTCAACAAAATATATCTCCTTCAATCGCCTTATCAAACACCATGTCTGGAGTCCAAAGAAGTAGCCGACTCCAGTTAATCAATTATATAAAAAAAAACCCACCAAACTTACCAAAACTACCACGAGAACAATCCCCGTTGGAAAAAGACTATTTGTAATAACAAATATGTCAAGCAAAATTATATTTCAAATCTGATTTAGCAATACACTGTTTACTTCGCTATTTGACCTGTTTTCACAAATCTATGCTGGTTTCAATGAATAATAATTATATTAAATCCACTCAACCCCCACTTTATAGCATTAGTGAATACTTATGGTGTTTCACTCTATGTAGATTTGGCTGTGGCTACTCCAGGGTTTGTCTTTGTCTTATATTATAAACAAGATGCCAGTGTCCAACTGTAAACTTACTGTTTGATTTGGATGCTGTATAATTGGGTGGCACGGTAGCTCAGCGGTTAGTGCTCTCGCTTCACAGCTAGAAGGTCCCGGGTTCAATTCCCACCTGGACGGGGCCTTTCTGTGTGGAGTTTGCATGTTCTCCCCGTGTCTGCGTAGGTTTCCTCCGGGTACTCCGGTTTCCCCTACCACCAAAAACATGTACAATAGGCCAGGATGACTGATGTGTGTGTAAATGTATGGTGTTGGTCAGAGGGACCGTAGGCGTGATGTGTGTAGTCGCGACAGCGCTTCTGTCAGTCTCCCCCAGTGGAAACTGAAGCTACTATCGTAGTTTACCACCACCGAGTATGGAGTGAATGTAAAATGCTCTCATGTAAAGCGCTTTGTCTGTGAAAGGCGCTATATAAATAAAGGTTCTTCTTCTATAATCTGTAAATACACGTGTGGTTCTCAAACTGTGGTACTTCTTTTGGGAGTACTTGGTAGGGCAGGGCGATATGGCCAAAAAATTATATCACGGTATGAAAAACAACGATATATTTGGCGATATAATTTACACCTGGCAAAATACTTAAAAATCAAAGCCTTTAGCCGATGGGGAAAGTTAATGTAAAGCAATTTTATTCTCTTTATTCATCTGAAGTCATGTAAAACTCTATTTCCATCTGGAAAAACACAGAAGATAAGATAAAATAATATTGCTACAATTAGCGGTTTGCGCCTTCATCTCCATCACAGTAAAATGCTCCTGTAAGTTCACCTGTCTCTGTGCACTGGGGATAGACCTGTGGGTATTACCGTGTGTGGGACATGTGTTTGACAGCAACATGGGCCAAATTAATGGTTGCTTTCAAAGGATTCACTATTTGCCTCCCTCCCGATCCCGCAGATACACATAGGAGGGAAAGAAAGAAAGAGAAGGAGAGAAGTACGTACAGTATATGAGCTGGTCCTGAGACTTACGTGAGCGCTCCTGATGAGAAGGATATTATTAGCCTTTAACCGCGTCGTGGGGGCAGCTGTTGGAGCGTCCCAAATCACATTGCACCAGCCCCTATGGCTCCTCCTGCAGGTGGTGGGTCCACAGAAGGACGGCCTCATGGTTCTAACCGGGCCTGTTGGTCTCTCATAAGCGGCTTCTGAACCGCTCTTTGTCTGACCCGTCACAAAGGACCTGTTTGTCCTGGGAGACCCTACCAGAGGCATGAAGCCCCCGACAACAGAGCCCCAGGATCATTCAGGCGCTCAAACTCCTCCACCACGTTAAGGTGGCAGTTCCAGGAGGGGTTATTTTAATTCAAGATAATTAGATGTCTGCTTTAGTAATCCATACAAATGGCTTTAGAATGGCATAAAAACATTTTAATTCTGTTGTGTTCCATGCGCAAAGACAATAAAACTCTCACTCCCCACAGACGGGCGACGGAGTGAACGACGCCCCCGCACTGAAGAAGGCGGAGATCGGTATTGCGATGGGCAGCGGGACGGCGGTGGCGAAGTCCGCCTCAGAGATGATCCTGGCTGACGATAACTTCTCCACCATCGTGGCGGCTGTGGAGGAGGGACGCGCCATTTACAACAACATGAAGCAGTTCATCCGATACCTCATCTCCTCCAACATCGGCGAGGTCGTCTGGTTAGTCCAGGCGTCCAGAAGCGGCTTCATGTTTTGAAGATACCGCTGACCACCTCTCACGCCACCTCCCTCCGTTTCTCTCTCTTCAGTATCTTCCTGACCGCGGCGTTGGGAATGCCCGAGGCCCTCATCCCGGTGCAGTTGTTGTGGGTGAACCTGGTCACTGACGGTTTCCCCGCCACCGCTCTGGGCTTTAACCCTCCGGACCTCGACATCATGTCCCACCCCCCGCGCTCCCCCAAAGAGCCGCTCATCTCAGGCTGGCTCTTCTGTCGCTACCTCATCATCGGCGGTGAGTCTCGAGGCCGAAGTGAGTCTTTTCTTCGTTGGTGTGAGCGGGTGTTAATACGTAAATGTGTTTCCGTGTAGGTTACGTGGGCGCGGCCACTGTAGGAGCGGCCGCCTGGTGGTTCATGGCGGCTCAGGACGGGCCAAAGGTCACCTTCTACCAACTGGTAAAACACTTATGACCAAGAAACATCCTTACTGAAAACCCTTGCAAATATTTCATGATCCCGCTCGACTTTTTGGACTACGGATGCGAGTAATTATTTCAGCCACAAGTCAGCGAATCAAACAATTTGTCTGTGTAGGCTCTCAGTCGTACAGGAGGCTACGTCCTTAAGAGAGACGAGAGTAGCCGTTAATAAAGGAGGGACTGAGCCGAGCTAAACTCCTCCCAGTGGTCTATATCTGGTCTGCGGGCTGAGCTCAAACTTTAATCTCGCTGACGAAGCCTTTTGGATGAAGATGGGAGTACAGAAGATGACTCAAGAACCTTCATTGAAGATGGACAACTCCTGTACAACTGAGAGCCTACACCACCGAGTATAACGTGAATGAATAACGCTCTAAATCGTAAAGCGACTTTGAGCGTCTCGAAAAGCGCTTTACAGTGGTCACCTCGCTGTTTCGCAGATTTTTTTGGTACGATTTAGCTTTTTTACAGCGTCTGAACGCCATTGTGTTCTGAGTCCTGATTCCGGATCCGACTCCACGTTTTACAGGACTTTCTCTGCACTTTTCCGCAGAAATAAACACCGCTAGCATGCGGCGCTCGTCTCAGCTAAACACTCGCCTCTGGAGCCTGGAACTGCTACGATAAAACTTTGGTCGTAGCTACGATTGTTTCTTAGTTTGAACAATCGCACAGCGGAGACGAGAGCAGCTCACGGGGCCAGTGTAACGCCTCATTTGAAAGCTAATTCTGCGATCTTTCACAAAGACTTTATTCAGATGTGGTACTTTAGGCTCAGAGAATGGATTGTCAGCATAAAAACAGTATTTTTGTTTCTTGTTGATTGGTCAAATATCCGTGGAGATCTTCACATTTTCAGATTAAACTGAGGGAAAGTCTGTTTACGAAGCCTCGTTACATACGCCGCTCCACGTGCCATGTCTGTAGTTTAATTAGGTCAGAGGTTTTGCACAAAAAACGAGCAGAAAAAGTTGGAATGCTCTTTGCATATCCAAGTATTTAAAATGCCATGTATTCAGACCCAGTTCAGCTTGTGTGGCCTCACGGGGCTCGGCTCATCTCACTCGTACAGTGTGAGGTCAGTCAGTCGTGTTAACAGTGTTTATTTACCTCCGTGGGCTGAGGCTTTCTTCATACATGTGCGTCAGTAGCATTTAGCATGTTCAAAATCGCCTCAAACATGTCAGTTTAAGGCCAGTTTTAGCATGTCCCAAACACGGCTTGTTCCAGAGCCACAAGTGTCACTTTCTCTGTTTTTCTAAATAAACCACGAACAGCGTAACGTGTTCCAGAGCTGCGCGAGGACGTCTTTTCAAATGTTACGGAGGCTGATGTTTGGACAATCATCTTAAAATGTGAAACGAAATCTCGCCCTGGAAACCAACGTAAACCAACGGCTCAGACCGACTTCCGGCATCTCACCGGAAATTCCCCCCATCCTCGTTTCTACATGAGCCGCCCCAGGAATAAGGTGGATAGGGATAGAACGCTCGAGGTCCAGGAAGCTGGGGTGCGCATTTGTAGGAACGGCCTTTGATTTCAATGCGTAGAAGCGATTACTGCCCAAAAAAAAACACACAATGTAAACTTGCCCTAACCTCTCGCCTCTCTGCCCCCAGTCCCATTACCTCCAGTGCAGCGAGGGCCACGAGGAGTTTGCCGGCGTCCAGTGCTCGGTGTTCGAGTCTCCCATCCCGATGACCATGGCTCTGTCTGTGCTCGTCACCATCGAGATGTGCAACGCCCTCAACAGGTACGAAAGACCGACGTGTAGCCAATCACGCGGGAATTTAGACGTCTTCTAAAACGTACACGTAATGAAGTTGGGAATCATGATCGTATTTGTCTGTAGTCTCTCTGAAAACCAGTCGCTGCTGAAGATGCCTCCCTGGTCGAACCCGTGGCTGGTGGGAGCCATCTGTCTGTCCATGGCCCTGCACTTCCTCATCCTCTACATCTCCATGCTCTCGGTGAGTGTTTCTGATGATTTCTGTGATTGAATTTTGCAATATATACGCGTTTACGGGAATATTAAGTTTCCTCCGCACATTTGAAACACACCCTGGAGCAAAAACATATAAGAGAATGAAATGTTGTATATATAGTATTGCTACGAATTACGACTTTTTACATTGTGATTAGAGGTGGGAACCTCTGGGTACCTCACGATTCAATACGATACGCGATACATGGCTCACGATAACGATTATCTCACAATACGCCGATACTGCGATAATCGATATATTGCACAAAAATAAGCTACGATACATCACAGTTTAAAAAAAAAAACATGCTACTTTTAACCATTATTTTAACATACTATATATTCATCATTTACATTTCTTTTCATGTGCTTTGTACCACTTTTATAAATGATCCCTGACTTACTCACTGAAAATGGGTCTATAGATCCGTCAGTGACTTAGTTTACATTTAAATAAACAAGAAAACACAGTCCTATTTAAAAAGTAATAAATCAACCCCAAATTACTCTTCTTTATAATTATGAAAACTATCATTAAAAGTAATTTATTTGTGTGACAGTGTTTGGTCCAAGTGCTTAAAACTGTAGTGCTGCCCCCTGTTGGTCTGACTGAATTCTTTATCATTGTTGGCCTCTATTGACTGTAAAAACAGTGGAGCACGGCTGCCTCATTAGCATGCATGACGCTGCTCATTAATATGCAGGACGTCATCAAAAGTATCGCTATCTAATAAAAAGTATCATATCGTCCCGCAAAATATCGCGATACATCGGAAAATCGATATATTGTCACACTCCTAATTGTGATCGTATTTTTGGATGAGTTTCTTGTATGTAACTCAGATCTTTCTTATGTTCTTTCAGACGATTTTCCAGATCCGGCCGCTGTCCTGGCCTCAGTGGGTGGTGGTTTTGAAGATGTCCCTCCCGGTCATTCTGGTGGACGAGGCACTCAAGTTCTTGGCTCGCAACTACATCGAGCCGGGAACGCACATCCAGGTAGGGGCGGGTTTATCGCCTGAAACAGAAGCAGCCCGGGAATAGTCTACTTCTAGTCTGACATCGTTTCCCTTTCGCTCTGTTCGCCGCAGTCGCCCGAGGAGGAGGCGGAGCTCCGTAGAGGCGCCGGCACGGGACTGGTCGGCTGCGTGGTCAAGTGCGTGCGTCAGTCGCTGGAGGGCGTGTCCTGGGCGTTCGTGGCCTTCGTGGCGCCGCTGATCATGTGGATCTTCAGCCTGGACTCTGACATCACCAACATCTTCTGGGAGTGAGGGGGTTAAAGTTACCGGCCCAGACGAAGGTACAGGGACAGACGGCGTGAGGGAAAAGCGGATTTGTAGAGAAACGTGTTAAGGGAAAGGGATGAAGAAGAAGGGTTGGTCCGTAGGAAGGTGAAGGAAGGGCGAAGTCAAGAAAGAGTAGGTCAGAACTAATTTAATTGACAATCAGTAAAGAAAAAAAAAAACTATAAAAAGTACAATTCCTGGTCTGTGTAAGCTCTCTGTCATCCAGGAGTTTTCTCATTTAGAAGTCCTCTTTTCTGATCCATTAACAGCTGAAGAAGCGGCGTCTCGGGCTGAACCATTGATTTCTTTTGGAAAACTTTTGCGTTGATATTGTGCAAGTCTGTCACAGGTTTGTTCAAAGGCCTTAAGCTTTAGTTCTTACCTTTGTTCGTTTATAATCTCACTGTATGTGCGACTAAATTTAACAGAATAGTCACCAAAGAAGTTATGAACACCTTCAGCGGTTTGGAGGCCAATTGTTATGTGCTTTTTAAAAAGGTTACTTTATGCTGTATTTATTTGTTGCGTTTTCAGATGTTTGGCCGGTTTTTCGTACCATACGTTGCAAATCGTTATCTCGAAATGAGTGAAATGTTAATTAAATAACTACATTTGTCCCTGATTTGAGTAAGTAATCTCAAGAGTCCTACGTTTTTCACACTTGAAGTTAGAAAAAAAAAAATCGCTATCGGCTGGCTTATAATATCGGGCCGATATCTGGGTATTGTGAGCCCTTCCACAACTCCTCAGGCCTGAGGGGAGCTGAGAAACACCTCAGATGCTCTTATCGTATTTGATATATTCTATGTTGCAGCCTGTAATTCCAGAACCATAAGAGATAGAGATTTACCTTAGACATGTTCTGGAATTTGCTGAATTTTGTCTTTCAAACGAGCTCTCTCTGGAGGACCTACTAAACAGGAAGCTCCTCGAATAAAGCGCCCCCTGCTGTCACAGTTCAACACATTTTAGTTTAGAAGCGTCATACTCAGGATTATAGAAAATATCATCAAATCGATCGACCTCTACTCATCGCACTCAAAAAACGGATCGTTGTAAATGTTTTTTTTCTTAATTTAAGTGTAAAAAAGATTGAAACGAGTCACTGCGTAAGAAAAATTCACATATTTCTCGATAACCTTTTTGCAATGTACTAAATATATAAAAAGTTCGTACTTGAAAGTGATTAGTCTTTAGCCAACATACATGTAAAAATATATATAAAAAGAAAACCTTTGAGAGCTGATGCGACACACACCTAGTCTGTAACATTGCACTCAAATAAACGCTAAACACTAAATCTGTCGTTCCTCGTTCAAGAATCCAAATAAAACTGTTCGACATCAGTGAACATTTCAAAGTCGTGCTTTTCTGTACTTGCACGTTTTACTCAGTAGCGCCTCTACCTGGAGAGTCGACTAATGACAAGCCTATGTGACAACTTCAGGTTTAGCTTTTCTCTAATATGAAATGATTGAAGGTGAACAAAAGAGGCGTTGTTGTGTTAAGCTGTAAGGAAAGTCCATTCGGGAAAAGAATTACAATTTTTATTTTTTATATTGAAGCACTGTTTGCCTAATTGTGATTTCATGTCTCGGTTTTTTGCTTTCCACATTTTCTGCCTGTTTTATTCCCCAATTCGTTTAAGACTTGAAACGTGTCTCACAGCTTCGACAAATGCTTGAAAAATTCCCCCCGAGGGACGAGATTTTTTTGCGACACAGAAATGTTATTTTATTCCATGTTATTTCTATGTTTTAATATTAAACGCGGCGATTTATTTATTGTTTTGTAGCTCACTCGGATTTGTAAGAGGAGAGGAAATTGACTTTTGGGAGAGTTTGTGTGGTTGAATAAAGATTGAAAAGGGATTTTGAATACCCTGACGTCCGTGGTTTGTGATTTTAATGTGACTTTAAAAACAACCTAATTAATGAGTACTTGATTTCGTTACTCGAGTAAAAGTAAAAATCTGCTCTGTTGTAGGAGATACCCAGAAAATAAGTGTGCAAAGTCGAAAGTACAATTGAAATAAGTGTAAGGAAAAATTACTTTGCAGCTTCTAAAACATGAATATTCTGCCTGAAATCCCTCCCTCTGTTTGGGAACACAACAGGAACCAAACTTCTCTCTTGTTGCGAGCAGTGTTCATTTCGTCAACTAAAATATTTAGTCTTAATTTTAGTCAAAGTGATTTTTTTGACGACTAAAATTGGACTAAAACTAAATTAAAAGTTTTTCATGCGACTAAAACTATGACTAAAATGTCCAGATATTTTAGTCGACTAAAATTAGACTAAATAAAAATGAAAAGGAGAGACTAAAATCATCCAAACTTCTATTGACCGTCTGAAAGAGCCTCATATCATGTAAATTCACTGCCAAAGGAGCAGCTTTGAGCTTTGTTCATGAGGGAGCAGCTCCATGAAGCAGGACCTCGATTAAATATGATTATAATGAATATTATAAATACAAAGTCGATAAAATTTGTCTTAAATTTTGTCGACTAAATTCACTTGCAATTTTAGTCGACTAAATCTCGAATAAAATTGAAGATATTTTTTTGACTAAAACTCGACTAAAATTCAATTACATTTTCGTCAAAAGACTAAAACTAAATTAAAATATGTTGTAAAAATTAAAACACGTTGCGAGTCACTGCCATTTGAGAGGCCGCCTGCAGAGCGCCACTTACTGTTCATAGAGAGTGCAGTATTAGGCTTTTGACATGAACAAAACACATTGACTTTGGAGTCTTTTTAGAAATGTAGTGGATAGGGACCGACCGATATATCGGGCCAATATTTGGGTATTTTCAATATCGGTTATCGGCCGATATCTCCAGACCTGAAAGTGATAGAGACTTCCCTCCCACAACTTCCTAGGCCTCAGGGGGCGGAGAACCATTGCAAGTTTGTTCATCCACCCCACGTACTTCCCACTTGAATGCGCTAAGTCCAGGAGCTGCAAGATCACAAAGTGCACTCCTACTCGGCGCGAACTGTTAGGCTATAATCCGAATGCCCATCTCGACTGCGTATGCGTGAGTTTATCAGGCTCCTAATGTCGGCCCAAACAAACCGCCACCGCCATTAAAATGTGTGAGCGAGGTCAGGTAGCGGAGCGTGAACTCTGAAGTGTATTGAGCCATAACTGTGAACTATAAGGCTTATGGGCACTGATTTAAAGACTTTAAGTTGTCAATATCTTGAAAGCGAATGTTGTTCACCATCAGATCACTCGTAAAAAAAATACAAATAAAGTATATATAGATGCATAGCCTATGTGTGTGTGGATCTCTGGTCATAATAAAATAAAATAAAAGATTTTGTTTACTGTCCACCTCCTTATTGATAAAAACATGGAATCCTTCTTTTTTTATTATTTCTCATTCCAGTTTAAATGTTGTGAATATCGGCGACATGATGCCACAGTTTCAGACCCTTTGTCCAACAGTCGCCTTCAAGGGTCAGAAATGTTTTTCTCATATTTATTCCAACTATGTGAACAAAGACTGGTCGTCACTTTGAAGCATCTCTTTGACAGAAACGAAACTGCCATTCATACGAGATGCTGTCTATCTCCGTACGCAGCCCTGGTAGAAAAATAGACTTTAAGCTAATATTGGAACATTCTCCACGGCGTCGACAAAAACGCTTCAAATCATCAACTTTCCAGCGGTTAAAACGGTCCAAATCAGAGATTCATCGTTGCTTTACGCTAACTATCAATATTGTTTGGTAGCCAAAAGAAATTCCATTACCCATAATGCAACGGGTGACCCGAGATGGGCATTGGGCTTATTGTCTGCGTTTAGAAATCCGGCCCATAGACTGTTTTAGAATTTACAGATTTTTGTCTTTCAAACCAGCGACCTGCTGCCACAGTTCACATTTAGATAAATATCGTTGGTCTATCGGTCGATATTTGTATGATTGAAACCTTTAATATAATAAATGTTTAACTATAGGCTATTTGAGAGATTAACCACTTAACCCCCCTGAACTGAGCACATTTTCTCCAGTTTGGCTTTACCCAAATCTAAAAGCTTTGTAAAAAAAAAAAAAAGCATCAAAATAGCGACGAAAACGAGGATGAACCAAAAAGCGATGAAATAAGCGATGAAAATACAACAAAAAGAAACATGATGAAAATGTGACTAAAATGCAGCTACACCGTGACATAAAAAGTTACGATCACTTTTGTAGGTCTTAGCTTTCAAATGACGAAAAATAAGTAAAAATACTTACAAAAATATTGCAGAAGTACAGTACTTGTGTAAATGTACTCTCTCGATGCTCTGATTTGGACATGAATGAACACAAACGAAGTCAGAAGTTGCATCTGGAATAAACGCAGCAGTAAATGAAACTACTGCACTTTTTCTTGCATTTTTATGTATTGTTGACAGAGTAAACGTTTGAATCAAGCACTATTTTAAATATAGATACATTTGTTCGATGGTTTTGGAAGTACCACATGAGGGCGCCAACGAGGAGTTCATCTATTCGTCGTCATCCAAACCATGAAGCTGCAGGAATGTTCTGAGTGGAGCACTTTGTTTGAACCTGAACCTGAAAAACTTCTCATTCACAAATATTTTACTACTTTTAGTGTAGTAGTAGTAGAAGTAGTTGCAGATATCATGTTTTTGGCCACTTTTACTCCTTCTACTCCACTCTTATAGCTTTGAATAATCACTACTATTACAGTAGTAGCATTACAGAGTTTCTGCGGATATTTAAAAATAACACTTTAAATAAATATAGATATAAAAGTACATTTCGCCAAATATAAGGCCTTAAATGTCATTAATTAAAGCGTTGGATTCATATTGGCAACAACTGATTTTTTGGGGGGGAAATTGAATGACATTGCTCTGCAGAAGTCTGTCAAAAGTTCAAAAGGTGTGGTTTAAAAGCAGAGGTGGTCAAAGTCGAAGCACATTTATTTAACTGTAACGTTTTTGAGGATCTGTTCTTTACTTGAGTAGTATTTTTGTATTTCCAAAAAGTAAAAAAAAAAGATTTATCCATGTGTTTTGTTCATTTTAAATGCCTAATAATGCCCACTCCAGAACAGCAGGTGGCGCTGTGCAGGTACTATCAATGCCACTGACTCACAACAAAGAAGAAGAAAGTTTGTCCCCGTCGTGTTGCTGTGCAGATGATTAATTCAAGCGCAGTATTTGTGTGTTTGAAGCTGAAGCAATTTTTCCAATTCGTAAACTCTGTTTTTTTTGGAGTGATATTTAACCAGTAGTAGCTGTACTTTTACTCAAGTAATGAAATCGAGCACTTTGTCGACCACTGTCCAAAACGTTTTCGGCTGAATATATTTTTTGCAAATCTTTAGAAATGAAATTGTTTATATAATATTATGCACATACAGCAGGAACCATATGTTTACATACACTTCATAAAAATCCACATTTGCATTTGTATCTCACTGTCTGACATGAAACCAGATTTTTATTTTTTATTTTCTTTAGGTCAATTAGAATAATAAAAAAAAATCTATTTGTCAAATGCCAGAAGAATGAGAGATAGAATTTTCTACACCATTTTTTATTACTTTTTTTTTTTTTTTTACAAAACACTTTACATACACATTTGGGAAAGCCCAGACGACGATGTCATGACCTTGGAAGCACAAGTCTGGTTCATCCTTGGGTGCAATTTTAAGACACTTAAAGGTTCAGGTTCATTTGGTTAAAACAATGAATGTCCAGTCATCATACAGCTGAGAAGGAAGACGGGTTCTGTGTCCCAGAGATGAACTGAAATGTGAATATCAACCCAAGAACAAATGCAAAAGACCTGGTGAAGATGCTGAAACTGGTAAAAGTTTGTCATTATCCAGGGAAACAAGTACTGTTGGGCTGAGAGGGAACTCTGCCAGGAAGAAGCCCTTACTCCAAAAGAAACACCCACAAAAAGCCAGTTTAGAGTTTGCAAATAAAAAAAAATTAAATACTTTAATTTTTGGAGACATATCCTGTGGTCTGATGAAAATAAATAAAACATTTTGGCCATAATGACCATGGTCACGTTTGGAGGAAAAAGGGGGAATCTTTCAAGTCTGAGAACACCATCCCAACTGTGAAATACGGGGGTGGCAGCATCATGCTGTGGGGTTGTTTTGCTGCGGGAGGGACTGGTGCTCTTCACAAAATAGATGACATCATGTAGAAAGAACATGTGGAAATATTGGAGCAACATCTCAAGACATCAGCCAGGAAGTTAAAGCTTAAAGTTAAAGCTTGGGTTAAAGATGGTTCTTCCAAATGGACAATGACCCGAAGCATATACTGCCAAACTGGTTAGTGGTTTCAGGATAACAAAGTCAATGTTTTTAAGTGGTCCTCACAAAGTCCTGATCTCAATCCAGTTGATAATGTGTGGGCAGAGCTGAAAAGGCATGTGCAGGCAAGTTGGCCTACAAATGTGGCTCAGTTACACCAGTTCTGTTTGGAGGAATGGACCAAAACTCCTGCCAACTATTGGAAGAAGCTTGTGGAAGGAAATTCAAAACATTTGCCCAAGTTATACAGTGTAATATACCAAATATTAATGAAATGTATGTACACTTTTGGTTTTGTAAAAAGTGATACAACATTTTTTTTCTCATTCTTCTGGAATTTGACAAATAGAAATAATTGTAAAACTTCTAATTGACCTACAAAAGTAAAAGTACATTCTGGTTTCATGTCAGACAGTGTGAAAAAAATGCAAATGTGTCCTTTCATAAAGAGTATGTAAACATATGGTTCCTGCTGTATCTGTCTTCAATCAATGGCTTCTTTTACTCCTGCTTTTAACGCTGTCCACTCTGAAGAGTCAGTGCTTCTCGTGGTCACTTCAGCAGCAGTAGTAGCAGTAGTATAGTCACCGCTCTGATATAGACCCCGTCCTGTGCGAGTGCGTGGGAGGGTCCGTCCTTTTTTGGACAAACTGCGGCTGGTCCGAAGAGAGAAAGTCCATGTGCTCTTCGCTCGTGGGTCCCCAGCGCTGACGCAGGGAAAGAGTCAACAACTGCAGACCTGAGCAGCACGAACACGGCCGAGGAAAGCTACTAACGTGGAACAAACTTTTACAGGAAAACACGCAAAAGGTAAGTGCATGACTAGGATCCTTGTGTGTGTTGTTTAGAGACGTTCATAAAGTTACAGAGGTTTGTGTGTGTGGTCTCTGGGCTGCAGAATGTACACTTTACTCATTTTAATTATGCTTCAGAAACGTCTTTAAGTTTGGGGCTTTACTCTTATAGACACCCAGTTTAGGCCTAATTTAGTTTACCTCTTAACCCAGGGTATTTCCTCCAGTTCAGCTTTACCCAAATATAAAAGCGTCTCTACTGGAGCTTACAGCCTATAGGCCAGTGTCAAACTAAGATCTGCAAAACTGATCGTAACTTTGTTGCCGCATTTATGTCACATTTTGTCGTGGTTTTTTTTATGCTTATTTATTGCTTTTTTAACATTTTTTATGCATTTTTGTTGCATTTTTGTCACTCTTTAGTCACTCTTTAGTTGCTTTTTTTTTGCTTTTTCGTCACTATTTTTCCGCTTTTTTAATGCTTTTTTTAATGCTTTTTTTATGCGTTTTTGTCACTTTTTTGTCACTCTTTTGTCGCTTTTTTAAAGTTTTTTTAATGCATTTTTGTTGCATTTTTGTCACTCTTTTGTCACTCTTTAGTTGCTTTCTTTTGTGCTTTTTCGTGCGTTTTTGTAACTTTTTTGGCACTCTTTTGTTGCTTTCCCATCGCTATTTTGATGGATTTTTCAAGAAGCTTTTAGATGTGGTCAATGCCAAACTGGCCTGGTTCGGGTGGGGGTTAAGAGGTTAAATTTCGGCAGCGTCGGCTCCAGAACACGGATGTACAAAAATAAAGATCCTCGTCAAGTAACAGGTTAACGCATGACACCGAGTGGAGCGCACGTAAAATGAATGAAAAAGCAAACGAATCGCAGTGGAGATGCTAAAATATGATCGTATGTACTGTATGTGCCTACACTGCCTGACCAAAATAAAAGCAAACGTCTTGATTTAACCTCTTAATCCCCACTCTTGTTTAACAGAGCACATTTTCTCCAGTTATTATCCAGGTATCTAAAGGGTTCGTGAAAAGAGCGTCAAAATAGAAGCGAAAACGACAATCGCAACAAAAACATGGCAAAAGTGATGAAAAAATAAACAAATAAAAAAGCGGCAAAAAGGTTAGAAAAACGTGAGGAAAACATGACAGTAAAGCCAAAAAAAAAAAAAAAAAAGTGATGAAAAAGCCACAAAAAAGGGACAAAAACGTGCCAGAAATATGCCACAGATATGCTCGGCCGATATTTTTGACCGATTTTTCCAAATGTCTGGTCTACAATCCTGTAAAAACAAATACTGGACGATTTTATTTTATTACTTTGAGTGATCCAATCGTAGTTTCTGTCCCAGCTTTGATTAGTTGTCGTTAGCATTAGCATATTGTTACTAGCTGCGGCGTTTTGCACGACGAGCTTAAATACAATAGCGGAGGTTAAAACTAACTCAGCGATTGAATTCTCTGACATGCGGCATTTCCACTTGTGTTTAACAAACTTGAAGCTGAACAGTTTTCATTGCGATGTTTCTCACCTTCCCTCAGGCCCAGGGAGTTGTGGGAGGACTCGTTTTAAAGCCCTGACTTTGCTCTTTCCAATGCAAACGGGAGGTCTCTATCATTTTCGGTCCTGGAAATATCGGCTTTTTTCAGCACTAGATCGGCCGATAGCCAATAATTGTAGAATACCCAAATGTCGACCTCCAGTACAGTTGTTGTATAATGACAAATAAAGCACAGCAGCAGACCAACAACACTGATCGAAACGGATCTTTTTCTTTGCGTCGTCGCGTCGTTCTTTAAACATTTTTCCATCACTTTTTTGTTGCTCTTTTGTGGCTTTTTATTGTTGCATATTTGTCACATTTTTGACACGTTTCCCATCGCTTTCTTGTCATTTTTTGGTCACGTTTTTTTTTTTATGTGGTCTAATTTTATACCCTTTTTTATACAGGCTATTTAGGCCTACAGCTTATTTAATAAAGGTCACTTTTCATTATTAGCCTATTTCTTTTTTCCCCCTCTTTTTTTATTAGTAAATGTGATCATGGATTGGCTATACGGTTAACGTTGGTTACTGACAGATTTTTTTATATCATATAAACAACTATTTATCATTTCCTGGTTGGGGAAATGTTCTTTTTTGCCGTGTTTTGTGCGTGCGTGCCATAAAACCCATGGGTGAGGCCTCCTCATACGTGAATATTTTTGGGGCGTTTCATTCAAATGACGCTAGGATTTCTCCGTGGCATTTACCATCAGCTGCGCTCGCGTACGACAAGATCTGAGCGGAAAGACCAGGTTCATAAATGTCACGCGCCCTCTGGTGTATATCGCAAATACACCTACGCATACACCATTTGTTTACGCACTGTTGATAAATGAGGGCCATTGAGTCGTACTTGCTCCAAATGAAATGATGTCATGACCTTCTCGAATGTCGTGAACCTTTATTGAAAAGCTGACCTGACACAGACACACAGACATGTTGCCGCTTTGCATTGGCCAAACATTAATGCAAGAGCACCTGTGTTATATGATTTACCTCCTAACACGTGGCCGAATGACATGGAAATATTATGTTTGTAAATCACTGGCACTAGTTTGAATATTTGCTACGACCGCCGAGATCTGCAACGGCTTTGTTGCCCTTTCCCTCTGTCCCGTGACCGTCTCTTGTTACTTTGGTTGTTTTGTGATCCCGCTGTTCTCTCCTATTTGGCCGTCAAAACTCCAGTCACATTGATATTGACCCCTAATGTCAGCAGCTTCTCCTCCACGGACGTCACCTCATGTCCTTTTGTTTCCTGACACCTCTAACCTTAACACTCCCAGCGCTTTAAAGAGTGTAAGCAAATTTAGAGAGCAGATATTTTGGCTTCGGTGAGATTTATGATCCTAGCTACTGTCCGTTTGAGCATGAGCGTGAGCAGGTCCAGGGACACGCGTGGTTTAGTGGCTATTTTAGTGCCGCTGTGAGGTCCAGCTGCCGACCTCGGAGCAGCATCAAAGACAGACAGACGTTGCATCATCTGTGTTTACACTAAAATGTCAATGAAAGCTATTACCATTTTCCACGAACAAGTCCTCTCTGGTGTGCATGGAAACAAACTCAAGCATATTTACATAAACATTGTCTTAGTAGAGTAAAATAAACAGAATATTATACCTAATAAAGTGGCCAGTGGGTCTTGATTCACCTTTTGTTTGTATTCAGGCAACAGTGGCTCAGTGGTCATTATTGCAGTCGGAGCGGGGGCCCTTACAGCTCGATTCGAGAAGAACAAAATCCCCAAAGATCATTATTTGGAAGTGATTGGATTCACAAACCCTGCCACATTTGTCTTACGACTGAATGTCCTTTCATCATCATTTTAAAGTGGGGTATAGGGACAATACAACTATACTGTTTTTAAAATCCAAGAGCATGAAACTTCATCATAAAACTCAATTCCCTGCTACAGATATATAGAGATGTGAATAACCAGCCCCCTAGTAACATACAATTAATGTTTGGTGAAAGAGAAGGAAGATGCGATCTAAAGGGAACTCATAATCTGAAAGTACAGTGTATCCATTCCACCCTCAAAAGTCACTGTATGACATGGAGAGGAGTAAATCTGTGGAATAATTTAGATGAAGACTTAAAAGGTGTCTCTAGTCTACAGCAATTCAGAAGACAGTATAAGAGAACTGTGTTATGCTGAAGACATGTGACCTTGTCTGATTTGCCTGGCCTGCCAAACGACATGCCTCTTCGTAGATATTTCAAAGACATATAGTCTGGGAGCATGACCTCAACAATTTCCCGGTGGGCGTGATTGAAAGACGGCATCAACCAATTAGAGCATCGCTAGATACGTTGCAGAAAGCCTTTCCAAAAACGTCCTTTTTTACGAGGAGCGCTTCGAATGCTCTTTCTTGTTCCGGTTTTAGGGATTTAATATTGTCCAAATGATTTAAAACAGACGAAAGAGCAGAAGAAAACAGTGTATCTGCCGCCATCTTTAATGTTTTGGAAGAGAGCGTGGTGGTGACAGGTGACGGCATCTGTCTCTTGGTGCGTGATTGGACCGATGTGGGTAAAATCGTGAAATGATTGGTGTCTGGCAGGCCAGGCAAAAATCTGTATTACTATGAACTTGTGAAATACCACGTCATTGCTGATATAATCAATTGTCACAAACTCTATCAACCATGTCTATTTGATCTGTATTGAAGGAACTTGAGATAAATTACAATCATTAAAAATGCAGTTGTGGCTTCCGCTGGTCATTACAAATAAAATAGAATTGGGGCAGGCGAGCTATGGACCTGTTGTAGGTCTCCCTCTCAACGGGCTCATAAATCTGGTCTTTTTAAAGCACCGCTCAGCATAGGATTATAAAGCGGTTCACAACATCAACTAGTTAGGGCAGCAGGGTGGGGGCTCGCTAGTGGGGGCTACCGCCCTCTACCAGCTTGCCACATAACACCCTGGCTTTTTAACGCACCTCACAAATAGGGAAAACAATCAAAAACCACTGACAGAACAACCTTAATAGAAATGAGAAACATGATAAAGATGATATTTGTGAGAATGCTAATATTGTCATTGTTATTGTGGTGATGTATAATAAATATGTTCGCTAGTAATGTATGTGTATGTATATATATATATGTTGGAGCTGGTAGCCAACAAAACCACAAAACACAATAGTTAATGCAAGAAAGTGAGACAAGACAGTTTACCTTTTTCTGACCAGGAGAGACAGACAGAGATGAGGGTCCAGCTCCGATGGAGCTGGGCCATCGTCCTGCTCGCTCTGGCTTCCTGGTTGCCCCCACATGGGCTTTTATTGACTTGTTCACGCCCCTAACACAGATCACTGCTTTGGCCTCAGGGAGGGGGGACATTACCCAAAGCAGCAAATGGCATTTACAACTTCACAGTGTTTACTTTTAATTATGCATTATCTTTGACACAGTCCCAGTTACGGTCACACACAGCTCTCCCCTGTCAAAGGGCAGAGGTCATATACCAGACACAGTAACACTGTTTCAACTTACTCAAAATCTGGAACTCAAAGTAAAACATTAACAACATCTTTTCAGTCATACAGATTATAAAGTGTAAGATAAAACAAAATATAGAGAATAATCAATATTTATCCAACATTTCCCTCCTGTTTATCGATATTTTGAATTTCCGCCACCACTCTTTCTGTTTCACTATCGCTTTGGTCATGGGGACACATTCTTTAGCCTACTGTCCAGGAGAGAGAGCAAATGAGATATACAAATATTTCATACTATTGTTCTAATAGGATGTAAACAATTCGCAGCACCTTGTGTGCCTAATTTTGTCATTCTAAAAAGGACCATTCAGGTTAACTTTAAAAACTTCTCTATATACACCAAATCTTAATTTCTGTTTCTGTCAAACTACAGTGGTCAATGGGTGGGTAATGTGGCAAAAGTGATTTTTTGATCCAAGGTCAAATGTCACTTGTACAGTCCTTCAGCTCTTCCCAGTAGATATCTCTGCATTCAGCAACCACTTTAGGCATCATCAGCCACTGTCCCGTGGATGATGATGCAAGACAGCGATGTATTTGACCATCAGGAAAACGTCACTGTTAGTACATTCAGAACACACAGAATTGATGCTCTCATCAGCAAATCAGGAGAGAAACAGCAGTCTGAGGAGCCCCGATGAGTCAGATTCAGTCCTTTATCCACCCGCACGTCAAGAGTCTGTCCGTTCCTTTCACAGGTAACATGAGTTCTGGACTCATCAGCAGTCTCAGCAGCCAGTAATCAGAGTAGTTTTGTCCACCAGCGTTGTTTTAAACGCCTCGATCTCCTCGAACGTTGTTGGTCATCTTGTCTGAAACAATCCTTGGCCACAATTACCAAAACCACACCCATAAGTCACTGCACATTGAAGTAAACTCATTATTACTCTTTTTCATTATTACTTTCATTACTCGCTCCTTTAAGCTGTATCTTTAAATGTTACACTTTCATTTATTTCAGGTCAACTTGCTCTCGCTTCTGGTCAAGGGCGATCATAACATCGTCTCAAAATGTATACATTATTTATTTGGTTTTCTTTAACAATAATTCTAATTTTTGCATAATTTCTCCATCATAACTTTTGGTAATGCGTCCAAAATGGCGCATAAAGATCAACTTAAACTTTAAATTAATAGTGGTCTGTGCTTTCCCATGCCAAAATAAACCAAATTCAGTCCAATACAGAGTCATATAAGCATGTATCAAAAACCCACAATACAGGTGAGACCTCTATCCTTGTACAAGGAACACAACAAACCAACTCAAATTTCACTGGAGATTAATAACTTCGGCACCTGTAGAGTCGCAACACAATATATATCAACACAAAGAAAACAATAGACAAAATAATACATGTTAGGGTCAGTCCAGGGAGGTTTAAGGCAGTTACAACTGGGACAACAGGACGAGTGAGATGTGACACCACTCGTCTGGTTTACGACCTTGACAGCATGGGACGTCCTGGCCGTGGCCTCAAAAGGGATCAGACCAGCACGGTTCAGTCCAATCGCGGCAGAGGACTGTCAGACAGGCTTGGGAAGGAGCTCTCTCAGCACCAAAGTGAGAACAGCAGTCACCTCCCACCTGAGTGAATAAACTAACAAACTAATGTGTAGTTGGTTTCAATAGGGATTACAACATACAATCTTAAGATCAGTGTCCACTGGATTCCCGTGGAATCAAAGAGGAGCCTGATCCAGGCATCAAAATAGCCTCATCCTCATAAGAGTATCCTCTCGATCTGCTCACGGATTGGCGCCAGGAGCAGAGCAAGAGAAAGGGCCGAAACCCAATTCATTTCAGCTTTTAGACATAATTTCTATTTAGTTTTATATATTCCAATTTATAGCTATAGCATTTCACCGTTCTATCAACATATCAATGCGCTCTAAGGCTTCAAGTTTAAATTTTGTATTGAAACAAATGCATTTAGTTGCAACTTAAAGATTATTGATTAAATTTAGTAAATAAACCAGCGTCATTAGGTCCTAAAGACCATATTTATCTGGTACATTAAGACATTTCTCAATCAGTCCATAAACACATAATTCTCTATCATGGTGTCGTGAAATGAATTAATTGATGTTCCAAAATAACTATTTCTTTTGAGATATGTTTTTCACACATGTTTCTAAATGTTCATTCTATTTAAACAACGTACTACTAATTTAGTCTGTCCTACTAATTTCAGGTATCCCGTATCAGGTGACGATGTCTTTACATAATGCTTTTTCCACCGTCATTCCTTCACTTTTATTTAACTGTATAAAGTCCATTTGTAAAAAGGGGTATGTGGGCTGAGGGAATTTCCCTCGTCTAGTCCAAATGTTCCCCTGTGCGTTCAAATTTCGCACTTCAAATATTGTTTACAAAATTTTTTAGTAGTAATTTATGAATCTATAGGTAGTGTACTAGTGATACCATCCCTCCTGTTTGAGACATGAACATCCATGACTCAAACATTTGCATCTCTACACAACATTTTTTGGTAGGCATAAAGCGACATAAATGTCTTCCTCTAGTGTGGCTCTGTGAGGTGAGGTATCATAAACTTTCACCCCCCTTTTCCTGAGCCCAGGACCTGTGGGAGTCAAAAGATCATTGAGTCCCTTATCTGTAAATAAGGTTTACGACCCAAACTAAGACCACCACATCAGGTAATGGATTACCGTGGTCATCTCCTTCACGCTTCATTGCTCAAATTCTTCCCTTTCTCGGGGTTTGGTAAACACACACATTTCCATTCAGAGTTTCACACGTCTTTTAGCATAAAGCAATCTCCCTCTGAAGACAAGGAAAGAAACACATAACGAAATAAGCAAAATAATATCAACACGGCCAATGTTGGGGAAATAAATTTCAATACCATTTCCCTTAATGCTTTAACTTCCTCAGACAATCCATCCCATGCATTAATAGTAAAATTAATGTACAAAGACATACGGAAATGCAAAGTTTCCATCATTTTGAATATAGTCAATAACCCTTTGCTACTTTGGACGGAAGAATGTCTGGAAATAATGTATCTTAATTCAAAAGGACATCCACACTCAGTGGGGAAGGGCCTGTGGAAGCTTTAAAAACCAACATAGCTTCTATTATTAACCACATTTTCTATGCCATTTGCAAATTATGAGCAACTTATAGGCATATCTCATAAATTGTTCTCAGCAAATAATTACACACTTCTATTAGTGCAACTATTATTTTGTTTATGCAGATAAAATTTTCCTAATAAATGCATATCCTACACAATTTTCCTTTTTGCAGAATTATCCACCAAAATGACGTCTCCACTCTTAAGGAGTGTATCATGTTATACACTAATTGAGTTTCATGTAAACACTAATTTTTTAGTTTTCCCCTGGGTTTGGCACCAGGAATATAGGAAAAATGATGCTACATTTTTCCTATATTCCTAAATGTAAATGCAAACCAATGCTGACTAAGTCTATTAGAATCACTACATTGCATTGCTCAAGTCTATGACAGAAAAAATACTTTTCATTTGAATTCATAGAATTTTAAGCAATGTCTGTGAAATTGAAACATTGGCTTTCTGTTGCACAAATCTTTATCTCAAATCTTGTACCATCCTTCAGGCTGATTAAGGCGGTGTCTTTTCAATTGGAACAAATAGGTGTGTTTCATGGTTAATCTGAACACAAAACTATTATTCAAATCTTTCAAATCTCCAATCATCATTGATTATGCCAACTTCAACATCATATTTTTAAAAGGATTCGCTTAATCCTAGGCCTATCTAGTTTTGCCTTTAATTTTTCCTACTTTAGATGGACTTTTATACCATAAATGTTCACGTAAATCAACTAAATTTTCTTAATTTATGCACCAATTTATCATTAATTGAATCTGGACCCGGTAACTATATGTCCTATCCGGTGTCATAATATATGCTTTTATGTTTGTACCTTTACTGGTCTCTCTGAGACGTCACGTATTAACGTACACATCACAGAAATTACTGATGGAATTTTTCCACAGAACGTTGACCAGACACACCTCTTTCTCTAGCCACTCTGCTTCACGGTTCACAGCACATCACACACACCACACCACACCACACTCTATCTTCAGCTTAAGCTGACATTTCAAGAGTTAACTTTGGATGCTTCAAAAATATCAAATTTATTCTACAGTGATTTAATACTGCTTTTAACAGAAATATTTAAAAGTATAATTTTGTATCTTTTACATCGAAATTTCCTTATGGAGCCTTTAATTTGTTACTCCTACTATGGTAAGGCATAGCTATTGCCTCATTACTTTTAAATTCCTATAATTATTATTATATTTCTTTTCATTTTTTTTTTACGGTACACATAATTGACGGCGTTACAAATACAACTTTTTTTTCCCTTCCTTAATGCAAACAGTATCCATACATCATTCATACACACATCTCTGAGTAAGTAATTGTCTACTTTCTTTCAACCTTCTCTCACTTCTCTCAATATCACACAAAACTATCAGACTTCCATTCATCAACAGCGTTATCTATCTCTTATTTTCACTTTATTCTATTCTCTTATCTGGCCAGTACAAGAGCTCTTTGCAATCTGGCCAGTAGAATATGTCTTCTATCTTTACAATTTCTCGCCATGTGACACTTTTGTGACAAATGTTCAGTTCTGTCTTCTTTTTGTTGTAGCCATTGTGAGGAAAAACTTCCCTTATCAAACAATAGGTCAGACAATCAAAAATGACGACGATAAGCAGATTGATCACTTCTGTTTACCTTCGACATTTCAGTCTTTAAAATGGCTTTTTCTCCCACTTAATATTCAGGAGATTCATTTTCAAACATTCCCCTCTTATCGTTTAATTAGCCTTAGGAATGCTCCTACTTGTACTTCTTTTCTTATTCTTTGTCATCTCCACATAATTGAATGTATGAAACCAATCCTACAGTTGATAACTCAATATAATGTTTGGTTACATTTTTTCAGGTCTTAGACCGTTATAATCAATTTCAATAGTTTTCTGAAATCACATCTTTCTCTACTGTGAGTCATTTACAGTCTCAGTTTCTCTTTACTGTGAAATCTTCTCATAATCTGTATGATTAACACACTTGACTTTGGATTTTTCCAAATAAATCATGCATGAGTGATTTGTCTAGTATACTCATGAGCAAGGCACTTTTCTTAACATGCACAGATTTACCTCTGAGCAAGGCATTTTACTCTTATTTTACTCTACTTTGCTACACTATTTTAAAATCAGACTTACTCTAGATTAAAATAGTTATAATAGCAAGGACTTACTTACATTGCAAGTTATAATTCTTTCCTACTTAAGTTACTATATACGTATCAACTCTTCATTCACAAACACTTTTCACACGTATTACTGTTAAAATTAATTTCATGAGAACCTTAGTTCACAAGCAAACTTAATTATCTCTGTAATTTTGTAATTTTCTTTATTCATAATTTTAGACTTCTACTTGCCCTGGGGCATTCCTGTTCTACCATTTTGTAGTCTTTAGACAACGGTTTTGACGTTTTTTATTAGAATTTCCCAATTTTAGTCCAGCGTTTTGACATAGGGTCGTCTATTACTGGTTTTTCATGAATATGTAAACGGACAGTGAAAACAATATTCAGTATTTCTCACTTGAAATCTTGTCTAAAACATCTGAAAATCGTCACTGTATTTCCCCGTTTACTTAATATGTGCAAACTTATCAGAAGTTTATACCAATCATTCATTCATTCACACTTTCATTCGCAATCTATTTTATGTCGACATTAGCACTTGCAAACTCCCCAAGGAATTTGTTGGG
Organism: Proterorhinus semilunaris; assembly: GCA_021464625.1. Classification (NCBI taxonomy): domain Eukaryota; kingdom Metazoa; phylum Chordata; class Actinopteri; order Gobiiformes; family Gobiidae; genus Proterorhinus; species Proterorhinus semilunaris. The sequence goes on from CM038349.1 coordinate 6,866,177, forward strand.
TCCCCTTCAGTAATTTTATTAAATTCCCCAAGGAATTTTCAAACCCCCCAAGGGATTTTTTGGGTTACAATCCCCTACAGTAATTTCAAAACCCCCAAAGGGATTTTCAAACCCCCCAAGGGATTTGTTGGGTCCCCTTACTGTAATTTTCAAACCCCCCAAGGGATTTGTTGGGTCCCAAGTCCTGAACTAGTATTATTTAGGACTTTTTACCGGCGCGTTTTAAAATAAGACATACTCACGTCCTACTTTCTTTGAATTGTCTCACTCTCTCCCACGGTATCCCGTCAATCCCCGGACTCCTGGAGATGAAATGAAGGCAGCTCCCGTAAAGGGCGTCAATCGCGGTGCACCGTCTTACTGGTTTCAGAACGCCTCCAGAGAGAACTGGGACCTTGGGATCCGGCTCGAAGGACCAAAATGTTGGAGCTGGTAGCCAACAAAACCACAAAACACAATAGTTAATGCAAGAAAGTGAGACAAGACAGTTTACCTTTTTCTGACCAGGAGAGACAGACAGAGATGAGGGTCCAGCTCCGATGGAGCTGGGCCATCGTCCTGCTCGCTCTGGCTTCCTGGTTGCCCCCACATGGGCTTTTATTGACTTGTTCACGCCCCTAACACAGATCACTGCTTTGGCCTCAGGGAGGGGGGACATTACCCAAAGCAGCAAATGGCATTTACAACTTCACAGTGTTTACTTTTAATTATGCATTATCTTTGACACAGTCCCAGTTACGGTCACACACAGCTCTCCCCTGTCAAAGGGCAGAGGTCATATACCAGACACAGTAACACTGTTTCAACTTACTCAAAATCTGGAACTCAAAGTAAAACATTAACAACATCTTTTCAGTCATACAGATTATAAAGTGTAAGATAAAACAAAATATAGAGAATAATCAATATTTATCCAACAATATATGTATACATATGTCTGTATGTGTGTATATATATGTATATCTAAAACACTAAGACAATTTTTTAAACGATAAGTAAATCAATAGAATGGTGACCGGAATGGTAATATAAACGATGATAAAAAATAATAGAAAATGATGAAACTAAGTAAATACACTGAGAAGCTTTCTTGCTTCGTCCCACTCCTTTTGAGTTATTATTAATTTAGATATTTATAGTTTTTTTTGTGATAATGTGAATGAAATGATGTAAACAATAACGCGCTGTAAATAATAGCTCAAATGAAGCATATCGTTTTGAATATCGTCTCCACTTTTGAGCACCTTTACGAGACAGTCATGTGACCTCCGTTCGTATGTGCTGAGAGAGAAGACGTTAAACTGTGTGACAGTTTTTGCTTCACGTCGATAGGTCCAGCAGCCGTTACAGAGGTATTAACCATAAACCAAGTCGAAAATTCGCCATGTTGACGGTTACCGTAGCTACCGCAATAGATTTCTTAGCCGCTGCAACTCAGTTTTAAATTATGTCGTGACGTCATCCAGGAATAATATCAAAATAAACACATTTAGGCTCTATTTGAATCCGTGATATTGCAGTTTTTTACTTAACGGTAACACTTTATAATAACGACACCTTACAGCCTAATAAATGATGAGCGAACACGTAACTCATCATGAACAATTCAATAGAGTTCGGGAGTGTGATGTCATATCGCTAAGCATTATGGGATTAGCAGCAATTGTAAACTAATGGAGATTTTAAAAGGTATAATACTGGAGTTATTGTTCACATTAAAACACTTGGACGCCACAGTGAGTTAGATGTTTTTACCAGCAGTAACTCAGCAGCTAAAGTCCAATGTTAGTCTATGGAAATGTGTGCCAACAGCTGCAAAGATGGCGGATCTCCATGGTAACAGTGGTATTTCCCGAACCTCTTAACCCCCACCGTAACCGAGCACATTTTCTCCAGTTCGGCATTACCCAAATCTAAAAGCGTCTTGACTGGAGTTGGCTTTTATTTTTAATTTTTTTACTTTTTTTTGTCCCTTTTTTCTTGTGTTTTTGTAACTTTTTTGTCGCTTTTTCATACTCGTTCACGCCGCCATTTTGACTCTTTCTCTCGAGAAGCTTTTAGATTTGGGTAAAGCCAAACTGGAGAAAATGTGCTCGGTGGGGGTTAAGAGGTTATTAACTACTACAGTGAATGCCTAACTCATAATGAATAGCTCTTCACATTTCACTTCATTTGTTGTTAAGTAGTTATTAAGTGTTAGTCACACTTAACTAATGAATTGTTCATGATGAATTAAGCGTGAACTCATCATTTCATAAGGATAAATAAAGTGTAGTTATTACAAAGTGTTACCCTGCCATTGTAGACTTTTTTTTTATGCTTCAGTGATGGATTTAAGTTTTGTGTTTTCCATGCTTAGACTTCATGGTTTACGCCCAGCTTAGAATTTAGTCCAGTTTGGTCAATTGTAGTCTTGGCCTGGTCTTTTTTTTTTATCTTGATCTCGACCTATACTACAAAGAAATGACTAAAATGAAGTATATAATAAATTGAGCCATTTCTTCCCGTGAAAGTGCTTAGACGAGTTGATACGCACCTGTCTGGTCTGGTTTGGCCATGATATGTGCAGCTCTTATGTGGAGAGGAAGGTCATTCCACAGCTGCAACAGAGAAAGTTCGTTCACCTCTGGTCACACGCTTGGAGCGAGGAACCTCCAGCAGCAGCTGATCAGCAGATCTCAGAGCCCTAACAGGGGCATGACGTACAAGAAGGCCAGCCAAATACAGAGGAGCAGTGCCGTGGAGAGATTTAAAGGAACAGGACACCGTTTTCCCATACTGAGATATGTTCTTACCCGAGCTTAGACGAGTTGATGCGTTCCTGTCTGGTCTCTACGCGTGCGCTCAGTCACGCGAAAAAACACTGAACATGTTGTTAGCGTTTAGCCTCTCCTCCTCATGGACCCAAACGGGGGTGAAGTTAGAAGCGACCAACCTCCTTTTTGGTGTCTGTACGGAGAATATCTAGGGTAAACAAACTCATTTCATGAACATCTGACCTATTTCTAAAGCACTTATTGCGGTTTAGTGGTATGTTAGTGGTAGTTGGTGTGAAAGGTTCAAGAACCACTGTTTTAAGTCATTTCAACAGAATGTTTCATAAAACAATTCTAAAATGGAACTACTTCAGGAAAATGATTTTTGTTTTGAAGTTCCCGCGAGGTGTGCCTTTGGCTGCACCTCCAAAAATGTGTAAATCTTTCGCTTTGACTTCTTCCGATGTGGAGATACAAAGTAAGCGTCGGTTTTCGTTGCACAGACGAATAGTCCTACCGACCCTTCGACAGACGCACGGGCCGGCGCTTCCTTTTAGGCGCGAGGGAAACCGCGGCTATTCCTGACGCGTCATTCGCACGGGTCTATATGTGACCCCGGCTAATTTCAGAGAAGGAGTAGGTTTACAGACGGTTTCCTCAAAGATGTCGTAAAAATGACACAGAAAAAGCAAATCGACTGTTTTAGACACGTTTTTAGATCTTTAAAGATGATAAAGATGCTTTATTGCGGAGTTTCTGTCTTTTAACATCAACTAAAATGACATTATTTTTTTCTCATTTACAGGTCCAGTATTTTTGCATTATTCAGACTTAGCATAGAGATATTATTTCCTCTTTGGAGCTTGAAAATCATCATCACCAGGAGTTATATCTACTTTTCCTTGTAATGATTCTGGGTTTTAAGTTGTGTGGTAGATTTTTCACTTTTATACATTGTTTTTAGAAGGTCGTATTCTACCCATCTGATTACTGGCTTCAGGTTTTAAGTACTTCCCCCACGCTTCCATACAATAGGTCAGATATAGGGTTCGTCACTTTTTTTGGTCTTGTTTTTGTTGCTACTTTTACACTTTTCCCAAGAAGCTTTTAGATTTGGGTAAAGCCAAACTGCAGAAATGTGCTCGGTTAAGGACCCTATGTCCTATCTTAAAGGGGGGTATTATGTAAAATCGACTTTTTCAAGCTTTATATCATGTTATTATGTCGTTCCCTCATTAAACACATGCCTGGAGTGTTGCCTCGGCTCATTCACATATTTTTGAGTAATCAGTAAAAACTTAGACGGCGGCCATTTTAGGTGTAGCTATGCCTCAGTCCTCCTAGGAACGCCCCCACCTCCTGGAGACGCCTCTAGACCTTTCGTCACCAGCCGAGCCACCAACCACTGCTCCTCAGCTCAGCAGAGCCCCCTCCCCGCACAGTGTTGTTGTTTAAATGCCACAGTAGTGTGCTGAAGGGGGCGTGTCGGAAAGCTTCTTAAAGAGACAGAGGCCTATTTCAAGACGTTCAGTACGGCCATTTTGAGAGAGCAATTTTATTCAAGGCAGTTATTTTAATTTACTGCATATACAGACCAACAGAAGGTTACGTCATCATTGTAGTGCTATAGACTGGTGCTATGTGACTGAAAAAAGCATAATACCCCCTCTTTAAGTAGCTCAATGTCTTTTTTCACTTCATCGGTGTAAAACTATGATTAATGCTCGCCACATCACAGCGTTGTCCCGTGAAAGCTCTTTAAAACCTGTTTGTGCCCCCTGTGGCTAAAGCTTGTCGTCTCTGCAGCACCATGGCGCCCAGTCTGGCGCAGTCGTACCGGCGCCGCTGGTGGATGGCGGTGACCGCGATCATGGAGAACCTGCTGTGCTCCGCGGTGCTGCTGGGCTGGGGCTCCCTGCTCATCATGCTGAAGAACGAGGGCTTCTACTCACACGTCTGTACCGGTAACGTCACAACATGAGGAACTACAAATATTCTGACCAGTCCGCTCCAACGTCAGTCAAATACACGTTTTCAGTTTCAGTCGAGTCGAGTTTACGTTGTGTATTCAAACATGTTTAATCACATTCTCTGCTTCTTCTCCCACATGGACAAAGCACAGACCAGTTTCTAAACGATATGAGGCTCAAACTGTGTCACTGGTTCACTTGTTTTTAGTCCTTTCTTTTTTCATTTTTATTTCAACATAAATGTCTGGCGATTTCAGTCATCGTCTTATTAAAGTGCATATGACACAATAGACACAACTTTTACTAAAACATAGTTAACACAATTATATTTAAGATTTTGCTCGAGATTGTACCCAGTTTTCTTTCGTTTTACCATTTTTGTGATGTTTATAGTTTCACTTCCTTATTGAACTATGACAGGAAGTGACATGGATAAAGGCAAACCTATAAACCCGTTTGCCTAAAGGGCCTATCTCACCGGCCTGGAGACTAGCTGGAGACTACTGTAACTGCCTTATCTCTTCTCGGTGAAAACGAAATGGTTCGATTTCAGCGGAGACCACCTGGAGACTTTTTCAAGGGTCTTCACGGTCTCAAGCAGTAGTGTCGCGAATACTGTTTGTTGTCCTCAACCCGTGAGACTTTTCCGACTCCATACGACTCTTTGAGATCTCCTCGGTATCCGGCAGGTCTCGGAGACATTGCAGGGACGTCACAGGAACGTCTCACAGGTTTAGGACAACAAATGGTGTCGCAACGTTGCCACAGCTGTTTGAGACGACGGAGAACTCTCGGAGACCATATTGCCAGGTGACATCTCCCAGACCAACGGCAACTCTAGATTCCAACTAGTCTCCAGGCTGGTGAGATAGGTACGAGTCTGCGGCAGAGACTGCTGTGACTGGCTGTCTTGGCAGAGTCTCCACAACTCTCTCTGGTGAGAATACTTAGACGTACTGGTGCCACCAACCACATAGTCTGGACTGGAGGATTAACCCACATGGCCTTTGTTTAGGAGGGTCATGAGGGAAACTCCCACAGCCACAGATACGGACGGCATGTGTCTTAAAAGTGTTTATCCTTTCAGAGAATGACACGGCGCACTCCAACCACTCTGCCGTGGAAAGCGGAGAGTGGCCGAGCTGTGTGGAGCAGGAGGAGATCCTCAATTTAGGCTTCACTATCGGCTCGTTTCTCCTGAGCGCCGCCACGTTTCCTCTGGGCATTTTAATGGACAGGTTTGGACCACGCCCGATCAGGCTGATCGGCAGGTGAGCTTTCAGATAGAAACTTTACTGTACATTTTCATTACAGGACTGTGCAAACTTAAGGCAAGACACGGCTGGTGAAAACATAGATTTTTCAATGTTGAGATTTTAACCTAGTTTTCTCCCTAAACAGTTTTTTGCCAGAGTGAAAAAATATGGCTTTTATAATGCTTATTTTATGATTTTTTTCTCGATGGTTGCACTGCTTGAAGACCATGACGCTAGGGGACAACATTGTCCGCCATTGCTGCAGTACCTCCATATGTGGGCGGCAAAACAAGCTAGTTTTCCATTAGATAGCATTGCACTTTCCACACATTTTAAGCAACTGTAAAGCCTGGTTTCTAATTTTTTTTTTTACTTTCTACAGCTAGATATTGCTCCTGTGATAAGGCTGGGTTAGTTACAATTGAAGAAACCAGGCTGGTTTTCGTAAAGAACATTTTCGAAATCTCGGATACTAATGAGGGCCGGACTTTGATTGACGGGCTGTTAGCATTAGAGCTAATGGCGCAGCTATGACCGAACTACTAGCCCTGCAAGGGCCGAGTCTACAGTGAAGATCCCGCCCTTATGCCCTTTTTAGGAACATGCTCCGTCACAGCAGGGGAGGAGGAGTCTGTAAATCCGCCATGAACATAGTTATTATGGCAAACGAGGAGGATTGAGGAGACGGAGTCTATTAATATTATGTCTATGCAGAGGCGTAGCTTGCCATTAGGCAAGGCAGGCAGCTGCCTGGGGCCCCCAAGCCAGCAGGGGCCCTCAGAGGGCCAACAGGTTTGACAGAAACGACCAAGAGAAAGTGCAACGACAATTGGCCGTTGCATATTCCCTGAAAAGGCCCCATGAGCCCAGCCCCTCCTTCACGTGTTTCTTCTTTTTCTGCTTTTGCCGCTGAAAATATTGTGTACGAAATGCGCGGTATAAATAAAGTTGCCTTGCTTTGCCTAATGTACAGAAAAAGTTTAAAATTGTTATCTCCAAATATTTTTTTTGCCTGTTCACCTGCAGTGGTCCCGCCTTAATTTTTCAGGAGCCATTACAGAATGCATGAAACTAAATTAGATGTAAATGCCCTTTCTGCCTTTCAGTTCGTGTTTTGCAGCGTCTTGTGCGATGATGGCGACTGCTGCGTACAAACCAGAAGGTAAATAATATGAATGCAAAGAAAACATTATGCTATTTGTTATTGATAATTAAGCATTTTCTCTTGTCATCTTCCGCCAGTGCTGTCCGTGCTCATCTTTCTCGCGGTTTCGTTCAACGGTTTCGGAGGAATCTGTCTGACCTTCACGTCGCTCACGGTAAGATTTCATTGATGAGGTGAAATTAACGTGTTACGCAATGTGATGTGATGACTCCAAGCTGTAGTTTTGTAGTTTTGTAATGTACTGTTTGTGTCCATTGTAAAGGATTAAAAGAAGTCGACTTAATGTTTATTGATTAAAAGGCGTTAAAATTAGGAGGGAAAGACTTCGAAGAGAACGTTTGTTTGGTGGTTGTGTAATTCACTCCTCGGCCTTTGTGAATGTACTGAGCTGTGGTTTCCAGCCTGACTGTCAGACAAGGCCCAGACGTTTTGCATTAGTTGCACCGGAGCATTAGGTTTATCATATAGGTGACGTCCAAGTCTACCCCACAGAATGAATAGAAGAAGAAGAAGAGAAGAAGAAACTTTATTTATATAGCACCTTTCACAGATAAAATCACAAAGTGCTTCACAGGGGCACAAAATAACAGATTATATTAAATGTATGAAACAAATTAATTAAAACAATCACAGCCTATTCTAAGCTTCTTCCTTGTTTTTGTTGCGTTTTTAATCATGTTTTCATTGCTTTGTTGTTGCCGCATTGTCAAATTTTTTATGCGTTTTTGTCACATTTTTATCCCGTTTTGTTGCTTTTTTATCACTTTGTCGTTGCTTTTTTTGTCACGTTTATTTATCACTTTTCTGCTGTGTTTTTTTGTCAAATTTGTATCACATTTTTTTTGCTTTTTTGTCGCGTTTTCACTGCTTTTTTGTGTGGTGTGTTGGCCGCATTTTGTTGTGGTTTTTTGTGTGATGAAGCCCACTTGAAAATTACGACTCATGACCTCTGAGCGTTCCAGCTGAATAGATCGCAGCAGTCCCGCCCACTTCTGGTCACATGTAAAAAATCCCAATCATTTTAGCATCGATTTTTCAAAAAGGTAAAATATCAAGAGTTTAAAGGCACAACGCCGGCTAATCAGCTATGTGCTAACACATGGACATACAACACAAGGTTAAATTGAAGAGTTGCCTAAAACGTTATAAACTGAAAAGATATTAAAGTATTTTGCTGTATTTTCAAGTATTGAGTGTTTTTTTGTTGTTGTAAAAAACCTGCGCAGTGGTCAGTAGTTAGCACATAGCTGGCGTTGTGCCTTTAAACTCTTAATGATTTAAAGCAGAACTAAGTAACTCGGGCCCCTACAGGCCATAAGCGCAACTGCATGTGTCGTAGCATGTTAAATCTTTTACTCATTAATTGTCCGTGAGAGTAAATACTACACTGATGGAAAAGACAAAGGGACAGAGGGATATTGTTCATCCAACTACACAATGGAGATCATGTTTTTCACTCAAACTTGGCTGTAAATACTGTTTAAGTGGCGCTAGCCCGCAGTTAGCTTTGCCCGTTAGCCTGTTAGCTTCTTCCTCGTGATTCCATTAGTGTGTATTGGTGGCTCTGGGTCAGAGGCAGGAAAGTTGCAATTGTTGTTGAAAGACCCCCCAATCATCACATTAACACTTGTATTACCCCCAGAGGGACTACGGAAAGGATTTATTAAGGTAAACAAGTTACTTAGTACTTACTTAGTAAATCTATGTTAAAATGAATGGATTTTTTTACTCGATAAAGTTGTATGTAAACAAAACAGCCAATGCTACAACAGTTAGCAAAGATGCTAACGTTATAGCATTTCTTCACACCAGATATAATTAAGAAATACATTAAATATAATAAAGGCTGTGACCAAAAGTAGCGTTCACTTCACTGATGCAGTAGTTTTGTTAGCTTCATCCAGTCCAGTCCACTGGGGCCGACATCGCTTTCTTCATCTTGGAGCCGAACTCGGAGCACTCTGGTTATCTCAGAGTTTAATTACCAGTTTGAGCGGCGTTCCAAAGCATTTTTCCAAGTGGGAGGTCAGAAATTTGCCAGTTACCAGTTGCCAGGAATGCAGCTAACAGCTAACAGCTAGCATAACGCTATGTGTTTATGCTTCTACACACTTAGCCAGTTGGGTAGTCGGGTAGCGTGTGCAGTAGAGTGTGAAGTCTGTTCATTAAGCGGAGAACAAGGGGAAAATCTGATGTTTAGTAGATTGATTTGTGTAAAATGTCCAATGTTCATTTGCAACAACAAGTCAACACTGCACCGTTTCTAAAATCAGCTTTGTGTTCGTGTAGAACTGATTTTATCTGGACTTCTCCAGTCCTGTATTAACTAATAGGGGAGAAGGGGCGGGCACAATTCATGGCAGCGCCCACGCAAACCTCCGGAATAAGGTGAATAGCCTTTAGCATGAGCCAAAACATTGCAAAATCAAACATTTTAAATTATGAAAGACTCGGATGTTTTCCGCTGTTCGACCCTATTTACTGTAGATGTCAAAGCTTATAAATCATTAATGAATGTACAGACCTTTTGATATTTTACTTCAGATAAGAATTGGCGTATAAAGTGCCCTCTGGGTAAAAAAATACTTATCATTGAGTATTGAGTAACTGTTTGAGCGTAAAAGTCTGATTCATGTTTCAGTTAAATTATGAGAAATAAAAAATGAAATAATGTGAAAATCTTAATATACAAACATATACAAATAAATCGTTATGGAAGGAGTAGCTTATAGCACATGACAGACATGTAATCTTCCTGAACGTCCATCTCGCCAACCATGACCAGACTGTGCACCTCATCCTTTTTTGCTGTTGTTCCTTGTTGTTGTTTTGTTCCCTTTTACACTGATTGTACTATTGTGAAATGAAATGTTTTATCATATTGAGTTAGGGTTAGGCGCTCATAAGCTTCTTGCTTGCTTTTTTTCCTCAAGTACGAAACAGATACAGTGCCTTGCGAAAGTAATCAGCCCCATTGAACTTTTCGACCTTTTGCCACATTTCAGGCTTCAAACATAAAGATATAAAACTGTATTTTTTTGTGAAGAACCAACAACAAGTGGGACACAATCATGAAGTGAAACGAAATTTATTGGATATTTCAAAAAAGTTTAACAAATAAAATCTCTCCAGTGGGTGCTCGGGTGAAGGTGTGGTGTCTCTGTCCTGTGGGGGCTCAGGTGGAGGTGTGGCGTCTCTGTCCTGTTGGTGCTCAGGTGGAGGTGTGGCGTCTCTGTCCTGTGGGTGCTCAGGTGGAGGTGTGGCGTCTCTGTCCTGTTGGTGCTCAGGTGGAGGTGTGGTGTCTCTGTCCTGTGGGTGCTCAGGTGAAGGTGTGGTGTCTCTGTCCTGTGGGGGCTCAGGTGAAGGTGTGGTGTCTCTGTCCTGTGGGTGCTCAGGTGGAGGTGTGGCGTCTCTGTCCTGTGGGTGCTCAGGTGAAGGTGTGGTGTCTCTGTCCTGTGGGTGCTCAGGTGGAGGTGTCTCTGTCCTGTGGGTGCTCAGGTGGAGGTGTGTTGTCTCTCTCCTGTGGGTGCTCAGGTGGAGGTGTGGTGTCTCTGTCCTGTGGGTGCTCAGGTGGAGGTGTGGTGTCTCTGTCCTGTGGTGCTCAGGTGGAGGTGTGGCGTCTCTGTCCTGTGGGTGCTCAGGTGGAGGTGTGGTGTCTCTGTCCTGTGGTGCTCAGGTGGAGGTGTGGCGTCTCTGTCCTGTGGGTGCTCAGGTGAAGGTGTGGTGTCTCTGTCCTGTGGGGGCTCAGGTGAAGGTGTGGTGTCTCTGTCCTGTGGGGGCTCAGGTGGAGGTGTGGTGTCTCTGTCCTGTGGGTGCTCAGGTGGAGGTGTGGTGTCTCTGTCCTGTGGGTGCTCAGGTGAAGGTGTGGTGTCTCTGTCCTGTGGGGGCTCAGGTGAAGGTGTGGTGTCTCTGTCCTGTGGGTGCTCAGGTGGAGGTGTGGTGTCTCTGTCCTGTGGGTGCTCAGGTGAAGGTGTGGTGTCTCTGTCCTGTGGGTGCTCAGGTGGAGGTGTGGTGTCTCTGTCCTGCGGGTGCTCAGGTGAAGGTGTGGTGTCTCTGTCCTGTGGGTGCTCAGGTGGAGGTGTGGCGTCTCTGTCCTGTGGGTGCTCAGGTGAAGGTGTGGCGTCTCTGTCCTGTTGGTGCTCAGGTGAAGGTGTGGCGTCTCTGTCCTGTGGGTGCTCAGGTGAAGGTGTGGTGTCTCTGTCCTGTGGGGGCTCAGGTGGAGGTGTGGTGTCTCTGTCCTGTGGGTGCTCAGGTGAAGGTGTGGCGTCTCTGTCCTGTGGGTGCTCAGGTGAAGGTGTGGTGTCTCTGTCCTGTGGGTGCTCAGGTGAAGGTGTGGTGTCTCTATCCTGTGGGGGCTCAGGTGAAGGTGTCTCTGTCCTGTGGGTGCTCAGGTGGAGGTGTGTTGTCTCTCTCCTGTGGGTGCTCAGGTGGAGGTGTGGTGTCTCCGTCCTGTGGGTGCTCAGGTGGAGGTGTGGTGTCTCTCTCCTGTTGGTGCTCAGGTGGAGGTGTGGTGTCTCTCTCCTGTTGGTGCTCAGGTGGAGGTGTGGCGTCTCTGTCCTGTGGGTGCTCAGGTGAAGGTGTGGTGTCTCTGTCCTGTGGGGGCTCAGGTGAAGGTGTGGCGTCTCTGTCCTGTGGGTGCTCAGGTGGAGGTGTGGCGTCTCTGTCCTGTGGGTGCTCAGGTGGAGGTGTGGTGTCTCTGTCCTGTGGGTGCTCAGGTGAAGGTGTGGTGTCTCTGTCCTGTGGGTGCTCAGGTGGAGGTGTGGCGTCTCTGTCCTGTGGGTGCTCAGGTGAAGGTGTGGCGTCTCTGTCCTGTTGGTGCTCAGGTGAAGGTGTGGCGTCTCTGTCCTGTGGGTGCTCAGGTGAAGGTGTGGTGTCTCTGTCCTGTGGGGGCTCAGGTGGAGGTGTGGTGTCTCTGTCCTGTGGGTGCTCAGGTGAAGGTGTGGTGTCTCTGTCCTGTGGGTGCTCAGGTGAAGGTGTGGTGTCTCTGTCCTGTGGGTGCTCAGGTGAAGGTGTGGTGTCTCTATCCTGTGGGGGCTCAGGTGAAGGTGTCTCTGTCCTGTGGGTGCTCAGGTGGAGGTGTGTTGTCTCTCTCCTGTGGGTGCTCAGGTGGAGGTGTGGTGTCTCCGTCCTGTGGGTGCTCAGGTGGAGGTGTGGTGTCTCTCTCCTGTTGGTGCTCAGGTGGAGGTGTGGTGTCTCTCTCCTGTTGGTGCTCAGGTGGAGGTGTGGTGTCTCTGTCCTGTGGGTGCTCAGGTGGAGGTGTGGTGTCTCTGTCCTGTGGGTGCTCAGGTGGAGGTGTGGTGTCTCTGTCATGTGGGTGCTCAGGTGGAGGTGTGGTGTCTCTGTCCTGTGGGTGCTCAGGTGGAGGTGTGGTGTCTCTGTCCTGTTGGTGCTCAGGTGGAGGTGTGGCGTCTCTGTCATGTGGGTGCTCAGGTGGAGGTGTGTTGTCTCTCTCCTGTGGGTGCTCAGGTGGAGGTGTGGTGTCTCTGTCCTGTGGGTGATCAGGTGAAGGTGTGGTGTCTTTGTCCTGTTGGTGCTCAGGTGGAGGTGTGGTGTCTCTATCCTGTGGGGGCTCAGGTGAAGGTGTCTCTGTCCTGTGGGTGCTCAGGTGGAGGTGTGTTGTCTCTCTCCTGTGGGTGCTCAGGTGGAGGTGTGGTGTCTCCGTCCTGTGGGTGCTCAGGTGGAGGTGTGGTGTCTCTCTCCTGTTGGTGCTCAGGTGGAGGTGTGGTGTCTCTCTCCTGTTGGTGCTCAGGTGGAGGTGTGGCGTCTCTGTCCTGTGGGTGCTCAGGTGAAGGTGTGGTGTCTCTGTCCTGTGGGGGCTCAGGTGAAGGTGTGGCGTCTCTGTCCTGTGGGTGCTCAGGTGGAGGTGTGGCGTCTCTGTCCTGTGGGTGCTCAGGTGGAGGTGTGGTGTCTCTGTCCTGTGGGTGCTCAGGTGAAGGTGTGGTGTCTCTGTCCTGTGGGTGCTCAGGTGGAGGTGTGGCGTCTCTGTCCTGTGGGTGCTCAGGTGAAGGTGTGGCGTCTCTGTCCTGTTGGTGCTCAGGTGAAGGTGTGGCGTCTCTGTCCTGTGGGTGCTCAGGTGAAGGTGTGGTGTCTCTGTCCTGTGGGGGCTCAGGTGGAGGTGTGGTGTCTCTGTCCTGTGGGTGCTCAGGTGAAGGTGTGGCGTCTCTGTCCTGTGGGTGCTCAGGTGAAGGTGTGGTGTCTCTGTCCTGTGGGTGCTCAGGTGAAGGTGTGGTGTCTCTGTCCTGTGGGTGCTCAGGTGAAGGTGTGGTGTCTCTATCCTGTGGGGGCTCAGGTGAAGGTGTCTCTGTCCTGTGGGTGCTCAGGTGGAGGTGTGTTGTCTCTCTCCTGTGGGTGCTCAGGTGGAGGTGTGGTGTCTCCGTCCTGTGGGTGCTCAGGTGGAGGTGTGGTGTCTCTCTCCTGTTGGTGCTCAGGTGGAGGTGTGGTGTCTCTCTCCTGTTGGTGCTCAGGTGGAGGTGTGGTGTCTCTGTCCTGTGGGTGCTCAGGTGGAGGTGTGGTGTCTCTGTCCTGTGGGTGCTCAGGTGGAGGTGTGGTGTCTCTGTCATGTGGGTGCTCAGGTGGAGGTGTGGTGTCTCTGTCCTGTGGGTGCTCAGGTGGAGGTGTGGTGTCTCTGTCCTGTTGGTGCTCAGGTGGAGGTGTGGTGTCTCTGTCATGTGGGTGCTCAGGTGGAGGTGTGTTGTCTCTCTCCTGTGGGTGCTCAGGTGGAGGTGTGGTGTCTCTGTCCTGTGGGTGATCAGGTGAAGGTGTGGTGTCTTTGTCCTGTTGGTGCTCAGGTGGAGGTGTGGTGTCTCTGTCCTGTTGGTGCTCAGGTGGAGGTGTGGTGTCTCTGTCCTGTGGTGCTCAGGTGGAGGTGTGGTGTTTGTATATATTCGGAGGGGGTACCGTTTTAGATTATGTAATCTGTAAAGGACTTTGTAATAACCTTCGGTATGAAAAGTGCTTTATAAATAAAGATTGATTGATTGATTGATCGATTGATTGATCGATGTAGAGCAGGACATAGCTCGGTCACGGTATGAGGTCAGAGCCTGTTTAAGTGTTGGAAAGCTGCGTGTCGATCTAAATATTGCTGCACCAATCAGAAGCCCGGGTAAGAGACACACCTCCCCGTGATCCTGTGTCAGTTCCCAGCCTTATCAAAAACGCCTCTGTCCCGTCCGGGATTTAAACAGACGCGCCGCACATGACCTGGCCGCCGTCCCGGGACTCTCAGTCCACGGCTGTTCCGAGTCATTCCGTCTTTGTTGATATTAGGACCTTCATGCAACAAACAAGTTTCCACGTGGGCGAAAAAACTGTACTTTTAGTGTTTGTTGCAGCTGCAGTTTCCACGAGTGGCCATTTCCTTAACCCCGGCTTCAGAATAATAGCATCTGGAATAACTGAAAACTGAAAGCGGAGCAAATCTTTATAGGGTTTCCACTGATCCTTTCAGTGTCATATGCACCGGCTAAAAAGAACTGTTTCCAGCCTGGCTTTGATCATTGTCAGAGCTGAAAGCCTATATCACATATTCAGAAAGTCTATTACAGATTTTTGCTGAAACGCAGCCTCACGGTGTTTAGTCTTGACTCTGGGATCAGCAGGAGACCTCAAGGCTCCAGCATGTCAAAGATCATCTGGGCAATATTGACAAAAAGTAAGCAATTTTTTTTACAAATCAGAAATATGCAAACATTTACATCGCTTAGTTGCTCAAAAAGATAGTTGTCCAATTGTAATTGTTTTTTTCTTGATTTCCCCCCCATTTCTCCCCCAAAATGTTTGCATTTCCCCCCCCCCAAATACCCCGCCATTTCCCCCCCTGTTTTAAAGCCTATCGGTCAAACAATTGTGACGTTGCATTCGCCCTGGAGCGCCCCATTGTAGAGGTTGTAGCAATTTGGACCAAAAAATACACCGAAACCTACGTATCTATAGGTTTTCTAGGTGGAAAAGATGCCATGGAGGGCGGGTGGAGCACATTAGCAGAGGACACCAGTCAGCCTGGATCTCAGCCCTGGGACGCAATGATTTCCTTCTGCAAACCAATCCCATTGGCAGGTGTCATATGACACACATCCAAAATGGCGACCTCCAGCAGGGTGGTGGTCACGTGTCTTCATTTGACCGAGTCAAGTCAAGACGAGCAAAAAAAGCAGTTATTGAATGAGTTGTACCAAAATTAAAGAGCCTGTACCTGATTGTTTTTGTAACCGGGTGGGGCCAGGGGTCCCCTAGATAGTAATTATATGCCCAATTTTAATCTTAACTTCCGTTACCAATACAAAGAACACAGGTAAGTGTGGGTTGGTGTTTGGTCAAAACAGAGACAGAGGCCCAACTTAAGTTTAAGGTTATTTATTATTTCCAGAATTCATTAGATACATTTTACTTAATCTACTTTAAAAATAAAAACAGTAGCAAACCATGCAGTCTATAAACAAAGCAAACACACTTCAGCATGCAGCATTCACATAATTTCAGTTGTATTAGTAAATTAGATGATTACCCTGCTAGCTGGCACACCGGTACATTTTACATTCAGTAAGCTGACACAGCTCCGTTCACGAGCACACCAGGTGGATTGACTCCGTAGCCACACTAGCGGGCCCAGGCATATGCAGCGACCATGCAGGCTCCACTGGAACAGAGAGGGACAGGACCGCAGATTGTGAAGCACCGAGCAGTCACCTGTGTTACCTGGTGGTGCTTTTTAAACACCAATGCCGGGTGGAAGCTTGACGCTAACCCCGCCCACTAAAGCTACGGCAACACCACAGGGACACAAAACCCTGTCCTATTACATTTTTAAATTACAAACAATGAAAGAGGAAGCCGCTAAATTAAAATGTTTGTTGTCGTCCCAGCTCATTCATAACTTTCCTGACATATTTGTATTTGCCCCGGTTCTTTACAGAGACCGTTTTAAAGGCACATTTCACAACTTTGCACAGTCACTTCACAGAAATGCTAGAAAACTCGCCTGAAATGTATACAAATGCTTTATAATTAAACACAGTGTTCAAATATCCGACTTTACAATATAGTAAAGGAGGACAAAACAAATTTCCTTCAAATCCCTGAAAAAACACAAGGTATCTCTAACCCTAAGAAAACAAAATATAATGTTTTTTATTCTTTCTTTCTTTTCTTTTTTTTTTGCATCTGTGGCATTAATGTTATAGTTTTGAGATGAGAAGTGAGAAATGTAATAGGAGTGATACATTTCATTCATCGTCAAGTAAACGAGCCGGTGCTGATTTGGACTAAACCGACCATCCGTTTTACATTCCAAGGAGTAAACAGCTGTGGCTCCAGACTGAACCGCTGCTCTCTCCATTTCCCCGTGTGTAATTCTCACACAACAGAGGCCTATTCATTTCTCTGCATATTTTCCCAGTCCAGCTGCAGACACTTCCCTCTTCTCTTCCTGGAGCAGAAGGAAATTCCACAACGTCTGACCAGCCAAGTTCACTCGCTCTTTCCGTCTCTTCCAATACAATAGTTAGCTTCGAATTGCAAGTTTATATATATATCGATTTAGACGTGGTTTAGTCCCGGGCCAGTCCTGGTTTAGTCTTTGCAAACGCCTCCAGTGACACGTGCCGGGCTTGTTGGCTGCTCTTCAGGTCGAGTCTAAACTTAGAGTCTAGAAGAATCACATGTGTTTCAGCCACAGACTGTTCTCACATGAACGGCAAGGTTAGAGAGAGGGAGAGGAGACTGCTACGAATCCAAACATGGAGGACATTGTGATGTTTTACCAAACCATTTCAACACACTACCTTCCATTCAAAACAAAACATAGTCAGAGGATTTGTTTTTTTCATCAAATTGTGTCATAATAAGACTTTAACCTCTTAACCCCCATCTGAACCGAGCTCACTTTCTCCAGTTTGGCTGTGTGACGATAAAGCCACGAAAGAGAGACAAACAAGTGACAAAAATGCAACAAAAAACGGATGAAAAAGTGACAATAAAGCGACGAAAAAGCAACAAACGTGTAACAAAAAAGTGATGAAAATGTGGAAAAATGTGACAAAAACGAACAAAAAAGCAATGGGGAAAAAAAGTCAAAAAAAGTGATGACAACGCGAGGAAAAAGATCCGTTCCTAATGAGGCGTTACACTGGCCTATAGGCTGTGACCTTTTAGATTCGGGTAAAGGTGAACTGGACTTGAACTAAGAGACTAAAACAAGGCTAAAATAGAATCAAATCTGGAAAGTCATGACTAAAGCTAAACATTTTTAAAGGCACACTGCGTAACATTTTGGACAATACATGCTCCCAATGACCATCTCGACACAGAAAAGGCAAGGCAACTTTATTTATACCGCGCATTTCGTACACAAGGCAAAAATGTGCTGCAAACATTTTAATTTACATCGCCTTGTCCTGAACAGACTATATACGTTACAAAACAACACACATTTGCCCCGTATTTTTCCCCATCTTCCCAGTGTTTTTTTTTTATTTCCCCCATTTCTCCCCCAAAATGTTTGAATTTTTCCCCCCAAATTCCTCCTTCCCTTTTTTTTTTATTACACACAGAGGAAAGAGGAAGCCTGCTATTATTGCAGTTGGTAATCAAAGAATGGATTTTGGATGAGGACCTGACCTGCTTAAATCTGAAAAATAAAAAATAATAAATGCTTGTATTTCAACATTATTTATTGGGTACTTTTTTTTTTAAGGTATTTTTCCCAGTGCTGCCTCGCTTCAGAGATCAGATCCGGCATTGTAAAGCTGCCGTGGTCGCTCGCCTCAAGTTTGACAGTGACCTCCGACAGTCCGGTGATTAGATGTGGTATTTTACAAGGTTTCATGTGAGCTTTCTTTCCCCACAGCTGCCCAATATGTTCGGCAACATCCGCTCCACCATCCTCTCCCTGATGATCGGCTCGTACGCCTCGTCGGCCGTCACTTTCCCCGGAGTCAAGGTAATTCGCGAACTTTAATCTGCCCCCCCTGCCCTTTCTTTGTAGCTCGCAAAAGACTTTCTACAATCATGTTTAAATATCATCTTTGCTACGCCCGCGCCATTAGCTCTAATGCTAACGGCCTGTCAATCAAAGTCCGGCCCTCATTAGTATACAAGACTTCTAAAAATGTTTCTTACAAAAACCCGCCTGGTCCCTTTAATTGTACCTAACCCAGCGTCATCACAGGAGGAATATCTAGCTGTAGAAAGTTCCCACAAAATTAGAAACCAGGCTTTTGAAGTCCAATGCTTTCTAATGGGAGACTAGCAGCTCTATGGAGGTACTACAGCAATGGTGGCCCCTAGTGTCGTGGTCTCGAAGCAGAGGAGCCAGCGGCCATTGGGTAAACCACATGAATAACATACCTCACTATACTTTAATATGAGGCCTGGCTTCACCGTTACTTTGGGATAGAACGGTCACTTCAAACAGGTCCGGGAAGCTGTAGGCTACAGAAGTATGCAGTCACAAGAACAGGCCCAGATAACTAACGATATTTCTATACGATCAGAAGGTTCCGTGGGGCATTAAAAAGCATTAAGTGTCATTAAATGAATTTATTATGTATTATTATTTGTTATATTAGATTCAAACTGGCATTAAATCTGTGGTTTCCAACCTTTATTACCTTTATTACAACCTTTACCTTCAGTTATTCATTTCCACTCTAAGAACCCCCTACCTCGAGGATTCAAAATCTTTACAGTTATCCACTAAACTCACATTATTCTGTGTTTAGCAGTGTGTTAAATAAAAGTATTTGAAAACATCATTAAATTTAACTAGTAATATGGAAATTCCACTCAGTTTCACTTTCTTTTTTAATCTACGGTCATTCCCAGTACCCCTGGTTGGGAAACACTGGTCTAAAACATATTCAGTTACAGTTTTAGCTCCAAAGTTTCCTGTTTTGTTCAATTTTCTTACCTCTATTTGATGAAATGTTTGCAAACATTAAATATGCACCTTTTTCTGCGTTTGTGGCATTAAAATATAATATTAGGGCATTAAAAAGCATTACATTTGACTTGTTCCCGCCTGTATAAACTATACAAACAGGTTCACAAACGAGGAATTTTCTTTGGGGGCAAAACGTGCGAACATTTAACATAAACCTAGTAGATAAATAGATCCTATAGTTATTAAGACAATCTCACATAAAGAGACACATCGTTACTTTGTTGTTATTCACTAGTGTTTGCCCTCCTCTGCCTCTGTCCCGTGTCCCTGCAGTTGATCTACGATGCGGGCGTGCCCTTTACGATCATCATGTGGTGCTGGACCGGAGTCGCTTCTCTGGTCTTCGTCAACTGTTTCTTCAACTGGCCCCTGGAGTCCTTCCCGGCCCCCGAGGACATGCGATACACGTCAGTGAAAGCAAAACAGACAAAAAACAAACTTTGAAACACAGTAACGTCATCTGTCTTTACCTCTGTGCAGCAAAAGCGTGAAGATGAGCAGCATCGTCACAAAGGACACAAACACAGGGGACATGTACGTCACTCCTGTCACGACGTTTGAGGAAACCGTGGGCTCCGGCAGCTCAGCCCCGGCCTGTCCAGACGCCCAGAGCCCCCCCCAGAGTAAGACCAGGGGTTATAGGAGTCTCATACACAACCTGCACAGAATAATTAAGGGGTTTCAACGCCTGGAGAATGTGCTTGGTTTGCTTTAGTCGTCATCAGCCCGATCAGTGTGGCGTTTTTCATAGTTTGGCTGGGCCAGAGCGACTAATATGTGTTTGTTTTTGTTTTTTTATCCAAATATATAATTTCACATGCCACTAGAGGGCACTGCAGGCTAATCGAGCAGCAGAAAGAAAGTTTGGAGTGAGTGAGAAGCGGAGGTCACTACAATGATGTAAACAAAAAAAAGCTAATCACGGGCTAAAAGCTCGATGGCAACAGCTAGAGCAGACCTGGGCAAAATACGGCCCGCGGGCCACATCCGGCCTGCGAGATGATTCAATCCGGCCCACGGCTTGTAGGGAATACATTTTCCAGAAGAAATTACCAGAATGCTCACTCCAGCCACTAGGGGGCTGCTTAAATAAGAATAAAAAAGTGTAAATTCCACACGTGTCCAGCAGAGGGCACTGACATAATGAGCCGGAAATACACTCCCCATTTATGTTAATTTGAGTTATTGTTGGTGCGGCCCTCCGACTCAATTCAGGCTTCTCATGTTGCCCCTTATGAAAATTAATTGCCCACCCCTGAGCTAGAGGAACGGGTTTACAAATAGGAGCTTAAACAGGGCATTTTTTTGGCTGGTGCGTCTTATACTCCGCAGCTTCTTATAGTCCGGAAAATACGGTATATTGAAGGAGCTATAACAAAAGGAAAAGCTACTAGTTTACCAGTCATGCTACATTCCAGCCCTCATCAATGGAAAAGAGCCCTAGATCTGAGCTCTAGGGAGATCCTGGAGTAGAGCAGGGCCCAGGATTAGGAAGACCAAGGACACGGTCTGTGGCCAACTTTTTTTCTTTTCTTTTTTTACATTTTCCAGGCGGTAAGGATCACGTTCACAATTATGCTCACGACAACTTGCTAGTTCTTGAGCAACAAAATGCCTAACGATAAGAGACACAATGTCTTTTCACAAATCAGAATCAGAATCAGAATAGGTTTATTGCCATGGTTCACAAACTAGGAATTTTTCTCAGTGCAAACGAGCGACATAAAACATAGAGTTAAGATAAAATAAGCTAAAAAAACTTTCTAAGGCTATAGGGGCATGCATCCAGACATGAGGAGAACATATAAACTAAACGGTGCGTGTCCTGCCCCTGTCCAGGTGCGGTGCCTTTGTGCCGGTCCATCTGCTCGCCCATCCTGCTCTGGAGTCTCATCACCATGGCGATGACGCAGCTCAGGATCATCTTCTTCATGGGCGCCATGAACAAGATGATGGAGTTCCTCGTCACGCACGGAGACAGTGAGAGACCGCGCCTTCAGCGCATGCATTTCTCTTTATCTTAGCATTGTTTATACTTACTTTGTCATTTTTTTTCTGTGATGTTTTTCAGCCTCTGAAGTCCTGAAGAAAGAGGCCGAGGCTCAAGGCAAGTCCAGATTAATAATTTAGTTTTCCCTAAAAGTCGTCGCCATTTTAGTTTTGTTCCGTGCTGCTCCATTTAGACTTGGTTTGGTCTATTTTTAGTTCTACATTTAGACTTATATTTAAAGTTATATTGTTGCTTTGCATAAAATCTGTTCAGCTTTGGTTGAATCTTGGCTTAAATTTGGACCACTTTTAATGCAAAACCTTTTTAATCGAGTAAAAATGAAAATAAAACTCCCACAAATGTAACTGTGTACTACTCTGTCTGTAGGTGAAAAATACTTTATGTCGACATATGAAGGCCCAAAAAAACTTTCATTAACTTTTTTTGTTTCTTATTAATTCATTTTTTATGATCTATTCATTGAAAATATCCGGATTATTAATGTTATGTATTATATATCATATCATATTACAACAACACCAGAACATAAATCAGACTTTTACGATAATTCACGAAGTTTCTTTGTCATTTCAGTTGAGTAATTAATAATATTATGGTTTCTGCTGGGCATTTAATGATTTATATCAAAAGCAAGGCCTTAAATGTCATTAAAAAGCATCCAATTGGGTTGAAACTGGCCTTAAACAAAACTGGATAATAATAACATTGTTCAGCTTCTTTTACCAACATGATGTCCTTAAACACATTCAGTTCGTTTTGGCTGAAATTGTCCAATGGATTTTGCTCTAAAGTTTCCCGTTGTGTCCAATTTGCTTTTGATTATCCATATTTCACCTCATTCCTCTGTTTAATGTAATGTTTGAATATCTTAAAAAATGGAATATAGTATTTAGGATTTACGATGGCATTAAAATCCTGTTTATATATTCATGCTGGACAATGTTTGAATTTGTGTAGAAGAATGTTGTCCACCAAGGCCTAGCCCATAATCTTCCCTGTGCTGCCCCCTTGTGGCCCGTCGTTGTCCCCGCAGTGAGTTTCTACTCCTCCGTGTTCGGGGCGATGCAGCTGCTGTGCCTGGTCACGTGTCCCCTGATCGGGTACATCATGGACTGGAGGATGAAGGAGTGCGAGGAGGAGAACGCCAGTCCCGAAGCGCTCAAGAGGTAAAGGCTCTATGTGCAAAAAGCAAAAGGAACTCTCCTAATTATTCTCCTAAGACCGGGTTAGTTCAGCAAGAAAATAAGAATGGAATAAGAAGAATTTTACACACTTGAATCAATGCTGCCTTTTAAAGCCACATTTTGAAATTAGACCTTTTATGTAAAGTTTTTTTCTGAAACTTATAAAGCGTTCCAGTGCTGCGTGTTAATCATTTATAAGCAGTACTTACCTTTATTGCTCGTAATTACTCTGTTGTGCAATAAGACATCAACACATTAAACATTGTTATTGAGTATTTTTCTCAAAATTGTTAGATGACCTGTTGTTCTGTGTGTCTTTCCATCAACGTTTGTATTTTAACCTGAACCGAGCACATTTTTTCCAGTTTGGTTTTACCCAAATCTAAAAGCTTCTTCAAAATCGCCACAAAAACGAAAGGAAAGCGGGGATGAAAATGCAACAAAAAAGTGACACAAAATATAAAAAAGTAAAAAAAAAAATCAACAAAAGAGTGACAAAAAAAATCCAATGACAATACGACAACAATGCAAGGAAAAATATCAATTTAGATGAGGTTTGTAGGTCTTAGCTTTCAAATGAGGCGTTAGACTGGCCTATAGGCTGTAAGCTGGCTGCTGGACCTTCTGACGGGGAGACCACAGGCTGTACCTGTCGGCGGAAAATCCTCCAGAACCATCACACTGAACACGGGGGCTCCCCAAGGCTGTGTGCTGAGCCCCCTCCTGTTCACTCTGCTGACCCATGACTGCGCTCCAAAGTACGACTCAAACCTCTTCATCAAGTTTGCAGACGACACAACAGTGGTGAGTCTCATCAACAACAGAGACGAGTCAAACTACAGGAGTGAGGTGAGCAGCCTGACCATGAGGTGCACACAGAACAACCTCTCTCTAAATGTGGAGAAGACAAAAGAGATTGTTGTGGACTTTTGAAGAGCACGAGTCCAGCATGCTCCTCTAACAATCAATGGTGCTGCAGTGGAGAGGGTGACCAGCACTAAGTTCCTGGGTGTGCACATCACAGAGAACCTCTCCTGGACCATGCACACTACATCTCTGGTCAAGAAAAGTAATCAGCGTCTCTACTTTCTCCGCAAGTTAAGAAGAGCTAGAGTCCCAGCCTCTGTTATGTGCAACTTCTACAGAGGGACTATAGAGAGCATCCTGACCAGCTCCATCACTGCCTCCTGCTGAAAGAGCCTCCAGCTCATTGTGAGAGCAGTGGAGAAGATCTGAGGAGCCCCTCTCCCCTCCATTAAGGACAAGTACTCCACTCGTCTCACCCGCAAAGCCCTCAGAAGCACCAGGGACCCTACGCACCCATCACACAGTCTCTTCAAGGTAATCCCTTCAGGGAGGAGACTGCGGAATCTACGGCCCAGGTCCAGTCGACTGAAGGACAGAGAGGTTGATATAGGGACTTTCTTCACCATTCATTTGTATGGGGATAGAACACTCATTTCTTACAGATCCAGAAAGACTTTAGCAACAGTAGTGTACATTTGTAAGAACAGATTCAAATAGCTGACGGCGTTTCTGTGATTTCTATGGGTTTAAACTTTTAATTTACAGAAAGAAAGACAAATACAATACGCACATAGTTTCTTCACAGACTGATTGTGTTCCATGTAAATAACTTCTGTCACCTTCTTGTGCCCCTCAGCCAATCAGATCCTCCGAAGAGAGACAGGAAGATCCAGAAACTGACCAACGCCATGAGAGCGTTCATCTTCACCAACCTCCTCCTCGTCGCGTTCGGAGCCATTTCACTCATCGACAACCTGCCAGTTCAGGTCCGAACATGTACAAACATTACGTCATACGAACGTCATACGAACGACCGCGTGTTGACCTTGCGTGTGTCGTTTGTCAGATGGTGTCATTCGTTCTGCATACCATCGTGAGGGGGTTCGCCCACTCGTGCTGCGGAGGCCTGTACGCCGCCGTGTGAGTATGAGCTTCTCAACTCGTGGGTCAGGGCTGACAAAGTGGACTATGAAACCCTCTTCAGTAGGAGTGTGACAATATATCGATTTTCCGATATATCGTGATATTTTGCGGGACGATACGATACCATCCATCCATCCATCCATTTTCTTCCGCTTTATCCGGGGCCGGGTCGCGGGGGCAGCAGTCTCAGCAGAGATGCCCAGACTTCCCGATCCACGCACACCTCCTCCAGCTGTTCTGGGGGGACCCCGAGACGACACCAGGCCAGCTCGGAGACATAGTCCCACCAGCGTGTCCTGGGCCTTCCACGAGGCCTCTTCCCAGTGGGACATGCCTGGAACACCTCCCGAGGGAGGCGACTAGCAGGCATCCGGAACAGATGCCCTAGCCACCTCAGCTGGCTCCTTTCGACGTGGAGGAGTAGCGGCTCGAGTCCGAGCTCCTCCCGGGTAACTGAGCTCCTCACCCGATCTCGGAGGGTGCGCCCAGCCACCCTGCGGAGGAAACTCATTTCGGCCGCTTGTATTCGCGATCTTGTCCTTTCGGTCATTACCCAAATCTCATGACCATAGGTGAGGGTGGGAACGTAGATCGATCGGTAAATCGAGAGCTTCGCCCCCTGACTCAGCTCCCTCTTCACCACAACGGTCCGATACAGCGACCGCATCACTGCTGACGCCGCACCGATCCGTCTACCGATCTCACGCTCCATCCGTCCCTCACTCGTGAACATGACCCCGAGATACTTGAACTCCTCCACTTGGGGCAAGGACACCCCACCGACCTGAAGCGGGAGAACCACCTTTTTCCGGTGGAGAACCATGGCCTCAGATTTGGAGGTGCTGATCCTCATCCCGCCCGCTTCACACTCGGCTGCAAACCGCCCCAGTGCGCGCTGGAGGTCCTGATTTGATGAAGCCAACAGAACAACATCGTCTGCAAAGAGCAGAGATGATATTCTGAGGTTCCCAAACCGGACACCCTCCGGCCCCTGGCTGCGCCTAGAAATTCTGTCCATATAGGTAATGAACAGAACCGGTGACAAAGGGCAGCCCTGCCGGAGACCAACACGCACCGGGAACAGGTCTGACTTACTGCCGGCAATGCGAACCAAGCTCCTGCTGGAGTCATACAGGGAACGGACAGCCCTTAGTAGAGGGCCCCGGACCCCATACTCCCGGAGCACCCCCCACAGGGCACCACGAGGGACACGGTCGAACGCTTTCTCCAGATCCACAAAACACATGTGGACTGGTTGGGCGAACTCCCACAAACCCTCGAGCACCCGATGAAGGGTATAGAGCTGGTCCAGTGTTCCACGACCGGGACGAAAACCGCATTGTTCCTCCTGGATCCGAGGTTCGACTATCGGCCGAATCCTCCTCTCCAGCACCCTGGAATAGACCTTACCAGGGAGGCTGAGGAGTGTGATCCCTCTGTAATTGGAGCACACCCTCCGATCCCCCTTCTTGAAGAGAGGGACCACCACCCCGGTCTGCCAATCCAGAGGCACTGTCCCCGACCGCCACGCGATGTTGCAGAGACGTGTCAGCCAAGACAGCCCTACAACATCCAGAGACTTAAGGTACTCAGGACGAATCTCATCCACCCCTGGGGCCCTGCCACCGAGGAGCTTTCTAACCACCTCGGTGACTTCAGCCTGGGTGATGGACGAGCCCCCCTCCGAGTCCCCAGCCTCTGCTTCCTCATCGGAAGACGTAACGGTGGGATTGAGGAGATCCTCGAAGTACTCCTTCCACCGCCCGAGGGGGAGGAGTTTGGAGAAGCCATGGAGGAGGACGATACGATACCGATACTTTTTATTCCGATATCGATACTTTTGATGACGTCGTGCATATTAATGAGCAACGTCATGCATTCTAATGAGGCAGCAGTGCTCCACTGTTTTCACAGTCAATAGAGGCCAACAATGATAAAGAATTCAGTCAGACCAGCAGGGGGCAGCACTACAGTTTTAAGCACTTGGACCAAACACTGTCACACAAATAAATTACTTTTAATGATAGTTTTATAAAGAAGATTAATTTGGGATTGATTTATTACTTTTTAAATAGGACTGTTTATTTAAATGTAAATGAAGTCACTGACGGATCTATAGACCCATGTTCAGTGAGTAAGTCAGGGATCATTTATAAAAGTGGTACAAAGCACATGAAAAGAAATGTAAATAATGAATGATGATAAATCGATTATCGCAGTATTGGCGTATCGTGAGATAATCGTTATCGTGAACCATGTATCGCGTATCGTATCGAATCGTGAGGTACCCAGAGGATCCCACCCCTACTCTTCAGTGGATCGCCAGTCTTCCTCTTTATGCTTTAGCAAAGCACATTAAGTCAGTTTTTTCTGATTTATTTAGACGCAGTTATATGGAAGCCCGTTTCTGCCAAAAGCCCAACAGGAAGTAGAAATTACGAGATTTAAAGTCATAATTATTCGTTTAAAACATGAAATTATGACTTTTAAACCTTTAAATTGTGTGTTTAAATCTCATACTATGAGTTCAAAACTCGAAATTACAAGTTTTTAAGAGTTGTAATGATGCCTTTACAACAACTTTAAACCTCTTTACCCCCACTTTAACCAAGCACATTTTCTCCAGTTCAGCATCACCCAAATCTAAAAGCTTCTCGACTGGAGAGCAACAGTCTCTATAGGCCAGAGTAACGCCTCATTTGAAAGTGACATTTTTGAAAAGTTTTTGTTTCTTTTTTGGGTTGTTTTTGTGGGTTTTTGTCTTGTTTTTTGCCTTTTCATCCCTTTCTGATTGTCTTTTTGTCGCTCTTTTATTACTTTTTTGTCCCTTATTTTGTTGTATTTTCAAACAAAAGCCAAACTACCCCTCCTGGAACCGCCACCTTAACGTGGTGGAGGGGTTTGAGCGCCCGAATGATCCTGGAGCTCTGTCGTCGGGGGCTTCGTGCCCCTGGTAGGGTCTCCCATGGCAAACAGGTCCTAGGTGACGGGTCAGACAAAGAGCGGTTCAGAAGCTCCTTATGAGAGACCAACAGGCCCGGGTAGAACCATGAGGCCGTCCTTCTGTGGACCCACCACCTGCAGGAGGAGCCATAGGGGCTGGTGCAGCTCCAACAGCTGCCCCCATGACCCGGCAACAGACAAGTGGAAGAAAATGGATGGATGGAAGTAAAGCCGAACTGGAGAGCTCAGTTAAGGCGGGTTAAGAGGTTAAACCGTAATGTTATACTGAAACTGCGCATGCACAAATTCTTTCCGCCTCAACGATGCTGACGGACATCCTTTGCTTAATTCGATTCCATGTGAATGTTCAAGTAAATGCAGTACTTCGTTAGTCGTACTTCTTTGCCAACTCGCGTGCCATGTCTTTGAAAGAAACAGGATGTCTACCCCTCATCTGCCCTCCATCGTTAAAAAAGGGGGCAACATAATCTGGACTGCCGGATCAGCATATGTGCAGTTTGAAATTACGACTTTTAAAAACTCATAATTACACGTTTTAAAAGTCGTAATTTTGTGTTTTAAACTCATCGCAAGAGTGTCAAAGTCCTAGTTTCATGTTTTAAACTAGAAATGTTGTGTTTTAAACAAAGAATCATGACTTTAAATGTTGTAATTTCTACTTCCTGTTGGGCTTTTATTTGTTAAACATGGCGGAAACGGGCTTCCATACAGTTATGAATTAAAAAAAAAAGATGAATAGGGAAAATAAATATTTTGAGAGGAACTTTTGCCATTCATTATTTATATATTGCATTTTTTCTGTCATTTTATATTTTCGTACCGGAAAGATAAGACATTTTATGTATAAAAATTGCCAAAGTTTGCTATAATTTCAGCGTCAAAATCTAAATAATGTATTGACCAGGTTTGAATTTATGTTTTTTTTTTAGGTACAAAGATTTTTGGTCTTGTTTAGTTTATGAAGAAGCAATTCATAAGTGAAAAAATCTGTAAAAATTCTAATTTTGCCTTATGGTTTGGGTTCAAAATTCAATAAATCAGGAATCAAGAATTAGGATTTGACTCAAAAATGTCTTCAGTACAAGCCTGGATAAGAGTTTGTAGGAGCACCTAAAGTGGAGAGTAGAATGAAAACACCTAATTTTGAGAAAATGCGATTGAAAGTTTTGTAACGTCTGCACAGGTACAGGTACATTTCTCCCAGAAAGGAAATGACTATATTTAGATTGCAGTGTTGTACAGTACAGTGCATGATTTGATGGTGGATGTTTCGCTCCCGCTCGCAGGTATCCGGCGAACCACTTTGGGACTCTGACTGGGATGCAGTCCATGGTCAGCGCAGCCTTCGCTCTCCTGCAGCAGCCTCTGTTCATCCTGATGTTGGGAACGCTGAAGGGAGATCCATACTGGGTAACTATTTTTGTATTTTTACCAAAGGATCTGGCAACCCCTAAGGTGTGGGTACATCATGTGGAATACTTTTGTATTTGTGAATAATAGGACAACTCAAACACCTTTACTTTATATCTGGGGGCACTGATTGGTCATGTTTATGAAATATTTACCGAAAATCGTACTTTAACAACATTTTTGCTCAGCTCAGTTCATGGATTTAGATTTATAAATGTGGTAAGTAGTTTATGACAGATTAAACGTTTAATTCCAGTGGCTCAGGGGGTTAAGTCGTTGGTCTACAACGTCAGATCCACCCCTCCAGCATAAAGCCTCTGGGCCCCAAGATGATTTTGAGAAGTATTGCACAAATCAGCAAATACCTGCTAATGTACTGTAAAAATGTGAAAAAGACTGTCCGTTTCTTTCAAATTTCCTGAAAATGCAGCCGATTACGTCAGTACAACACTGGCATCTGGGGAAAGGAGATACTTTATTTTGGGCAACAATTGGGAGGTTCGGACCTCGGCGTTTTGACGATGTTGAAAACCGGCCCTCCACCGATCAAACTTGCCTAACCCTGATCTACAGGGACCAGAAGGTTGTTAGTTATCCAAGTCATCTAGAGATTGGGTAGACAATATCGCAAAATAGTCAATGTCTAGCTGCTGCTGATTCATGAACCTCACCTCAAACGATGGACAAATACTTTCCATTGCAGTGTCATTTACCACAGGGGTTGCATTTAAAATCCAGTTTACTAATATTTATTTACGTTGTTTATGTTGTTATTTGATGTCATTTACTTAGACCAGGGGTGTACAAACGTTTTTTTATTGAGGGCCGCTTATCAAAGTGTGAACGGTGTGGAGGGCCAAAGATCAGTTGTCAGTGCAGTGAAACTTTCTCTCTGGTGCGTTTAAGAGAGCTCGTTTGAACTGTGCCCCACACCTTGATTTAGACTTAAAACCTAAATACCAGCTCTGACTCACAATAACATTTGTTTGTTTTTGAGGTTTTAATTGTGTGGAATTTTTAAACTTGCAGTGAAGTAGTTTCTCTGAAGAAGTGAGCCCATTCAACAAGAAGCCTGAGGGCCACAAAAAACGGTCTGAGGGCGACATTTGGCCCCTGGGCCGCACTCTGGGCACCCCTGATTCAAACATTTTGTTTGAATTACAAAACACATCAGATTTTATTATTTTGGATTATACCATGGTCTGGGTGAATACTCGATTCCGGCAACAGTTGGATCACGTTCTATACGTTTGTTAAGTGGTCACAGCGCTACTTCCGGGTCCGGCAGATGTGCGAGAAACTACAAAACACTTTTTAATACCACAATCAATATTTCTGAAACTCAACAGAGAGTTACTGAACATACTTATTTCTCAGGCCCATTAGCCAAAAAATGCTGCACCTACTGCTATAAAAGTAATATTTACCAAAATCAGTACATCCGGGTTAGCGGAGAAAAATGCTAACGGCGCAGCAGCTACGCTAAACCCCGGAAGTAGCGACTTTAGTAAAATATACCTTTTTTAGCAGTAGGTGCGGCATTTTCAGCTGATGGGCCTGATAGCATTTTTCTCCGCTAACCCGGATGTACTGATTTTGGTAAATATTACTTTTATAGCAGTAGGTGCAGCATTTTTTGGCTAATGGGCCTGAGAAATAAGTATGTTCAGTAACTCTCTGTTGAATTTCAGAAATCTCATATTAAATATATATCTACGAACATTTCTAGAAGCATTTCAGTAAAGCAAAGCACATTTTAAACATCAAAGCTCTACATACCTTATACTGTTCTCTGATTTTGCCCTATTTATATTATTGTACTGTGGTTTGGGGTAGCACTTATAAAACACAGTTAAACCAATAGTATTGTTGCAAAAAAGAGCTATCCGAGTAATTCATAAAGTTGGGTTTTTGGACCACACAAACTCATTATTTTTAAATTCAAAGATCATGAAGTTTTGTGACATTGTTGAGTTCCAAACTGTACAGATGTTATTCAAAGCAAAGTATAAATTGTTACCAAGCCAAATACAAAGAAGGTTCCAAGAACGTACTGGTTGTTATGAATTACGTGACGAATTAAACTTTAGGATTCAGAAACATAGCACAACTTTGAAATGTTTTAGTCCAACAGTTAATGGTGAACAATTTTGGAATAAACTGGAGATGTTATTGAAACGATGTCCAAACATCAGCCTGTTCAAATATAAATACAAACTAATGACTTTTGAAATATATAGAGAGGAAGAAATGTGTTGCCACTAGGGGGAGCAGTGGGATCGATTATGTGTATTTTTCCCTCTATAATCAAGGAAGAGTGTTGCTGCTTGGAACGGTTGTCATTCTATCGCTGAAATTATAAATTGAGAATTAGGGGGTAGGCAGGTTGTGAATCTGTTGAGAGGAATCCTCCCAACGGGCTCTAAAACTTGTCTGTTAATGCACCACTCAGCATAGGAAAATCACCTATAAAATCAGCTGTTAGGGCAGCTGGATGGGGGTTTGTTGGTGGGGAGCTTATTGCCCTCTTCAACTGGCCCGCTCTACACTCTGGCTTTTTAATGCACCACACTGTGCAGGGCTTACATCATACTTCACATATAACTCAATTAAATAAATACATAAATAATAATAATAAGAAGAAGAACTTACACAGACAATAATAATAATAATTCATTAAACTCACAATTAAAATTATATTGAGGATGGCAATGACAGCTGGGAAGTAGTAAAATCTTTGAGAATAATAAGTATTAATGCTTTTTAATGCATTACACTATGTAGGGCTCTCATAATACATTATACATGAAAAAAAATAAAATAACAATCAAAAAATTAAAAATTGTATACAAATTGATATACTGGGGATGGTAATGACAACTGGGAAGTAGCAGGAGTATAATATATCCTGCTGCATAGTAACGTGCCTTTATAACTGTTACGCTAGTGATTTTAGTAATGTACCAATGTTTGGCATTGGTAACAATTTGTAAGAAATATATTAATGATCATTTGTTACTTGCTCTGTACTAGACATTGTACAAGAAATGAAACAGCTGTTGTTGTGTTTTGTTTGCTTTGATTGTTAAATGAAAATGTTATTGTTTTTATTTTGGGGGTGGGCGCTTATAAGCCTTTTGCTTCGGCCCACTCCTTTTGAGCAGACGAACCGCTCAAATAAACAAATAAACTAAACGAAGTCGTGACGTCACACAAACGCATATCACTCCACTGCAGCTGTTTCCATAGTAACGATAAACAATTGAGCTGGAACTAGCTTCAGGTAAAACAGATTAAAAAGTGAAATAACTCCTCGGGATAATGCCGTCCGAGGTGTCCATTATCAGAAATAACACCTCGTCGTGCATTATCCCTCACATTATATCTTGAAACATTTTTGGAACTCCTAATTTAACTTCTATTGACTTGGTGCTGTCTCAAGACAATTTTTGAGATGGTGAATTTTATTACATTACATAATAAAATTTTGCATTTGCATTTTCCCAAGTGCATATTCTAGGAGCTTGCTTTGACGTGCCCTTTTTTTGCTTCTCCTTTTGCCTCAGATAAACTTTGGCCTGCTCATTTTCTCATTGGCCGGCTTCCTGTTACCGGGATATCTCTTCTACCACAGAAGAAACCTCATCACAGCCAAAGCGCGGCGCGACGCGAATGCCCTCGACCAGTCGGCCCAACAAGACAACCGTCCTCTCCAGCAATCTGGAATCGGCAAAGCACGAACCAACGGCAACACGGCCAACGGGTACATGCCCAACCAGGAAGTTATTTAAGACTTTCGAGAGACTGTTGCTTTGATGGGAACCACCGTGTAAATATTAGAGGTTAGAAGGTTAGAAGTATTTCCTGACCGACCGGTTTTAAAACAGCCCTAACGGTTTAAAAGGAACAAATGGCGCCCCGGGCGTACAGCATTTACAGCATGTAAAGCACATAGAGAGAGTTGAAATCGCACGGGCCTACTCTCAAAAACAATTCGTTAACTCGGGGTGGATCTCGAGGCTTTCCCAGAGAATGTATTCAGTATTTTATCTCTAGAAAAGTATGAAAACACAACCCAAGTCTGTTAAAATAATGTTTTTGATCACGATTTCAGCTTTGTAGGTGCTTCAAACAACAATAACAAATCTACATTATTTTGTATAGATACAGATGGTATCTCACAAGAGGTCACATTCGACGCTGCCTGAGGGGGTAAACAAAGGGAGAAAAAACTACTCTTTCACCCAGTAGTCCACCACTTTAACAAATGCTGAATTATGTATGTATTTTCTACCGAACAAAGATATGGAGACATGGAGCGGGACAAAGTGATTCAACGGCCCACATTTGTACAAACAGAAATTACAGAAATTTGAGTCTGTTCGCCGTCGATTCCCACGCTCGAGTTAAATTTGAACGTTCCATCCCCGTGCAAATGAAAAGTGAAGCCAGGTGCTATATTTAAGTGTGGGGAGGTATGTTGTGTACTTTTCATGGAATTTATATAATTTCTGTGGTTTTCTTTATCATAATCAATTCATAAGATGATGTTTAGTGGCCACTGGATGTGTATTTGACTCCACAAAAAGCAAAAACATAACTGAATTTGAGTTAGCATTTAGCTCAGGGGACACTCTTAGACGCTAATGTGCGTCTAAAGTAAAATCTCAAAAGGTCTGCACATTCATTAATCCATTTCTAACGAGGCTTTGATCTAAATGTGGTCGATGGTTGACAACAGCTGAAAACATCTGGATCGTTCATAATTTGCGATGTTTGGTGGCTAATGCTAACAGCTATAGGAACAATACATTGAGCAGGCTAATGCAAACGGATTGTAAAAAGTCTCCCGGACTACTTGACTTGCTAACTGTCCGCATAGGATCGAACGCCGCTTCTCTTCTTTATTTCTCAGCATATAACGAGCAATGCTAACTGTAAGCCTAATGTTAGCTTCATGCTACATGCTAATGACTAGCTTTGAGTGCCAGTTTTTCACTTCTGTTGGACAATCTGCTATGTCAAAACATTCATAACACACTTTTGACTTAAATTATTCGTATGCGTTACAGTTTGAGACGAAAAAAAACTCCATTTAAACTTTGAGTGAGTAGTAACATACTGTAATTGTATGATGCTTTAACACTCACCTGCGCTACCGAGCTAGAATAAATAAAACGTGCTTTGTACAGTAAATATTTTCAGGTCAGTGCTTTTCCTTGAGGATAGAAACAGGTTGAGTGAGACTAAGTTTATGAATGTAACATACATCTTTACACAACAAACTCATGTTATGGGTTGCGTTCAGACAACTTCACCAACAGCTTCGAATGACAGTCCAAATGTTGATGTTAAAGGTGCATTATGCAACTTTTTATGTGGGGGGGAAAAAAAAGTTGATATTTGTGTGTATTTGACCTTGTATTGACCCAGTGGCTGTATGAGTGGTCAGCATGGCGCCTTTACAACGCTCCAGGGTCAATTGTTTTGTAGGTTTTCTGGTGAGAGGGTCCGTCAGCAGTGAAAACCATCCAAACAATTGATCCTGGAGCGTCGTAGAGACCACCGCGATGGAAAGTAAAGGTGCCACGCTGACCACTCATACAGCCACTGGGTCGATACAAGGCAAAACGTTGCATAATACACCTTTTAAAAACAACTGTTGTTGACCAAAGTGCTTCACAGAAGGTCTACAGTACAAAAATATAATAAACAAAGACAAT
This sequence comes from Proterorhinus semilunaris, assembly GCA_021464625.1. Lineage (NCBI taxonomy): Eukaryota > Metazoa > Chordata > Actinopteri > Gobiiformes > Gobiidae > Proterorhinus > Proterorhinus semilunaris. Next base: position 6,900,507 of record CM038349.1, read on the forward strand.
ACAGAATATACAAGCAGCAAAGCAGTAACAGCTCAGATTTAGAAATACTGTAAGATTATTTTATACGTAGATTAGGGTCCAAACTGTCAGACTCAGGTAGAAATTAAACTCCACCACGTATAAACACAGTGTGCGGTCCGGTGCTTGAGAAAACATATATGACGAAAATGAGTGGAGACAGTCCTCACTCAGAGAACCATGGTTACGACTGTAACTGTAATGTAACTGTAATGTTTTAAATGTTTAATTTAAGTTGCTGTAAATCAGGGGTAGGCCCGTTTACTTGGCGGGACAATGGTTTTTACCTTAAGATGGGGGGCCAAGCCTCCACAAGTAGGCCCAAAGTCAAGCACTCTAAACGGGGAAGCCTCACCAATGAATATTTTATGAAATTGATAATATTTTCTGTATTTTTTTTAAGTAGACAAGTTTAAATCTCGGTTGTGTGCGATCACATTTCACAAAATCATTAGGGGGCCATAGGATTTATGTTTAGGGGCAGATTTGGGCCGCGGGCCTGACGTTGCCTACCCCTGTTGTAAATAAACGCTACAATTTAATGTAGCTTCGGACTTTTGCACTTTGAGCACAAAGCTTGAATTGTTTTATTTTACTGTAACACTGTGAACGATGCAAGTGCCTTGTAAATTCGTTTTGGAGGATTACAAATAGAAATGACTTATTGTGGCTAATAGTTGCACGAATAATTATGTTTTTTAGGTCATTTTATGTGCATGCACAACTCGGGCACTTGAACAGGAGTAACGTTTATGTATAGTCTTTTGAAAACACAAAAATATATATATTTTTAATGGCTGTAAAAATGTGTGTTGTCTATAATGCGTGCGTTATGGCTGAACTTTTAATTAAAACAAGAACTATGCTGTTATTAATGTTTATTTGGATGCAGCTGCTTCCCAAACCATTTTACGAACAAAGAGGCTGAACTGCTTTTGTCCATCCCCTTAATGTATTTGGGTCATCCATAAAATAATCTATTGTTGAGTCCAGATTGCCCCCTCAGGTTTCGGATTTGTGCTCAGATGCCAACTGGCAGAGGGCACAGACTCTCCAATCCATTTGCTTTGGTTTACGCCACTGTACGTTATCCTGCTTTATTTGCGAGGCCTGTTTTTCTTTTGTGCCGCAGCAGATGAAGAGTTGATTGAGTGGCTTAACCCTATGACCGCTGCGGAGATTTGAATCCTTCCTTTGTGTGAGAGAGGCTGAAGAAAGTCTATCAAAGGGTGGACAAAGAGTTATCATCTAAAGTGACTTGCTAATGGTGTTTGAAGTAGCAGTAATAGGATGGCAGAACAGTAATTGGTTGTAATTCTAGTTATTGTTTTGTTTTTATCTATTCATGTATAGGGACAGTGCATGATACTGTAATAAGGATCAAACTAAGCAGCCAGAAAGGGCTATTTTTCACAAATGTTATGTGTCAAAATGTCGTGGCTGTGATAGACGTAACAGTAAGCGCAGATGTACAACCACCTAACAGCAGTAAGGTAGTTGGACTTGTGACTTGTTTAAAGTAATTTCTGTGACTTGATTTGGAACATCAAACTGGGGACTCTCGAACTCTGAGAAGCAGGGACGATAGTGTCTCGTGACGTTCAGGTTATGGACCCTGACTTGGACTCGGAGTAGACTGATTAATCAAGTCCTTGGCTCTTCCAACCTCTATACAACAGGTTTTTAAATGATCTTAAGTAACCTTGTAGACAGTAGCTGAATTCTGCCAACTCTCCCTGTAGAAAATGTTGGCCACCGGCCCAACCTTTGGTAATACACTTTAAAAAGGCACTCGAGTCCAGGTACAAACACAAAATGAATGTTATGCCGATTATTTCCAACCTAAACATCCATCTATCCCTGGTGTGGGCTGGTCCAGGGCCCGCATACGTTACTGTGTCAGTGTGTTGCATTAGGGATTAAAACCTCGTGTCAGAAATGGTTTATGCTTAGCAACAATAAATTATATTACCATCAGGATTATCTTCTTAACGTCACACACTATTGGCTGCTCCAAGCAACCATTTGGTGTGTTACTCACTTTAATCAGTAGATTTAAAAATACAAGCACAATCATTAAAATAATACTAAATAAAGGAATAGTATCATTGCATTTATTTATTTAAATTTTTTATTTTATTTTATTTTTTATTATTTTTTATACACATGTGAAGGAAGAATATTATTCATGTTACATCGTGTATAATAAACATGTATTATTATTATTTTTTTCCCCGTTCCCTCCATCCAACCCACCCCCCACCCCCATGCCACACGTCTCGAAAAACGAAACACAGAATAACATCTAAATAAATAAATAGAACACGACAACAACAAACGCAACCAGCAATAACAAAATCTCAAAAGGCCTCGTTTTCAATCTCCTGTATGTAACAAAATGGGTATAGAAAGAAAAATCATGTGAAGTCTGGCTGGGGTAAATTTGGGAAGCATTTGAAAAAATGTGGAAGTAAGTGGGGCAGATTGCGGCAAAAGTTTTAAGGGGGAATATGAGAGAGAGAAAAAAAAAATTGATTAGAGAAAATAAAAATAAACAGACATAGAACCTTTCAAATAGGGTACATGATCCTCAGATTCCCCCAAGAAGGTCTAAAATTTATTTATTTTTATTAATAATGTTTGCTTTCAATATACCTTCACTTTTTGACACATTTTTGTCTTTTTATTTTTCTGAAATAATTATTGCTATATTATTATTGTAATATGTGTGGTATTAAACAAGTCTACTGAAGAAAGTCTTTGTTGCCCTAAAAATATTTTGTAACAATGAACTGAATGTGTTTTAGTGCGCGTAATAAGAAAGTAAACTTAACTTAATATTACATTTTAGAGATATATTTTTACACTTCCGTATGTGAGGAGGGGCTTAGGTACTCCCACACCAATCAGATCCATGCATATTTGGATTGACGTTTGTTTCGTCCAATCAGCGGCGTGTTCGTTGCGACAGCCGTGCCCGTGCAACTTGAAGGCTGTGCCACCGTGAGTTTTGTTACTTTCACCAGCAGCAAACATGACGGCCTCTGGAAACCTCCGAACCGCAGGAATCACGGACACGGAAAGCACCTAGCTTGCTACGGGATTACGCGCCTCTGCATCGGAAGATCCCGGGGGATTCATACACCGAGGCACGGGCATTTAAATGGACGGGGTGCGCTAGCTAACCTGCCCCTTAATGTAAATTAGCTTTGACGCCGTGTAGCTTGAAGAGGATCCTACTGGCACCGCTGCTGCTACTTTGGGGAGCGGATGGTTCCTGGATGCGAGGCGTTGTCCCTTCTTTTTTTTTTTTTTTTACCGGGAGGAGGCTACCCTTTTGACCATCGCGTTATTTATGGCCCGGGAGTCACTGAAATCAGGTGAGTTTGGTGTTAGCATTTAGCCGCTAACCACCGCTAAGACGCTGACCGTTGCAACTAACGTTAAAACCACATAGCAGATGAAATGTACAGATGCTCCCTTTACCCAGTCACACATCCCATTGGACCTACACGTATTTTAACGTGCAAAATCTACTTATTTCACCCAACCGGTATAGTCTCGCGCTAGCGTTTCGTGCGTAATGACATCTATCCAAAAAAATAAAATACCACTCCTCCACCCAATTTCCCCCGAAAAATGTGAGCCGTGTGCGCGATCTGGACAGCTCGCAATTAAACCCTGATTAATTACAGCAATTGTAGACCTGGTAGATTTCGCTTACACACCCACTTATTTGCTTGCGTCCCCACCCCACACATACCCCGCGCGTTGGCAGCGAGATACGCTCAATGCAGCGGTAACATTTGCTATATCTACTTGGCACGCCGTCCGCTGCGAAAAACGCGCCCTCAGATGTTACTTTCTGAGCCGGGGTCTGGTTGGTTTTGTTCAGGGGGAGAAGGGGAATCGCATGAGGCAAATTACACGGTTCGTAATCGCGCGTACGGGAGAAAAACTGGGAGGTTGCCACTGACTGTGCCCACCGAGCTGTCAACCCAAGCGCTTTAGCAGCAACCCCCGTCATTCTGCTTACGCGTGTTTATACATCCACCTTCGTGTTAGTTTATGGCCTTACATTGCGTTGGAGCTGTGCGGATTAAGACAACGCTCAATGGGGAGGGGGGGGGGGGGGGGGAAAGCCCAGAAGAGAGCTACCGGCTAATGCGCGTGCTTCACCCCCGCGTCGGGAGGCACTGCAGCGGGCCATTACACACCCAGCGACGACCGGGGAAGGTGCTATTGTGTCTGTCTTGGGATTTTGGGGGGGAGCGTTTGTAGCGAGCCCTTCACTCTAGCGAGACAATGGGTGATGGAGAATAGTCTGGACAATTATTGGTTACTTTACGGGAGGGGCCTTGTGTACACATTTTGCATGTATCTCGTTATACAGCTGGGAAGCTGGGGGGTGGTGGTGGGAAAGGGGAACTAAAGCTGTTTTGGACAGTGAGTTCTCAGTGCAATAAGTTCAAGGTCTATTTCATCACTTGCCGGGGTGAAAGGGAATGATTCATCAGCGTTTTGCAAGAGTCAAAACTTGGCTGGGAAAATGGGTATACAGTGAATCACTGTCGGAAATAAATGGCAATTTTAGTCGTTGTTTTTGTTAGGCTTATCAACCTTCTTGACCGGAGCTGGACCTACAATCTAAACAAATGTTCCCCCCAAGTTGTTGCTGTGTTGTCATCACTTCTGTCATGCTCTTTTTCATCTAATTTGTACCCGTCTCTTGTTGCTCTTTTGTCGCTTGCTCTAAGTGTTTTTTTGTCTCTTTTCTCTGCTGACTGGGGCTCTTCTTTGTGTTTTCATGCTCGTTTTCTTCTCATTTTTGACGCCTTTTTCAAGAAGCTTTTAGATTTGGGTAAAGCCAAACTGGATCAAATGTACTCTGTTCAGGTGGGGGTTAAGAGGTTGAACGCTTATCCAGACAATTGTTTTAAATGTGTATCATTTACAACCAAGTCACTTCCTTTAATGCTGGCCCTGGACCAACCGCATCAGAACTAAAGATATAAGACTGTTTTGGTGTCTGCTTTTGATACTAGTAGAACCTAAACTTGTTTTTTTATATACTTGTATACAAAATAGAGTTCGGGAATGTGATGTCATATCGCTAAGCATTATGGGATTGGCAGCAATTGCAAACTAATGGAGATTTTAAAAGTTATATTACTGGAGTTATTGTTCACATTAAATCACTTGTTCGATGTATTTACCAGCAGTAACTCAGCAGCTAACGGAGTTGTTCCACGGCTTTTTTCTCCACTTTTTTATAGTGTTTTTAGCTAATGTTAGTCAATGGAAATGTATGCTAACAGCTGCAAAGATGGCAGATCTCCATGGTAACTGTGGAATTTCCCGAACTCTATTGGTATCGTTTAGTGGTACCCAGTCCTAAGCAGCAAACCAAATATCAGCATGTCTCTATATTATGTATAAAACCTGCTAACCCTGTGGTTTAGGCCCCTTTAACCGTCTATTTGTACTCTGTGTACATCCGGGCTCAAAAGCGCCAACGCTGATTTAAAAAAAAGTCAATTCAACAATTTTGTGTGTGCAAAATAAAGCTAAATGGTCTCGTTCATATTTCATAGCAAAATATCACTTGGATAGACTTTCCTTTCAAAATTATTGAAATTCACCTTTGAATAAAATCTGAAATAATTCTAATTCCCTCCTGCTAAGTCCTCGAGTACCTACCCCCAAGGGCCCCTGTACCCCTGCTTAGGAAACATGTTCTGAAACCCATGTGATGCTTGTTTTATATTTGGTATTTCATAATCCATTGTCCTCTCAAATCTTAAGCCATTGCAAATGTATAATGTGCTCTCTGTGCTAACCGTATTCTAACCATCATTTTTATTAATTTTTTCCTCCCCTAAGATGTGCAAAATTAAGGCCTTAAATTTCATTTAAAAAACATAAACTTCGATTCCAACAGATGTTAAATAACACTTTCTTGGAAAATAATGACAACATTCAACTCGCTTTACTTCATACGTTTGTCAAAAACACCAAAAGTTTAGTCTTTTTTGATTCCATTCTTTGCTCCAAATATGTCCCTTTGAGTCCAATTTGCCTTTGAATGTCAAATTTCCCGTCATCCGTCTGTTTGATGATATAATTGCGAATAATTTTTTTTTTAAAAAGCACTAATTTACTGCGTCTGTGGTATTAAAAATGTAGTACTTGTGCATTAAATGGCATTAAAAAGCTTTAATTTTGACGTCCGTATAAATCCTGCAGGACATGATTAACTCGCGCCACGTTTGCTGAAGTGAAGGCGAATGTGTTCAGGCCCGGTCAGTACAGAGAGATTCACCAAAAACAAGAAACACATGTTCAGTCTGATCTTAATGAGGCGCCAGTACTTCAAGTAAAGTTGGCGACCGACACCGAGACCTGAATATATTATTATAATATTTGTCATAGAACCAGAAAACGGAACAATAATGTTGATTTATTCCTTTTCCTTCCATTGAATTTCTTTTACATTTGCATCATTTAGTTAAAGGGGGAAACGACCAAGAAACTTCCTTTTAACTACAAAAGAGCAGACATTTTTTTTTCCTAAGTATGTTTCCCCCTTTTTCCCCACCTAATTATTCCACTTTTTCGCCATTTGTTTCACCTTGTGTTTTCACTTTATTTTCCCCATTTCACCCCCAATGTTCCACTCATGATGGCCAACAGCATCAACACTTGGATCTAAAGATTTGATTAAATATATTTTTTTTTTAATTCCTGCTTTCGATGCTTTTATTTTTTCGATACCTACACTTTATTTATTTCTTTTTCTTTTTTTTAAAACCAAACTCGTATCGTTAATGAATGTTTGACTTGCTCTCCTGCTCCATGGAGTTTGTGTGTGTCGTCAAAACCACAAAAATGTCGTGTTATTCCCCGGTCTGTTTGACTGAGGCCCAAACACTACACTGTTGTACGCAGTCTGTAACGCGAGCGTCACATGATATTTTGACTCTTGTGATGTGTCGCAATAATCGCTTTAGTCTTTTATTGAAAACATTTAAGCAGAACTTCATGTCACAATGATTAGTTTGTAACGGGTGCTGTGCATAATACATTTAGTTGCCATTGCGGTTAGATTTGTACATTTTTACAGCAGTACTAAGCATAGACTGTATAAAGAATAGACAGCTCCTCCTCACTCCTCCCCGTTTACCACAATGACCACGCTCGAGGGGGAAATCATGGCGGATTTACAGGCTCCTCCTCTCCAGCTCTGACGACGCATGTTCCTAAAAAGGGCATAAGGGCGGGATCTTGACTGTAGACCCGGCCCTGCTTGGCCCTCGCGGGGCGTGTAATGGGCGTGTATTTCTGTTGTAATCGCGCCCATTCTAGCCGATGGGCCAGGCAGCGACGTAAACGGCCTGTCAATCAAAGTCAGGCCCTCATTAATTATGCAAGATTTCTAACATTTATACTACGATAACCAGCCCGGTGCCCCAGATTGTTTTTAACCCAGCGTAATCACAGGAGGAATATCTAGCTCTAGCCACTTCTAAACCATTAAGCACCAGGCATTAACGTTGTTTTTAACGTGTCTAAAGTCCAATGGGGGAATGGCGGCCATATGGAGGTACTACAGCAAAGGTGGAGCAATGGCGGCCTCCAGTGTCGTAGTCACAAAGCAGAGCAGTCAGCGGCCATTGGTACTAAGTAACTCTTGGATATTGTTCATCCAATTGCACAATGGAAATAATTGTTTTCACTCAAACCTGGCTGTAAATACTGTTTAAGTGGTGCTAGCCCGCAGTTAGCTTTGCCCGTTAGCCTGTTAGCTTCTTCTTCGTTATTCTATTGGCGTGTATTGGTGGCTCCGACAGTCAAGTTGCAAGCATGTTTTTCTGGCCAGAGACACCAGGGGGAGATGAAAGACCCCCCAATCATCCCATTAACACTTGTATTACCCCCAGAGAGACTACGGGAAGGATTTATTTAGGGAAACACGTCACTTAGCACTGTTGTTAAAGTACGTTTTTAAATAAAGATTTGGTTCATTGTGGGCACTTTCCACAATGTCCAGGAGCGTGAACATTTAAGAGGAGACTGAACTGTGAACCTACGAGAATCAAACGATACTTTTTCAGGTACTAGACTATTTCTCGCCTAGAACCGGAAAACGGAACAATAATGTGGGGAAGATCTCAATATCGAGAAATGTGTGAATAACGGGGAATAATTTGTGGAAAGTTGGGAGAAATTATGGCACAAATAAGGAAAACAATTTGGAATAAATGGGGGTAAATAGGGAAAATATTAGTTATTGGGGGGAAAATGGGAAAAAATAAATGTTTTTAAAAGCATGAATTCTCGAGACACATTGTTTACATATTGTGCAGCTGCGTTGTCGTGTTCTTTGCTTGTTGTTTGTATATTTGCTGCTCTTTACATATTTCTCTCCTATTTCCAGGTCTCACTGTTCGTTTAAAGTCTCGGACGAACTACTGACTCTCGCACCTCGCTCAGAATCCTGCCCCGCGACGCCCCCAGCCTGAAACGGTTTGGAAACTCCCCGGAGAGCGAGGCTCCTGGGGGACGGCCGCGGCGGGGTGTTCTCCCGGCCCGAGCGCTCCGGTCTGGGGAAGGGATCCGCGGACACTCCCTGGAGGCGGCGATGGAGAGACATTTAACGTGACTGTAAATCATAACGCACCAGGCCGAGGCTCGGGGAGGAGGTCAGCCCACGGATCGAGTCGCTTGATGGATTTTTGTGCGGGTCGCGTGGGATCGGGAATGTTCGGGAAAGTCGGCGCGCCGGTTTCGTCCTCCGCTCGTTTCCCGGTCATGGAGCGGAGGGGCTCGACCGCGGCGGTGTGAGCGAGGCCCCCGCGAAGTCCAGGCAATGCCTCAACACCGGAAAACCAGGCTGCTCCACTGGCCCGTCCAAAGACTGCGCTTCCTAATACACGTTCGGGACTGAGATCTGCGCTGCTGTTGTTCGCGACTAAAGACTTTTTTTCCTTTTATTTATTTTTTTATTTTCTTCGTAGACCTTTTCACGAACATCACTCGTTGGTTTTGCTTCTTCTACTTGTTTTTTTTCTTTTGTATTTTCGCTGCTTTTTCACCTCCTCAAAGACTCTCTTTACGTCGGGACCTTAAATCGCTCGTCTCATGAGCCAAACTAGTGCTTTTATTTTTTTATTTGCTCATCTGAAAACACCTTTGATCAACCGCGAGTTTACGACGACCATTAGCGACTGTTGAAGCCTTATATCCTCGTTCATATCCGTTCACCAGCCGCCTCCCAAACATATCAATCTATTGTGACATTTTCTGCCACCATTTTTGCACCTTTTTATCCACGTCTTGCACATTTTCACTACAAACAATATCACTAGTTTGTCATTTATATATTGGTTTGCACGTCTTTTTGTGAATCATAGTTTAATTTTCAGACACCCACCAGCAAGAATCCAAAGTTCTACTATTTTTCTGGATCATTTCTCTTCATCCTCATTGTTCTGAGCACGCCTCCCCGGCCGCCATGCCCGCCCCGCGCCCGCCCTGCTGTTGCGAATGACACACGGCCCGCAGCCGCCGCCGCAGCAGCAGTAGCAGTCGCCTCGCAGCCCCTCCTCAGGACGCCATGCCCGGGGGGAGCGGCAGCAAAGGGGGGCGCGGCCAGTCGTCCTCGCCCCTCCCTCACACCGGAGTCCCGGCTCCCCGGCCGCTCCGGCCCTCGCGATACGTCCCGGTGTCCGCGGCCACGTTCTTCCTGGTCGGATCCACCACGCTGTTCTTCTGCTTCACGTGAGTTTGGTTTTAAGGGCTGGGGAGGGAGGATGGAGTGAAGGATAGAAGGAGGGAGAGAAGGAGGGAGGGAGGGAGGGAGGGAGGGAAGGAAGGAAGGAGGGAGAGAAGGAGGGAGGGAAGGAAGGAAGGAAGGAAGGAGGGAGGGAGGGAGGGAAGGAAGGAAGGAGGGAGGGAAGGAGAAGGGAGCGAAAGGAGGGAAGGAAGGAAGGAAGGAAAGATGGAGGAAGGGAGCGAAAGAAGGAAGGAAGGAGCGAAGGAGGGAATTAAGGAAGAAAATGAAGGCAGGCAGTCAGGCAGAAGTGGAGATGATATTCAAAATGATGTGGTCAGATAAAAGGACTTTCAACCATAAGATGAAGGTTTGTGAATCTGTGTCTCTCCCATTGAGTTTTATCGGCCCCCGCTCAATCTAGAATAATCGTAAATATTAACGATCATAATGGGTTGCATTCATGACATTCTAGACCAGGGATCCCCAACCAGTAGCTCTCCAGTCCTTTCTCGGTATCTCTCCAAAGACTTTCCATATTTCTACACACACACGATGAGGTTTCCCCCTTTTCTTTTTTCTTTTTTGTACATGCTGAACACAAACTGCAAAAACCTGGATCCATGTAGTAAGATGTAAGGACAAAACTCAAGTCATTTTCCCTAAAATATTATCTTCCCTAACTGTCCAGGGTTAACTCTAGGGTTGCTGCTTTTATGCCGATGACACAGATTTGACTGGTGTCGGTGTCGGTGTCGGTGAGTACCTAAACCCAAACCTACCCGATACCAAATAGTATTTATTGGGCTCTGCAGACTCCCTAGAATCAAGCAGCATAAGTCACAATGCACAGATTGAGTTTAATGAGCCATGTGTTCTAGCTTTTGGCTTATTTTGAACAGGCTTCGTTATTGTTTTTATTCACTTGCTGTGGCATCGGACCTGGTACTCAGTATCGGCGACTACTCTGAGCCCAAGTATTGGTATCGGAACAACACTAGTGAACTAGGACGATGAGCAGTGTTAGGTTTGCTCCATTCATAACGTTTTGCATTTGGGCCAAAAAGTTCAATTTTTGTCTCATCTGACCAAAGCACCTTCTTCCACATGGCAGCTGTGTCCTCCATATGACTTCTAGCAAACTTCAAACGGAAGTGGGAAGCGGAAGTGCGCGCTGTGTTTGTTTGCTGTGGCAGCGTTGGCGGTGTTAGAGATAAGCTCTGAACAAGTTAATACTTTTATTTTATTTTATTTTACTGGTTTGCAAAACAAAAACAAAAATGCCAAAAAAGCCGCCGGTAGAGGCGGCGACTGAGGAGGACTACGTAAGTCTCAGTCGAGTCACGGAACTCATGGAGCAGCAGAGGGCCATGTTCAGGGAACTAATTCAACAACAGGAGAACTTCAAAGGATTTATTAAACTCATAATGGAATCGACAAACACCCGAATAGATTTACAGACAAAGGACATTCAAGAACTAAAAACCAGCCTGCAATTCACGCAAGGTGAGGTGGACACTTTGAAAGAACAAAATCTGAAACTCACGGAGCGCACAAATACTTTACAGACTTTTTACAAAGTATGTGACAATTTGCACATTATCACGGACAAACTGGAGTATCTGGAGGGACAGAGCCGCAGAAATAACCTGGTATTTGAGGGAGTGTTGGAGTCGCCTGGGGAGACCTGGGCCGACGCTGAGGAAAAAGTTAAGGAGATACTGAAGGAGAAGCTACAGCTACATCACGCGGTGGAGGTGGAGAGGGCTCACCGCGTAGGGAAACCCGGCGGCGGGAGAGACTGGCCGAGACCCATCATCGCCAGACTACTGAGGTGGAAGGATCGCGAGGAAATCTTGCAGCGCGCCAAACGACTCAAAGGAACAAAAATCTTCATAAACGAGGACTACACCGAATCAATAAAAAGAAAACGCAAAGAACTGATGCCGGAGCTGAGAGCTGCACGAGAAAGGGGGGAGATCGCCTTCTTGAGATATGATAAACTCATTATACGTCCACGCAGCAGTACACCACATCCAGTATAAACACCGAGAAAAACGTATGGATTTTGGTATGTAAAAACACATAATTTCACATGTCTAGTAATACATACAGTTCTATAGGAAGCACCGACTTGGACTTTTCAATAAGGAGAATTGCTGAAGCAAACTCCCAGGATTTTACATTCTCTCAGTACGACCTACAGAACACTGAGATCGACATTGACCCGGAAAATAACTTTTTTACTAGAGCTACCAATGACTGTCAATACTACACAGAGGATCTGTACAATAGTAAACGTAAGAACATTAAGGCATTCACTGTAATCCACTTCAATAGTCGAAGCCTCTATGCAAACTTTGACCACATCAAAAGCTTCTTAAAACAGTTTTTCACACCATTCAGTGTCATTCTAATCACAGAAACCTGGATTAATAATGACAGAGAATTTGAGTTTTCTATTGAGGGTTATGAATTTATAAGTATGAACAGAAAGAACAAGCATGGAGGGGGCGTAGCTATGTTTATAGACTCCAACTATAGTTATAAAGTAATGCAAAATAAGACAATGGTGGTGGATGATACACTTGAATGCCTTACTGTAGAGATTACAAGGCAAAAAAAGAAAAATATTATTGTGAGTTGTATTTATAGAACACCTGGCTCTGATATAGATGTTTTTTCAAATTGGATGGAGGAGCACTTTTCAGGATTAAATCATAAAGTCATGTTTGTGGGGGGAGACCTCAACATCGATCTGTTAAACCCATATAAACATAAAAAGTCGGACGAATTTATAGATACTTTATTCAGTATAGGTCTGTTTCCTCTAATAACCAAACCTAGTAGAATTACAACCCATAGTGCCACCTTGATAGATAACATTTTCTCAAATGAAATAGAAAATGATACAGTCAGCGGGTTAATTATAAATGACATTAGTGATCACCTTCCAGTTTTCGTTTTGTATAAAAATGGATGTGTAAAAGATGAGGAGGAAAATAAGTATTGGTTTAGAAGGGTAAAAACAGAGAAAACTATTGATGCATTTAAAAAGGAGCTTTTAGCTCAAGACTGGAGTATTGTGTACAGAGAGAATGACACGAATATGGCATATGATGAGTTTACGCAAGTATTTCAAAAGGTATACGACAAAAATTGCCCAATGAAGAAATACTGTAAAAACAGAAAGTGTAAAGAAACACCATGGATGTCTAAAGGTTTACTAAATGCTTGCAAGAAAAAAAATAATCTTTACAAAAACTTTATAAATAACCAAACAAATGAAGCTGAGGATAAATATAAGAAATATAAAAATAAATTGACAGGTATCATTAGAAAATGTAAACAGGATTATTATAATAAGTTGTTGGATAGCAATAAGAATAATATTAAAGGTTTATGGAATATCTTAAATAGTATAATTAGAAATAAACCAAGAACGATTAATTATCCAAAATATTTCAAAGATGAGGATAACACTTTAAATAATATGAATGAAGTTGTCGAAACATTTAATAAATTCTTTGTAGATGTTGGACCGAACCTTGCTGCAAAAATTGCAAATGTTGAGAATTATAATTGTGATCTGATAGAAGCAAATCCTATGTCCCTGTTCCTCAAACCTGTGGAGGAAAAGGAGATACTGGACATTGTTAAAGGGTGTAAAAATAAGACCTCGACCGATTACCATGACATGGACATGAAAACTTTAAAAAGTGTTATTGAAAGCATCTCTAAGCCGTTAACTTACATTTGTAACTTATCGTTGCAAACTGGACAATTTCCTGATGGTATGAAAGTAGCAAAGGTGATTCCTCTGTTCAAAGCAGGAGATAAACATCTCTTTACAAACTATAGGCCTGTTTCCCTTTTACCGCAATTCTCTAAAATCTTAGAAAAGGTTTTTAACTCTAGACTTGACGGCTTTATCGAAAAGTGTAATTTACTCTCGGACAATCAGTTTGGTTTTAGGAACAATCACTCAACCTCACACGCGCTCTTCGATATAACTGAAGAAATAACTAATGCTGTAGATAACAAGAAATATGCAATAGGGTTATTTATTGACCTGAGTAAAGCGTTTGATACAATAAACTATGATATATTAATTAATAAACTAGAACTTTATGGAATTAGGGGGGTAGCTCTACAGTGGGTTACCAGTTACTTAAAAAATAGAAAACAATGTGTGAAAATCGGTGATTATCAGTCGAGTTGTCGACAAATTGTCTGTGGTTTACCTCAAGGTTCTATTCTGGGCCCAAAATTGTTTAATATGTATATTAATGATATTTGTAAAACATCTGAAGTACTTAAATTTATCTTGTTTGCTGACGATACAAATATTTTTGCATCAGGAGACGACTTACAGCAGCTGTGTCGGATTGTTAACTTGGAACTCAAAAGTGTCAATAAGTGGTTCAAACAAAATAAATTATCTTTAAATCTGAGTAAAAGCAAAATGATGATATTTGGCAACTGTAATTCCAATGCTCAGGAAGCAATTCAGATAGAGGGTGTTGTTATCGAGCGAGTCCATGAAATCAAATTTCTCGGTGTGATTATTGATGACAGAATTACTTGGAAATCTCATATTAAATATATATCTACGAAAATTTCTAGAAGCATTTCAGTAATAGCAAAAGCAAAGCACATTTTAAACATCAAAGCTCTACATACCTTATACTGTTCTCTGATTTTGCCCTACTTATATTATTGTACTGTGGTTTGGGGTAGTACTTATAAAAACACAGTTAAACCAATAATATTGTTGCAAAAAAGAGCTATCCGAGTAATTCATAAAGTTGGGTTTTTGGACCACACAAACTCATTATTTTTAAAATCAAAGATCATGAAGTTTTGTGACATTGTTGAGTTCCAAACTGTTCAAATGTTATTCAAAGCAAGGTATAAATTGTTACCAAACCAAATACAAAGAAGGTTCCAAGAACGTACTGGTTGTTATGAATTACGTGACGAATTAAACTTTAGGATTCAGAAACATAGCACAACTTTGAAAAGTTTTAGTCCAACAGTTAATGGTGTACAATTGTGGAATAAACTGGAGATGGATTTGAAACGATGTCCAAACATTAACCTGTTCAAATATAAATACAAACAAAAGACTCTTGAAATATACAGACAAGAAGAAATGTGTTGCCACTAGGGGGAGCAGTAGGATGGATTATGTGTATTTTTTCCTCTATATTCAAGGAAGAGTGTTGCTGCTTGGAACAGTTGTCATTCTATTGCTCAAATTCACAAATGGAGAATTAGGGTTGGCAGGTTATGGATCTGTTGAGAGGAATCCTCCCAACGGGCTTAAAACCTTGTCTTTTAATGCACCACTCAGCATAGGAACATATTCTACAAAATCAGCTGTTAGGGCAGCCGTGTGGGGGTTTGTTGAAGGGGAGCTACTGCCCTCTTCAACTGGCCCACTCTCTGGCCTTTTAATGCACCACACTATGCAGGAACATCATACTTCACATATAACTCAATTAAATAAATATATAATAATGATAATGATAATTAAACCCAAATTAAAATTATACTGAGAATGGTAATGACAACTGGAAAGCATCAAGATCTCAGATTATAATATCTATTAATGTACCTTTATACCATAAAAGTAACTCGGTAATCACGGGTAAAAATCTGCAAGAAATATATTAAGGAACACATTTTTTGACTTGCTTTGTATTAGACATCGTATATGAAACGAGATCGTTGTTGTAGCTGTGCGTTGTTCTAATTAATTATATAAACAGTTCATATATTTTTTGTAAGTTTGTAAGTTGGTCTGTACGAATGTAGCTGCTTGTAATGTTTTGAAATGTTCTTTTTTATTTTATTGCACTTGGGGGTGGGGGCTCATAAGCTTTTTGCTTCAGCCCACTCCTTTTGAGCACAAGGTGTATTGCTCAAATAAACAAATAAACTAAACTAAACAGGATTTCTTATGGCCTCCTTTCAATAATGGCTTTCTTCTTGCCCCTCGTCCATGAAGGCCAGATTTGTGTAGAGTGCGACTTATAGTTGTCCCATGTACAGATTCCCCCAGCTCAGCGGCAGGACGTCGCAGCTCCTCCAGAGTTCTCTTGGGGCACTTGGTTGCATTTCTGACCAGTGCTCTCCTTGTTCGGTCTGTTAGTTTAGGTGGACGCCCGTGTCTTGGTAAGTTCGCAGTGGTGCTATACTCTTTCCATTTCCGAATGATGGATTGAACAGTGCTCCGTGAGATGTTCAGATCTTAGGACATCTTTGTATAACTTAACGCTGCTTTAAACTTCTCCACAGCTTTATCCCTGACCTCTCTGGTGAGCTCCTTGGCCTTCATGATGTTGCTTAGTGACCAATACACTCTGACTATAGCTCTGTATGTACGGTGGCATACGCTACAGAATCTCTTACGATAAAATACAACAAGCTTACCATTATTTCCTTTTTTAGAGAACCCAAAAGGTTCAATAGTTCTTGACTTATGGCTGAAAATCCCTTCGTCTTATCAACATCAGGCACATCATTCTCAATATTATCTCCACTTTTGGACACCTTTTTATGAGACAATATTTGACCTTAGTTCATATGTGCTGCACCTGGTGTGTCATGTTTTTATTGGTGAATTAACTTTATTGCTCTCCAAACATTGCAGAATATTGATAAGCGAAGCTCTCTCAGCCACGGTCGACCCGGCAGCGCTTGCTTTCGTGCGCTGACTTCAAACTGTCCAAACATTCAGCGAGTTTCTGATGAAGCCGCTCCATTGAGGCTCTGGTTTTGTTGTGGCGCTGTCGTCTCTAATCTCGAGGCGAAGGGAAGATGCAGAGAGGGAGGAAGGAGACTGAGGCTGCATCCGAGACCATCAAATCAACTACTCCTTAACCTTTCATGGGGTCAACTGTTAGATCTCTATGCAGTCAGTGAACTAGAGCTTCAGCGGCATTTGCCCAATTCCACCGTCCTTACCCAGGGGGAGGGGAAGTGACATCACCAATAGCTGCTGTTCTTCTTCTTTAAGGTTATTGGCGGACTGCAGGCCAAACAAAAGCGCATACCGACACCTACTGTATATTGTCCAACAACAGTGTGTCCAAATAAAGACATTTAAGGCGGAAAAAAAAGAAACATCCAAATGATCCTTCACATTTCCCTTCATTTTATCTCAACAGCGGTTTCATAAAGCTACAATAATGTAATGCGGCTTAAGTTTCTACTAAATGAAAGCAAAAGCACAAACTGCTTCATTTAAGCCATTTACTGAGGAGGCTCTTTAAAACTGATTGAGCTGTGGTGACGACAACATGTATTTTGTCACTTTTATAAAGTTTAGCTTGTGCAGAATCGTATTTTTTTCCAAATTATTATTAAATGTGCACCTGTCAATCAACAGTGTTTGCGCATGAATCCCTCGGGTGGGGGCGAGGGGGGGTGGGGAGATCGGCGCAGTGGCTTATGGGATGGCACATAACTCCTAATCGCCAGTGAGTTAGCATCAGAGGTCCCTATGCTAAAGTGACTATGCTAGTTAGCATACAGATCCACTGTCACTGACTCCTTCCTAACCGACAGCCCAATTCGGACGCTTCTTATCATGGAGCGTCAGCCTGTGTCTACATGTGGAAACATTTGTTAATTAAATTTTTCATAAGGTTTTGAGCCTCGAGTAGTGTTTTTGATGAACTTGGTACTCCCACATTTCTATAAAGGCTCCAAAGTAAAAAAGTATATTTGTCCATGTGTTTAATTTTAAAAGCCTAATAATAGGTGGCGCTGTGCAGATGTCACTGTCAAAGCCATTGACTCAAGAAACAAGGTTTGTCCCTGTAGTGAGTTTAGGCACAATTTTCATGTTTTTGAAGCCACAAAGTTATTTCTTGGTGCTTAGTATTAGTATCAGGGCAACAACTAACGATTATTTTGGTACATTTTATGTTTTCAAACTCGTTCCCACATGAAGCTAAAGTGGCGCCGCTCGAGGTCGTGCTGATGGAGTAAACGTTTAAAGTGAATGTTTGTTTGGACAGCTGAACTTGGTTTGCTCAAAGCTTTTTGTTTGAACATTTGAAAGCTAAGAACCTCCAGCGTTCAGACACTGAGGCTGGCACTGACTGGGACTTTATCAAGGATAGGAGCTGGCATTGAGGAAGTTTTATTTTTGCCGTATCCTAGAGGTTTAAACCAGTTTGGAAACAGTGAAGCGCATTCTGCCTTCTGATTGGATAATTGTCTAGAGACACAGACACATCATCATTTAGGAAACTTTATTTATACTGCACTTTTCGTATTCAAGGCAACTCGAGGCGCCTTTATGAAATTTACAATGTACAAAACCTTCTACGTACGTACCCACAAAAACATATTTATGAAGTTTTTCATGTGTTTTTTTGCTCGTTTTGAGTCCGTGTAAACCAGGAAACATGAATCGGTCGCTAAAAGCAGTTGTCGATTAATCGATGAAGTACTGTTGTCACGATAATTACTATATCGACTTATCGTTCAATAAATGACAGATACACAACACATTTTTTGGGCTCAATATTTATAGTCTGTACATTTGTTTACAATTTTTGTCACATATCAATCAATCAAACTTTATTTAACTTTACAGAAAAGTGCTGATTACAACATTTAAGCCTCACTATATCGCACGTCGAATTCTGTTCTTGTGACAGGCCCAATAAGTATTTCTACAGCAAATACTTTTATCTGAGTAATATTTGTACAGTAGCTTCTGTACTTTTACTCCAGTACTGAAATCAACTGCTCTGGTTTTGTCCCTCGCGCCGCCCCGTCCTCGGTGGACGTGGTGTTCGGTCCATATGTGCGGCGTGTAATCGGCTTGTGCGGTCGGTCCCAGTCGTGGGCAGGATTAGAGCAGAGAAAATAGGCCACATCTGTCACTCTGTGTGTGTGTGCGTGTGTGTGGTGTGTGTCACGGCCGGTGAGTCCCGCAGTGTGACTACAGCAGCACATCGCTGTGGGGCGTGCACTGCGTTGTGAAGGTTTTTAAATCTGAGGTGGGCGAACGGTCAAGACCAGAGGTGGACCTACAAATACAATAGTTTTATTTTCCTTTTTACTCAGTAGGAACGATTACAATTGATTTTATTGGAAAAAAACTTAAAAGGTTGTGCTGATCTTTCTCATGCAGAAAACTCCACTGCACACTCTTAAAACACAACAGGGTGACTTTGTAAAGCAGCACAGGTGGTCACAAAGTCACTGGTTCCACTGGAGTTATTTCTGAAACCGGTCGCTACTGACGCTGCTAAATTGGTCGCACGTGAGGACTGGGCAAAAGATGTACTTGAATTCAAAATCGAGTTAAGTTAAATCTATTCATATTTTCAGAAAATCTCTCGTTATATCTAATTTGGTTTTTTTTAGGTCTAAAAATTGCTATTTTTCATGGTTTGTTGAGGCATTTTAAGAAACAACAATAAATTATACATACATGTGCTCGTCCTATAATTAGGATATCATGAAAAAGTGCAGCCAGCCAGGTTTCTTCCGAGTGCTACAGTTTCCCCGACCTCCACGGTCATGCGGGTCAGGTCGACACAGTGGCAGCGCGGCTCAGCCGCAGCAGCTCAGGACTAACACCTGAACACTATTTAGTTGTACGTTTATACAAAGACAAAGTCTTACTTCTGTAATTCAACTTAAGCTGTGAAACTATGACAGACTCATTACATGCAAAGTGACATGTATAGCCTTTATTTGTTATAATTTTGATTATTATGGCTCCGCTTGTAAAAACCCCAAATTAAAAATCTCATAATTAGAATATTTAGAAAATTATAACAAACAAAGACTGCATGTAATGAGTCTATATCATATATTTCACATTTTAAGTTGAATTAAAGAAGGACGAGCACCTGTATTTAGTTATTTTGGTTTTAAAAGGAGGAAAAATATCTAATTGAATCGTAAATCGAGTTTTGAATAAGAAATTCTAAGATTTTAAATCTCCCAGCTCTGACGTGGAGTTAAGGAATAACAGTGCATCCAAAAAGTATTAACTACACTTTTCCCACCTTTTGTTAGTTATGTTACAGCCTTAATCCAAAATTGATTACATAATAGCAGGACAACGCTCCCTTAAACTAACCCGAACCTTAAGGACAGTGGAGTTTACTAAAGGCGTTTTATTGAGATTAATTTAGGTAAACGTCACTCCACTGATCACGTGACTTTCCATCAGCTGCGAAACAGTTTGATCCACTGAATGCAGTAAAGGGTCTTCAGTCCCTCTGGTGTAAAGTCCTTAAACACGTAGTTACTTCCTATACTTTATATAAACGACCTTTATCTTCGTAATGTGTTATTTTATCTGGATGAACTCTGTCTGTGCAGATGCCCGTGGCTGTCGGAGCGATTCTCCGTCGCCGTCCCCATCTATAATGGCGTCATCTTCCTGTTCGTCCTGGCGAACTTCTGCATGGCCACGTTCATGGACCCCGGCATCTTCCCCCGAGGTCCGAGCTCGGTCCGCTCACGTCGTCCATCTCCACATAGACCTGTCGTGACTCCATGGGCTCTCTTTTCTCTCCGCAGCCGAGGAGGACGAGGACAAAGAGGACGACTTCCGCGCCCCTCTGTATAAAACGGTGGAGATCAGGGGCATCCAGGTGCGGATGAAGTGGTGCTCCACCTGCAGGTTCTACCGCCCGCCGCGCTGCTCGCACTGCTCCGTCTGCGACAACTGTGTGGAGGTACGAAGATGCTGAACTTTGTAACAGTTTTTGTTTCATGTGGACAAGTCCAGCCGCTACAGAGATATTAACCAAGTCGCAAATTTAGCATTTTCACGGTTACCATAGTGACTAGAGCTGGGCACCATTTTTTTTCTTATTTAAAAAAAAAAAAAAGACGTTGATTTACTTGATTTTATGAAATACATTTTAAATATTGTTTTTAGTTAAATGGATGGACTATATTTCTCTCTTTCCTTCTGCCCTGTTTTACCTACATTGCAAAACACAATAATTACACCGGTGTATTCGGATTTTCCTTGTTCTGGAGACACTGTCACATTTTTTGTTTCAGCTCCTTTAGAACAATATTGCATTGACCAACAAAAGTGTAAGCTGTAGATAAAGACGTGTTTGACAATGTTACAAAATACTTGCAAAAAGAACAATACAGTGGTAAAAATAACCCGCAATAAACGAAATCTGCAACGTAGTCTGGTTCATCCTTTACAATTATTATATATGTTTTAAGGCTGTAAAACTCCTCACCACTCGCTTTATACACTTTCTCACTAGTTCACACGGGTTCTCCCTTATGCCTGGTGTTCACTGTGGGATGTTTTTTGTTCTCATTTGAAAACTAAGACCAAAACTGATCGTAACTTTTTTGTCACATTGCCGCTGCGTTTTTTCCACATTTTCGTTTTTAATTTTTTTTTTTCGCGTTTTCGTTGCTTGTTTGTCACTTTTTTTGTCCCCTTTTTTTTTTTTTTTTAGCTTTTTCGTCACGTTTTGATTGCTATATTGACACTTTTCAAGCTGCTAGATTTGGGTAAAGCCAAAGTGGAGAACATGTGCTCTGTTCAGGTGGGGGTTAGGAGATTAACAGGCTTTTTGATCTCTGATTTGTGTAAAGTTATTTCTCAAAATCATCTTGAGCTTCGATGCTGGAGGGCCGGATTTGACCCCCGGTCCTGACGTTGCTTATACTGTTATACTATTATGGAGCATCGGCCAAGGCAAGACATTATGCATTTCTCTCGGAGCATCAGAGTTTTAACAGACTTGTTCTGGTTTGGCAAATCAATGCTGTGAATATGCAGTACAGTAATGGTCTCGTTGGCCCGTATGTTCGGATGGCGCCGCTGTGAACCGTGTCTGACCTCCTCTGTTGTGTCTCCCCCACAGGAGTTCGACCACCACTGCCCCTGGGTGAACAACTGCATCGGCCGCAGGAACTACAGATACTTCTTCCTGTTCCTGCTGTCGCTCACGGCCCACATCATGGCCGTGTTCGGGTTCGGCCTCCTCTTCATCCTCTACCACAGACAGAACATCGACCGCCTGCAGGCCATCGTCACGTATCCTTCTCCGAGAGCCGCTGGGACACGGGCGTCGGGGATTTAGTGCCGTAATAATAAACTAGAGTTTGTTTCTGAAGGCGAGAAGCTGCAGGTGAACGGGAAAAAAATCTAATTTAGAGATATCGATTTGAAACGTTTACTGTAGATTACTGATATAAATATGAGGAAAACGTGTATTGCAAGTTTTCCGTCATTTTATGTTTTCCACACCTCCCGCCAACACACGCCACACCATGTAAACACATACACATGCAGGCATCGAAGCAGCAGACGCAGCTTAAGTTAGCGGCTACGAGATTAGCGTTAGCGGCTAACGCAGAGGTTAGCATTATGACAGAACTTTACCAACGATCGTAAACTGACAAACATCTGACCAACCTGCTCTGATTCTGCTGAAATCCTCAAATAATCCAATATCTACTGGAGCTGTCATGTCTTTTTCCTCCTCATGATTACAAAGGCAGCACCAGAGGCAGTGTGAGGCGTTCGAGGGATATGGGGGAACAAAAAATTAGTTCTAAATGGTAGTATTATGTTCAAACTGCAAACAAAAAAGTTTGGTAAAATAAATATAAGTTTGCTTTTATTACAGGTCTTATTTATGCTGAAAACCTGTACATTTACAAGCACTCATGTCAAAATGATTATAGTTCATTTTCATGTCTCAGTATGAGAACTTTACAAGGACAAAAATGCAGATGTTAAAACAAAAACATTGGTATGAATGAGTCAAAAAAAAAAATCGAAATCGGGAACTTAAAATCGGAAATCGAATTGGGGCTTGAGTGAATCATTACATCCCTATAAACTAGTATAAATTGCACTTCTAAAGTCCAAAACCACCTAAAACTGTGTGTACTGCCCTTTCATGGCTAAAAGTGGCACGGTGGCGCAGCGGTTAGCACTTCTGCTTCACAGCTAGAAGGTCCCGAGTTCGATTCCCACCAGGACGGGGCCTTTCTGTGTGGATTTTGCATTTCCCTACCACTAAATATGTATAATAGGTGAATCCTCCAGCCAGGTGAAAGTAAATGGAGTTTCTTTGGGTGGTAGTTTGTCTAAATGTAGAACTCCACGTCATGAGATCACGGCGTTCTGATCAGCGGATTATTCCCCGATCACGCCCGGCGAAGGAGGAGGCGGATATGTGAGAATTGACTTCGGAGTTGGCCTTGACCGCGGGCGCTCAGACTGGCTGTGATGTGCGTGGCGGGGCTGTTCTTCATCCCTGTCGCGGGTCTCACCGGGTTCCACATCGTTCTCGTGGCCAGAGGGAGGACCACGAACGAGCAGGTACGAGTCCGGAGCCGTGTCTGAGGCTCCTCACTGTTGACTTGGTGTGAGACTTTTGGACGTGACCGTTTTCCCTCTCGCGCTGTAGGTGACGGGGAAGTTCAGAGGCGGCGTGAACCCCTTCACAAACGGCTGCATGAACAACGTGTCCCATGTGCTCTGCAGCTCGCAGGCTCCCAGGTACTTTCAGTTTCAAACACCTTTGTCCTTTGACTCTTGAGCTGTCGCCGTTTCAACTCCCGTTCAAGAAGCTTCGTCAGTGGCATCAATGATCTTACTTTGGGCAGCAGACATTCACAAGAATTACTGGCCATATAAAAAAAATATATTGAATGTGTCAATAACGTGCACCTAACATGCATTCACAGACACGAGTGCTTTAGTGGGTCCAAAAACACGGCTGTTTCTAATGAAAGACCCCACTCAGCACATGTGAGTCTGACTGAACACTAGGGTGGAATCCTGAGTACCTCACGATTCAATACGATACGGCGATACTGTGATAATCGATATATTGCACAAAAATAACCTACGATACATCACGATTTTTTTAAACGGTCTAATTTTAACCTTTATTTTAACATACTACATAATATTCATCATTCACATTTCTTTTCATTTGCTTTGTAAAACTTTTTCTGTGTGTATAAATGATCCCTGACTTACACACTTGAAGATGGGTCTATAGATCTGTCAGTAACTTCATTTACATTTAAATAAACTAGAAACCACAGTCCCATTTCAAAAGGAATAAATCGACCCCAAACTAGTTTATAATTATAAAAACTATCAATAAAAGTAATATAATTGTGTGACTGTTTGGCCTAAAGTGCTGCCCCCTGCTGGTCTGACTGAATTCTTGATCATTGTTGGCCTCTATTGACTGGGAAAACAATGGACGCCTGCTGCCTCATTAATATGCATGACGTCGCTCATTATTATGCATGATGTCATCAGAAGTATCGATCTTGGAATACAAAGTATCGGTATCGCCCCGCAAAAATATCGCGATATATCGGAAAATAGATATATTGTCACACTCCTACTGAACACATGGTTTTAAGGAATAATCTGATCAAACGTATTAGCTGTTGTTTTAATAAAAGTAAATGCACCTGTAGTTCCTCCGCTTTCTTGGAAAATGTGACAAAGCACAAAGAAAAAGCCTTACTTTACTTTACTTACTAGCCATACTTTTTTGATAGAAATTATTGAGGCCTTTTGCAAAAAAAACTTTGTCTGAGAGCGTGGTGTTCTGCACTGGTTGCGTGGTCCTCTTTGTGTATTATCTTGTTTGTTTCATTGTTGCATCCACTTTTATTTTAATTTTTTTACATTTCTGTGGTGGAGCGATGGCATTTGTTTGTTTTTATGATCATTTGTGGATTGGAACTACCGGTTTAATTTGTCCCTCGCTCATTACTGTAAACATCGTCCGGTATAAGGCTTTTAACTTGAAGAATCGCTGTCTTTGTTTTTACTACATCCGGCTGCAGTTTTTCTTCCTCTCTCTCCGCAGGTATCTGGGGCGGCAGAAGGCGGTGCAGAGCGTGTGCGTGCAGCCGCCCTTCCTGCGCCTTCAGCTCACGGAGGCGCAGCTCGCGGCCAAGATCCTGGACAACGGCATCCAGGGGGAGCTGCACCGGGTAATGGAACACCGGCGCTTTGATAAACAAATGCTCTAAATGGACTTCTGTCGTCCGCATTCAAATCTGCTCCGGCTGAATTTGCGTAAGGGCCGGATCGGGCGCTAAAAGCAATTTGTAACGCAGTCGACGTCTCTCACCTCAAAGATACTTTCGGCGGTGACCTCTCTGTGGGACAAACGCAGATGTAGGCACAGATTAAAGAGCGGGTGTTGGGTGATAATCTCACGCACATCTTTATCACTGAAACAAAACGACTGAAACTAAATATCCAGTGCTTTCACCTCCTGGTTTTCCTGGATCTCACTCTACGCTCCTCCCACCCGCTCCCCTTTGCTGCGCATCTGTTTCAATAAAGCAGAAAGTAAGAAAATCGGGGTGAAAAAATGGAGCGCTTTGCCCGTGTGGCTGTAATGGCGAGTTGGATTTTTGGGGTCAGATACGGATTCCGTTATGAAGGGTTTTTTTTTCGGCCTTGTTGCGGATATTGAAAATATCCAAGTATCGGCCGATATATATCAGTCTGAATTGAAGCCGCGGCGAGTGTTTTTACGATAAACTTAGAGGTCGATTGATGTATCGGGCCGATATCTCCAGAACTGAAAGTGATGGCGACTTCCCTTCCCTTGGATTGAAAAGCGCTCAGTCATAACCTTAAAGTTGGGGTACCTGATTTTTCCTGTTCAAACAGTGACATTTTTTGTTTTGGCCCAAACTTGTTTCTAGCTCTCACAGTCTCGCCTGTGTATTCAAATTGTTCAAAGAATGTAATTCTATGCACATTTCACTCGTATACAGCAATGAGTGGTGACAAAGTGAAGCAGGGGCGGCCACCCCCAAGATAAATTCCACTCATTTAGATTAGACTTCTCTCACCCATTGCTCAATAAAGCTTTAGGTGAAGACAATACAACAGGGTCCGTGTTTTGCTGTGTTTACAACATACTCTACAACACAAAAAAATCAGGTACCCAGCTTTAAAATGACTTCCTCTGCCTCAGAGGAGCTGAGAAATGTCGCAGTGCAACTCATCAGTTTGTTCACCTCAGATCCTATTTTATATATTTTATGTTGCAGACTTTAGCTTACAATTTCGGAACCATAAGTCATAAAGTGTTTTTTTGTTTGTTTTGGAATCTGCTGATTTTTTTCTTTCATACGAGAGCCGTCTACTAAACATGAATGCCCTAATAAAGCGCACCCTGGAGTCACAGTTCAACACTGACCATAAGCGCCAATTTATGTTTTCCAAGTAGGACCCAGTCAGGAAAAAAAAAGAGACTGCGTCAGAATTGATCTTACAAAGTCGTGATTATGAGGCAGGAGCTAAATGAGCAGCCGGACCTATATTAATGTAATGGAGCGACCTGCGCCAGCATGTGGGAGGAAGGGAGTGACAGCTTTTGTGATTTACGGGTTATATATATATTGAATCATTTTTTTTGTAGAGAAAATTTGCACCCACACGATCGACGCCTACGCCACTGACAGTTTAGAAGCACAGGGTAAAAGATGAGACCTTTAAAACAAATATTGGTGGTGCTTCTCGGCATCGGCCTTAGAAAAACCCATATGGGTCGACCTTTAGAGGAAAGGAATAAACTTGGCGAGAGATCGAGAGGTGAGGAAAGCGTTCACTGTATACTTAGGACCTTCAGGAAGAGCTTTTTGGGAGCTGCCTCTGCGCTGCGCCACTGAGGAAGATTCAAAGATGCGCAAAAATGGACCGAAACACAGCTGCCGGTCTGTGTTTGACTTTGTGTCATGGTGCAAAGCTCTAAAAAGATTTGGCATAAGGAGTTTTTGTCACTTGTTATTGACTAATTGTCCTGTGTCTGTGTTTCAGTCCAA
This sequence comes from Proterorhinus semilunaris, assembly GCA_021464625.1. Taxonomy (NCBI): domain Eukaryota; kingdom Metazoa; phylum Chordata; class Actinopteri; order Gobiiformes; family Gobiidae; genus Proterorhinus; species Proterorhinus semilunaris. Next base: position 6,927,151 of record CM038349.1, read on the forward strand.
GTCGAGTCTGGAGATGATGGAGAGTCAGTCGTGCGACGCTGAGCCGCCGCCTCCGCCCAAACCTGAGCTGAGATACCCGGGCATCAGCCGAGGGAACGAGGGTACGCTGCCATGTTCTCCATGGATCATTTAGTCTGTGGCGTCGTCCAAATGAAAGCTTAATATTACAAGTCATTAAGTGAATTGTGCCAAAAACTAAAGCTTTAAATGTCATTAAAAAGCATTGAGGCAAGTGTATTTGTAGAGCACAATTCATACACAAGGCAATTCAAAGTGCTTCACAGTTGCATAAAATTACAAGAAAACAGATCAAATCAGTCATTAAAACATCAACATAAAGTTAATCAATTACAGTAAAAGACAAGAGTGCAGATAAAATACTTTCAGTTTCCATCTGCTCGGGTAAAAAGAGCTGTTTTCAGCCTGGATTTGAACATTGTCAGAGTTGAGGCCTGTCTCACATCCTCATGAAGACTGTTCCAGATTTTAGCTGCATGAAACTGAAACGCAGCCTCACCGTGTTTAGTCCTGACTCTGGGAACCACCAGGGGACCCCTCCCTGAAGTTCTCAGGGCCCGAGATGGTTCATATGTCAGAGATGGACTTTGGTGCTAAACCATGAAGAGACTTGTGCACAAGCAGAGCCGTTTTAAATTCTATTCTCTGAGTGACAGGAAGCCAGTGCAGAGACCGGAGCACTGGACTAATATGGTGGTATTTCCTGGTTCTTGTCAGGACTCGAGCAGCAGCGTTCTGGATGTTCTGCAGCTCTAACGGCTCGTTTAGAAAGGCCTGTGAGCAGCCGTTACAGTCGTCTAACCTGCTGGAGACAAACGCATGGATGAGTGTCTCCAAGTCTGGTTCTGACACTATTCAATTGGTTTCATTAGATCTATTTGAATTTCTTGAAAAATATTGACATTACCCAACTCCTTTGTGGGTCTTCCTGGGCGTTTACAGAGAAAGTTTCTGAAATTAGAAGCGTTTTGTCTTTGTTTGAATATAGTCTAGAAGTTTAGTATCTGAGCATTAAAATGGCATTACAGAGCGTTAAATTTGACTTGTTCTGATGTCCGCGGTTTGTGAAGTAAAGCGTTTTTCTTGTGCCCCTTTGCAGAGTGCAGCCTCCTGAACAAAGCCCCTCCCACTCCCACGATGTACAAATACAGGCCGACGTACAGCCCCGGGAAGAACCACACGGCGCTGACGCACGCCTACGCCAACCAGGTAACGCCTCGCGGCCAGGAGCAAACAGGACTACGATGATACTGATGCTGTACAATCGATTACCTCATAAAGCAAGAGCCCTCATGGTAGAGATATTAAGATGGTATAAGATTGGTAAAAGATTATTGCAGCGATATATCGTGGACTCGAACTGGGGCTGTACCGATCCGCTTTTTTGAGCTCCCGATACAATATTTCGACACTTCATCTGGCTGATTCCGATAGTCTTTTTTGAATTATTATATTTGTAGATAATATATATCATTATATATTGTAGCCTATGGATATTACAGTAGTTTCACCAGTTGGCTTTTTTTTGTATAAACTTGCAAGAGCTTTAAATTAGAATGTTTTCAGAAACAGGTGTTGGCGGCAGGTTAATGATAATAGACAAATTAATTTATATCCTCCTGTGTGATGTGGATGTTCTGTTATGATTGTACAGTTTCTGTGATTTTTATTTTGGCATCTGAATTGTGTTTTGAAATGTGTCGTGTAAGCCCAAGAGGGCTGGGCACTTATGTGCAAGACACAATAATAAGAATAAATCAAATCAAATAAAGCAATTCAGTATCCGAAATTAGCGATAGCATGAAGGCTGTGAATCTGTGGTCCTGGATCTGCAGCTCCTCCAGTTGCACAGGTTTGTGCTGCGATAAACCTCAAAGGCTGGAGCCGCTGCAGATCCAGGACTGCAGATTTACGGCTGTCTTGTATCAGCCCCGTCCAGTCATCAAATCCAATCCAATACTCTCAAAATGCCAGGATCGGATACCGATACTCAATATCGGATCGGTACATCCCTAATTCTAACTGGCATATCTAAATTCCTAGGAACAAATTGACATTGCGCTTCTGTTTTTGCTGCGCAAGTTTGTTTACAGCACAAAAAAGTCAAATCTACAGCCCGTTTAACAGCAGTTACGGCCGAAATGACTCGGGCTGGGTACTGATAAACACCAGTATGGTATCACAAAAAAGTTTAAGTACTACCAGTATCGAAAAAATACAAAGTCGAAAGCAGGTGTAGAAAACAATATTTAGATCCAAGTTTTGATGCTGTTGGCCCAGGGACAGAGTTAAAGGAAGTGTTTCAGCTAATTTTTTTCTCAATTTTTGCCCAATTTATTCATGTTTTTTTAACCTATTTTGCCCCATTTTTTTTCCTTCCAATTTTACAAAATTGTTCGTTATTTTTGCCACAATTTCTCCCATTTCCCCCAAATTATTCCCCATTTTTCACAAATTTCGATATTGTAAATGTGCATTCTTCCACACATTATTCTGTTTTCTGGTTCTAGATGACAAATGTATCACAAAAAAAAGAAGTGTCATTCAGGTATCGGTATTGTTAAAGTACTGGTATAGAACAAATGTAACGGTACCCAGCCCTAGACATTACAGACAATTTTTTGCTAAAAACTTGCCTCTTCATTCCTCCTTTTGCAAATCTAATGAAATTACATATGCACTGATTTTTTTTTTTTGTGTGGGTGTGGCATTAAAAAATACAGTATTACAATATCAAAAAGTGTCACATTTGACTTGACGCTCCCTGTATAAACTCCATAAAACGTTTTTTACTTGTAGCTTTTTCTCAGCTCGATGCACTTTCACAATAAAGTCCAACATTATTACTTAAATGCGATTTGCTCCGCTGCGCGTCTCGACCGTCTGTGTTTCCATTTGCTTTGACGCATCACTGTCTTTTATTGCATTCATTTCGAATCTAATGCGTCCCATGCTTTTTTTTTGTTTCTTTTGATTTCCTGTCGGCCATCTTGGTTTCTCAGTGGCTTTCTGTTGATCCGTATCAGTAAGTGGCTGCTCTCAAACCTACTTTTAGTTTCCCCCTCACTGCTGTGTGTGTTTGTGTTTTTGTGACCGTAGTCGTAGCTGCGTTTTCACCTCCTAACCTGTGGAATAATCCCGATGGAACGACTCCCTCCCAATGCCCACCCAGTCGTAGAAACGCCGTTGTTTTGTTGGTTTGCGTGGTCTAAAACGAGTACTCTTGCTGTGAAGAACTACACTTTTAATGGGAACTGTTTGGGAATGAACGCACATAAAGACTGTCTTCAATCCCAAGGGCTCAGTGACTGGTTCCTGGAGGTTCTTGGCTTTCAAATGAGGAAGGAGATGTTCAGATGACGTGAAACTACGCTGCAAAACAGTGATATCTAAAATAACCTATAGCACGGGATCCTCAGCTAAAAAGTACAAATCTGCCAAGTCAGTAATTTGCAGGGTTCAAATTCCCATATAAATGTCTTTAGCTATAGTATCTGAGCCTGTTTCTTTACCTTTTAAAGGGACTAGATGGAGGTTGACATTTTTACTCGCTGCTGCCACCACAGGTCTTGCGCGTAACTGCAGTCTCTAGATTAAGCTCGTGCATGATGGAGGTTCGGACCCGAAGTAACAGCTTTCTGAGCGACAGTGCAGGATTTCAGAGGCAGTTGTGGTGAACGGGTCTGGGCTCATTCTACTCATTAGGACATGATTTTTACTGGCCATTGGATGTGTATCCGAGCTAGAGGTCGACCAGTTTATCGGCCAGTCGATATATCAGACCGATACCGATATAGTGATAAAGCAAAGTCACGGCTTTAATACGAGTCCTCTCTCAACGTCCTCGGCCTCAGAGGAACATCAGGATGAAAATTAGTTGGCTACAAGTTTGACTAAAGTTAGTTCGTTTCACTAAACCTCCGTCAATACGGTCATGCTGCATGTGATTTTGAAGCACAAGTATTAGTTTTTACAGGAATATAGACCAAACATCGCCTGATAAAAATCCCCCAAAAATCGGCATCGGCTTTAGAAAAACCCATATCGGTCGACCTCTGATCCGAGCCACAAAAAGCAGAAACGTAACATTAGCATTTGGTTGAACAGCTGAAGGATTGATGGACAATGCTAACCACTATAGGACAATGCTAACCACTATAGGACAATGCTAACCGCTATAGGACAATGCTAACCGCTATAGGACAATGCTAACCGCTATAGGACAATGCTAACCGCTATAGGACAATGCTAACCGCTATAGGACAATGCTAACCGCTATAGGACAATGCTAACCGCTATAGGAGAAAACACTGAGCAAGCTAACGGACTCGGACGACTGGCCGACCTTCTGTCTGAATCCGTCCTCAGGTGATTCTAGTTCTTCGTGAATCGACGTGAAACTTTTTAACGTAATAAAGTCTTAAAAAAACGTGTCAGAATTCGAGTTTGGAGTGAATGAGCCGTTTGAGAAGTTTTATTCCTTTTTGCTTTTGGGGTTTTCACACTGACTCTGGATTAACACGTCTGGGCTCGAGGGCTGTATCTGTCACTGTGTCTCAGTCTCCCCCCCCCTCGCCCCCCCTCTCCCCCCCCCCCTCCCTCCCCCACTGTCCACTGTCCCGCAGTTGAGCCGCGGCGAGAGCGTCGGCAGCGCCCGGGACTCCTCCTCCTCCACCTCCTCCCTGCTCCAGTCCAGTCAGCAGCCGGGCTTCCGCTCCCAGCCCAGCCTCGACCACCTGCCGCCGGACCGTCCCGGGGCCAACAGCTCCGGGGGCGAGCGGCGCGGGGGAGAATCAGGCGGGAGAGACTCTGGCGGGATGCCTGGCTACACGTTGGGCGGCCGCTCCTACCCGTCATTCTCCGACGCCACAGTCCTCTCCGCCGTGTCCAGCTCACGGTCGTCCTCTTCGGCGGCAAAGACCCTCGCCAACCAGACGCCGCCCCCGCACCAGGCGTCCCGCAACGGAAGCCTCTCCTTCGACAACCTGCTCGCGGGGGATTTGGAAAAGACGACGGGAGCGGACGCCATATCCACGTCGTCGGGCCGCCCCTCGGAGATGCAGACGCCGCACCACGTCCACCACTCGCACCACCACCACCACCACGCGCCCTACCTGCACCGCTCCTCCTCCACGTCGTCCTCCCCTCAAACCGCCCCGGACAGAGACGGCCCGATCAACGCGCCCCCTCCACACCCCGCGTCCGCCCCGCCCCACCACCACCACCACCACCATCACCACCACCACCACTCCACCAACAAGCCGCCCCGTTACGCCGCCCCGCCCCATCACGCCTACCCGTACCGCACCCGCTCCACAGACGCCCCGCCCACCTCCGCGCAACCGCCCCGCTCGCCCCACGCCCCGCCCCTCGGGAAGTCCCTGTCCTACTCCAGCGCCGCGGCGGCGGAGATGCAGTACCGGCTGGTGCGGAAGGCGTCGGCGTCGGCCGGTGCCAACGCGGCAAACGCAGGGGGCGCCGGGGGGACGGGAGGAGGAGGACAAGCGCCCAAGTGAGTATGAAAGTCCCCCATCCTGTTGCGGGACGCTTTTCTGCTGCTAAAATCTTACAAATACTTGAACTCCCGCCTGTTCCTGACTGAGCTCCTCTTCCTCCTGCTCCTCTGTCCCGACAGCTTTCCCGTGAGTGCCTCTCTCGCCCGTCTACCCGTCTGTCCCGTTTTGGCATGTTCGAATAAATACTCCTGTCGTGTATTTGTGACGTTTCCTTCATACGGTCTTGCGGCCCCTCATGGCATGTTTTACGGCATGTTTCTTATATATCGATGTATGTGGTTTATTAAGTGGGACGTCTCACCTGAGGACCGGCTACTTCCAGGTCCGAACTGCTCAAAGTTACACAAACAAATCAACAACTCTTAACGTCTTTGAAATGACAAATAAAGATCCAGTCAAAGAGCAGCTCAAGACCAACTGTGTGATTGATGATATTAGAGAATTATCTGCTGTTCCCACTTATTATGTTTTTTTTGTCATTTTAGTGTAAACAAGTATTTTGCACTTGTAGGCTAAACCCATCTAAAAACACGTACTGCCCCCTCATGGCTAAAAAGTGTATGGAAATTTGATCTCGTGAACCTCATGAGCACACGGCGATCTGATCAGCGGAAAAAAAGTCGCCGATCACGGCCAGCGAAGGGGGAGTGCAGGTTTTTTGTCTTACATCCACAAAGCATCGTGTCTGTCTGTCTGTCTGTCTGTCGGTGTCTGTCTCTCTCTCTGTCTCTGTCTGTCTGTCTGTCGGTGTCTGTCTCTCTCTCTGTCTCTGTCTGTCTGTCTCTCTGTCTGTCTGTCTCTGTCTGTCTGTCATTAGCACCGTGGAGATGTCAGCTGTCTTTCTTTCTCGTAGCTCTGACTGCGCCCTCCTGGCTCCTCCCCCACAGTTCAAACTGTACACGTGGGCGGAGTTTGGTCTTGGAAGTTCTATTGGACCTGGAAGTGATGACGTCGTCACTTCAGGGGATCGGCTTTGTGCGCAGAATGTTTATAGCGACGTGATGCTAACTTCCTGGGTTAACTTCTGTTTCAGAATCACAATACTTGATTGATCCACATTGGAAATTCATCCGTTGCTGCAGCTCCAATAAATATCAAAAACATACAAACGCAGCATCAGTCCCATTGAAATCCTGAGAACAAACGAATCAAACATCAGATTGACATAATAGAAACATAAATCTGGATTAAAAGCCCAGAGATGCACAGAACTTATTAAACTAGCTTCTAATTACGGGAATCAGAAAAGATGGAAAACGCTAAACTTTTAAATTCAGTGGAAAATATAAAGTTATGAGCCGTATCTCGCTAAAATAATGAAATATTGAAACCGTACGTATTACAAATCATTGGATAATTACCATATTTTCCGGACTATAAGTCGCTCCGCATTTTTAAGTTGCACCAGCCAAAACATGCATAATGAAGAAGAAGAGGAAGAAAAACACATATGCGAGTCGCTCCAGAGTATAAGTTGACGAGCCTCTGACCGTACGTTGTTCAAGCACGGATTTACGAACTGCATATTTCACGTGTGCATCTTGTAATCTACAGAATATGTTTTTTTTTCTTCCTGAGGGCTTTGGATTCAGAGTGGGAGATACTGGTACACAAGCCTTGAGCGCCCTCTAGCGGCTGCCAGGGTGAAAATAACAAAAATGTGAAATTATATATTTTTATATATATTTAAGTCGCACCCCCAGCCAAAAAAGTGCGACTTATAATCCGGAAAATACGGTACTTGCATGTTAAAAATACTTCCTTGGGGGTATTTTTATTAATGTAATAAATTTAACAAATGGTAAAATAGCACCACAATCTGAACAATTTTTTTTTATGAAACGCACTCTAAACATTAAAGTTTTCTTCACCTTTTTTTAATTATTTATGTTTTTATTTAAATGTAAATGTGGACAGTACTGTTTATATTACCCCGGACAGCAGGAGGTTAGCCCCAAACATTCAGCGCACAGAGCTGCTGGTGCGAGTCCAATCTGATCCTTTAGTCTCCGCCCCGGCCCGTGTTTTGCTTCTCACCGACGTTCTCCTCCGCAGGGATGAGCCGATCCCAATGACGCCTCTGGGTTCGTGGACCAACGGCGGCCAGGCGCTGTCCTCCGCCTCCGCCCCTTCCTCCCCCTCTCACCCGACCAGCGTCTCCGCCCGACCCGGAGTGGCCTATCCCGGCTCGGCGCTGGCCCAGAGCCCCGCCCACAGGCCCCAGCAGCCCGGCACGGTGAAGAAGGTCACGGGCATCGGAGGCACCACGTACGAGATTTCTGTGTAGGATTTTTCTTTTTTACGGATTCAAAAACGTCTCGCGACCGATTGTGACCTTAATTTCCAAACTTTCTGTTCGACTTGGAAGGTTTTTTTTTCCTCCCGAATCGATCGGCGCTCTGATGTTGCATGGTTTCCAGTCGTATCGCCGATTTCCTTTACGCCACTGCCAGAGCGAAGAGCTTCTCTGAACCCCCGAAACTACCTTTAAAAAAAAAAAAAAAAAAAAAACCCCGCTCTGCGTTCTCACTCGACATCGATGCACTACAGGAATCCTTTCGTCTGATGAAACATTTAAGGGCTTCTCGTGGACGGAGAGTTGAGCTTTTTTTGCATGGACTTCCCTTAGATGTTTGTTTTTTATCGGGGTCCAAACGCGCGGCGGGAAAAGACTTTGAAAATGCACAAAAGGCGATATTTCTCGGAGATGCGTTCGCCGACGGACTTCTTAAAGTGACGAACGAGGGGAGAAAACGAGACTCTGGGTGGAACGTCCCGCCCCCGCGTGACCTCCCCCACATGTGAATACGTTTGTACAGCATCACGTGATTTCTAAATGTCCCGAATTTAAGAGAAAACCCTGTGGCATTCGTGACGGAACTGCCCGCATGCGTCACTCGCCACTAGAGGTCGCCGTTTCCCGGATTTCAATGAACTATTTTTTTTTTTTTTCCCGCTGTTGTTGTTGTTTGGGTCCAAATGACGAGGCATTTCTTTTGTAGAAAATGTTCCGAAAAATTCCTTGATCCAATTGCCTTGAAAAATGAAAATGTCTTCTTTCTTTTTTTTTTTTTATTTCACTTATTTAATTTGTTTTATATGAATTTTTATTGAAATATGACGACCGGCGGAGAGGTTTGAGGCTGATGTGAGCAGCGGGAACGACCACTTCTCAAAAGATGCCGCCCCGTCTGTGTTCGGGGTCTGATGCACACGACCGTATCACAAATGGGAATAACTATAACCCTTAAAGTTAAAGCCACACTGTGTAACATTATACCATAGAAGTAGGATAAGATACAAGGATGTATTTTCATTACTGGGGCTTTTACCGGTGAAAGCGTCATACTGCGAGCCCTGGGGAAAGTACTATGAAGGCTTTATACGTCTTAAATATTATAAAAGCATATCTCAATGTCTTGAAAATATGAGCTGTGTGATCCAGGCGCGTGTGACGGCGGCTCTCGCGTGTATTTGCTTTAATGCAATAACTCTGTTTGAAATCTTTAGAAATAGTAAATGCATAAATCGTTTGAGCCTGTAGCGTTAAAAATGTCACAACTATAGATACAGGAGCTTAGAATTGACTTCAATAAAGCACTTTAAAATGTACTTTGAAGGTAAAGTACTTGATGTTATGTTCATGAGCTTTTGTGAAAACTGTTTTACACCTAATAAGAATAATAAAGCCATTTCCCCTGGCAAAATTAATATTTAAAATGTTAAATTTAATGTCAGAAAAGCATAACTAAAGAAAATCCAGAGTAGATGTAACATTTCTGTGTGATCAGAGGTTTGTAGTCGGCTCCACAGCAGGTTCGAATCTGCTGAATCCCATTACAGTGAACGGGACTAAAGCTCTGACCTGGAAGTGGAGCGATGACATCATCACTTTACCTATCCCGATAAAAGGGGCTGATACGATTCAATACATGTCATAACGAACTGCAATACTTTACCGCAATGAATGGAATAAGAAAGCACAAGTTTGGTTTTCAAAGGTTATATTAAATATAAATCAGACATTGAGTAAAACTTTAAAAGTATCCTTTAGTATCTCAAATCCGGTATTAAACAAATCCACTTTTAGTCAGAAACATTTGCATCATTTTTGTTTTTGTTTCTAGAAGTGAGTTGAGCATCAAACGTATTTATTTATTGGTTTATTTGGTCGGGACAGTGCATGTAAATGAACATACATGGGTCTCGTGCATGTAAACGCGCCACGCCGGATTGTAGCCACTGCATAGCTCAGTGCCAAACGCCAAACAAGTGGGTTTTAAACACAATTCTAAATATTTTCACTTTCAATCCAGTTTTTTAAAAAGCGGCGTAATCGAAAGTACAGATAATGAAGTGAAAAGTATTGAAATTACATTGTACTTGGATAAATGTACCTAATCCTTTACTCTTTACTCTTGTATGTTCTATTTGCGGGTGAAATGTTGTGCAGTGTGGCTTTAACGCGACACCAGGTCACTCTTATTCGGACTTAATAATAAAGTCCTGTTGTTTTGAAGACGCTGCGAGTCGATGGAGAAGCACATTTTGACGGTGGCCGTGTTGAAAACCGGTGGCCTGACGCCGTATTGTACAGCCGTATGTGTGTGGAGTGTTCGTGAGTTTCATGTGGTGACGGGAGGAGCGTGGGAAATAAAAACGAAAACGAAACCGGAGCGTGAGTCGTTTTTCAAAATGATCTCTGGCGCCATCTAGTGGACATTGTTATTATTGTTTGTTTTCCCGATTTTCAGGGTCAGTTGTGCTCAAACTGCTTTACACTTGGAATAACCTTGAGTAAATATTTTGGCTTATTCTACTCTGACTATCTGTAAAGATGAGAAGGGAATAAAAATAAAAGTATAAACGGAAGATTACGGTTTATGAAAGTGCACGCGTCACCACTGGTCTCCATGGTAACGCAGGACCGTGAGCGTCATGTACCTGGGGATAATGGACACCTTGAAAGTTCTTATGACGATGGTTTTAATACTGTAATAGCTGTGTATTACTTGTTGTGTTTTCCTTTGTGTTCTGTTGTTGTTACCTGTTATGCTGCCAGGGGGCGCTGTGAGCATGTGTAGAAGTGTACTCTGAGAGAGGGGGAAGTTGAGCTCTCGGCTTGGATTGAGTGTGTGTGCGTGAGCTGCGGCCTGAACAGTAGCTTGTACTTTTGGCAGCCTGGTTATTAATAAAGCACCTTGAAGTACCCGTTGGCTGGTTATTGCCCGTAAGTGCGGGCATTACATTGGTGTCAGAAGCTAGAGATTCGCCCCACGCTACAAGTTGGTGTTCGACGGAAGACAAGTGAAGGATGTTTTCAAGCGAGAAAGCCCGACCGCAGGTGAAGAAAGAAACGGTTGAGTGCACTATAGACATGCCTGCAAACGATGAGTTGTCCCGGGAGGGCTTTGTACCGCAGCCCCCGGGCTCTTCAGATGCCAGCCGCTCTGGCGCCGTTTGGCGTGCGCCAGAGCCCCGCCATGAACGCCACACGGCCCAGGTTGTAAACAAAGATGGCGGCGCCCATCCACTCCTCTCACCCGGTGTGATGGCGCTGAAGTTCTCGGGCAAGGGGAGCTGGGAAGCATACCTTGCGCAGTTTGAACTGTTGGCCGCTGCAGCGGGCTGGTCCGGCCGGATTAAAGCAGTGCAGTTGGCCCTGTCCCTGACCGATGATGCAGCTGCGTGCTTGCTGCTCTTGTCCCCGGAGGAGAGAGGGGATTTCTCTATGCTGGTGGGGGCCCTGCAGAGACGCTTTGGAGTATTTAATCTTACAGACTCTTTACGATGTGAGTTTAAGAATCGTGTCAAGCAGCCGGGTGAGTCCCTCCGGTCTTTGGCGCATGAGATTGAGACCCTGGGGAGGCGCGCCTATGCCAGTTTGCCAAGTATGATCCAGAGTGAGCTAGTCCGTGACCAGTTTGTCCATGCCCTGACCCCAGTGGAACTGCGCCTGCATGTGCAGCTCGCCCACCCCGTCACGCTGGGCCAGGCGCTTGAGTTGGCTTTGGAAAGAGAGATGGCCATCTGCACCTCAAAGCCAACAACCCCTGCTCCTGTGATGGCTGCTGCTGCCAAGGAAGTGCCAGATCAAAAACCAGCTTGGGCGGAGGAGCTGATAAATGCAGTGAAGACCCTGTCTGTGCAACCCAGGAGTGCTGACACACGGCGCGCCCCTCCTGGCGCCTGTTGGGGGTGTGGAAAGCTTGGACACACTCTCCGCCGCTGCCCTGAAGCTAAAGGTCAGAAGGGAAACGAGAGCGGGTCCGTGTAACCCGGACAACACGGGCCCCATTTGCCAGTGACCGGGAGCTGCCATTTCTGCCAGAGGACGAAGTCCGTGATACATTGCCTCATGCTGATGCGGTGGAGACTGTAGGCTGGACGGAGGGGGGCTTCCGCTGCCATGTTCCTGTGTTGGTTGGAAATATTTCCTGCCCGGCCCTTGCAGATACAGGATCTACAGCCACATTTGTGAGGCCTGATGTTGTTCCAGAAGGGGCCATTCTAGAGCCAACATCTGTGAAATTGCGGACAGTGACTGGACAGACCGCCACAATGAAGGGAAGAGGCACTTTTGTTTTTGCTATCGGGAATGTTTTAGTGTCCTTTCAGGCCTGGGTGGCTGAAGTTAAAGACCCATGCGTCCTGGGTTTGGACTTCCTGAGATTTATTGGGGGTGTGCTAGACTTGGGGGCGGGCATTCTAGTTTTGCCAGGGGGTCAAGTTATTCAGTTAATTTCCCCCTACAGCCAGCTTCCGCCAGTATTACCCACCTGCTGCACTTCTGCACTCTCAGAGGTGGTCCAGCCCAACCCACTCCCGGCAACCACAGGCTCCACTCAGCCTTTGTGTGACTCAGCCCCATCCCAACAGCAGATAAGAGCGCCAGACGACAGGACGGAGGCCATCAGGTGCATTTGGCAAAAGAACTGTGGAGGTTTGGATGCCCAGCAGCAGGGGGAGCTATGGCAGGTTCTGTGGGAATATGAGGACTTGTTTGCGCTCAATGACAATGAGGTGGGACTCACACACCTGGTAGAGCACTACATCGACACCGGAGATGCACGGCCCATTAAAGTACGGCCCCGTCGCCTACCCATGATACGGCAGGAAGCGGCAGATAAAGAGGTTGAAACCATGTTGGAAACGGGCATAATAGAACCATCAGACAGCCCGTGGTCCTCTGCAGTGGTCATGGTCCCGAGAAAGAAGAGCCCAAGATGGAGGTTCTGTGTGGATTATAGGCCCCTGAACAAGGTAACAAGGAAGGACTGCTACCCCCTCCCACGAGTTGATGAGACCTTGGATCTAGTGTCAGGCTCTTCATGGTTCTCGTCACTTGATTTACGTAGTGGTTATTGGCAGGTCCCTCTCGCCCCTGAATCGAGACCAAAGACTGCTTTTAGCACAGGCAGAGGGCACTGGCACTTTAAGGTCCTCAGCTTTGGACTATGCAATGCACCAGGGACATTTGAGAGGCTAATGGATCAGGTGCTCGCCAGTGTTCCCCGGCAGGAGTGCCTGGTATACCTTGATGATGTCCTCGTCCATGGGAAGTCCTTCCATGCTGCCTTGGCTTCCCTGCAGCTGTTGCTGGGAAGAATTGCTGCTGCAGGACTGAAACTTCACCCGGATAAGTGCCACTTTATGCAGCAGGAGGTGGAGTTCCTTGGCCACAAAGTGAATGGTGAGGGTATCAGCACGCTCCAAGAGAAAATTCACGCTATCAGAGATTGGCCTGTGCCAGATAACCAAAAACAACTAAAGAGCTTCCTGGGGCTGGCTTCGTACTACAGGAGGTTTGTTAAGGGGTTCTCCTGTATCGGTGCACCCCTGTTTCGGCTGCTCCAGAATAATCAGCCCTTCACATGGACAATGGACTGCCAGGAAGCCTTTTCCAGTCTGAAGGAAGCCCTCATCAGTGGCCCCGTCCTCATTCCTCCTGACCCCGCACTGCCTTTCACGCTGGATACAGATGCCAGCAACGTTGGTGTGGGAGCAGTGCTATCGCAGGTGGGCCCTGAAGGTGAGCGCGTGGTGGCTTATTTCAGCCGCGTATTCAATAAGAGTGAACGACGCTACTGTGTGACAAGACGTGAACTGTTGGCTGTTGTTTTAGCTGTCCGGCATTTCAAGTACTACTTGTGTGGTGTGCCTTTTACTATTAGGACAGACCATGCTGCTCTACGGTGGTTGATGTCTTTCAGAGAACCAGAGGGGCAGGTGGCGCGATGGCTGGAGGAACTGCAGTCTTTTAACTTTGAAGTCGTGCACCGCTCTGGTGCCCAACACGTGAATGCCGATGCCCTGTCCCGGCGTCCATGTGCAGCTGTCGGCTGTAGCTACTGTGACCGGAGAGAGTCCAGGGAGATGGAGCTCCGAGGTGACATGACTGTAACTGAGCCCACTTGCTGTTCCCTGGAGCTGGTGGGCCCTGCTGATTGGGCCTCTGAGCAGGAGAAGGATCGAGATGTGAATCCTGTGCGGCTGTGGGTCATGAGCGGTGAGAGGCCAGCTTGGGAGCACGTGACAGGACTGTCAGTCGCTGCCAAGGGCCTGTGGAGTAAGTTCAATGCACTCCGCGTGGTGGATGGAGTGCTTCAGCGGGCGTGGAAGGAACCTGCCACCGGGGAGGAGAGGTGGCAAGTGGTAGTTCCCCAAGCCCTCAGAGAAGCTGTGCTGGGGTCATGCCACGGGAGTGCAGGTTCTGGACATTTTGGGACCAATAAGACACTGCGGCGTCTCCGGCAGGGCTACTATTGGGGCCAGCACCGTCGTGATGTGGAAGATTTTTGCAGACGATGTGATGAATGTGCCGCTCATAAGGGGCCCCTTGACCAGTCACACGCTCCTCTGCAACAACAAGCGGTGGGCGCACCCATGGAAAGGGTAGCTGTGGACATTATGGGCCCCTTCCCTGTATCAGACCGGGGAAACAAGTATGTCATGTGTGCCATGGACTATTTCACGAAGTGGCCTGAAGCCTACGCTCTGCCAGACCAGGAGGCAGAGACAGTTGCAAATGCGCTGGTGGAGGGCATGTTCAGCCGTTTTGGAGTCCCTGACATCATCCACAGCGATCAGGGTAGGAACTTTGAGTCTCGGATCTTTGCAGCCCTGTGTGACCGTCTGAACATGCAGAAAACGCGCACCACGCCATTGCATCCACAAAGTGACGGTTTAGTGGAGCGATTTAACCGCACAATGCAACAACAGCTGGCTATTCTCACTTCCGCTCACCAGCGTGACTGGGATCAACACATCCCGCTTGTTTTAATGGCCTATCGCTCTGCTGTCCAGAACTCCACCAACTGCACCCCTGCTCTGTTAATGCTCGGCAGGGAGATCCGGACTCCGGCGGCACTGGCGTATGGGCAGCCTCCAGGAAGTGCGGAGGACGTGCCAGGATTAGAGTATGCCAGGAAGCTGCAAGATCGTTTGGAGTCGGCTCATGTTTTTGCGCGAGATCAGCTGGGGAAGGCTGGTATGAGACAGAAAAGGAACTATGACGTCAGAAATAAAGGTAAAGACTTCCAAGCTCAGGATTTGGTTTGGGTCTACACACCCAAGCGAAAGAAAGGACGTTGCCCCAAACTTGATAGCCACTGGGATGGACCTTGTCGGGTGCTAGAGCGGGTGGGGGAGGTGGTTTACAGAGTACAAGTACCCCCCAGGGGCAGAAAAGTGGTCCTTCACAGAGACAGATTGGCTCCCTACAGAGGGGGGGCTGTTCCTTCGTTTGAACTGAGGGCTACCCAACAAACCGGTTCTGGACATTCAGCTGGCCCATCTTCCCCAGTTTCCCCTGTTGCCTCTCCCATCCAACCTGTAATGACTTCTGACAGTGCTCGTGGGCCTAGCCCCCGAAGACCACAGCGACAGAGACGTAGACCCCCACGTTTTGAGGGATTTGTTATGTCCCCTTGTGGGCAAGGGGTTTCATAAAGGGGAGGGCAGTGTAATAGCTGTGTATTACTTGTTGTGTTTTCCTTTGTGTTCTGTTGTTGTTACCTGTTATGCTACCAGGGGGCGCTGTGAGCATGTGTAGAAGTGTACTCTGAGAGAGGGGGAAGTTGAGCTCTCGGCTTGGATTGAGTGTGTGTGCGTGAGCTGCGGCCTGAACAGTAGCTTGTACTTTTGGCAGCCTGGTTATTAATAAAGCACCTTGAAGTACCCGTTGGCTGGTTATTGCCCGTAAGTGCGGGCATTACAATACTTCTGAAAATATGACTTATTTAGAATCATCATATCTTAGACTGAAAGTGAAACGCATTGAGTTAAATAAGAATGTATTTTTATTTTTTCATTCACACGACTCCCCGTCATAGACCGTTAGCCTAACCGTTTGAACAGCGCCACACAGAGGAAGGAAATGGAGGAGCGGGAGGTTAACATTATTTCATTAGTAAAAATAAAATATAAGGGTATATAATACAATTAAATGTTATATGATATTTATGATAATGATAATAAAGCTATAATCTGGATAGAGATTTATTATTATTACTATTATTTATTTGTTTATTTGACCGGGACGGTACAAGAAAACATTGCCAGTGGCGATATTTGGAGCCCCGTCCCTGGTTAGGCTTTTCAAGGTATATAAAAAATCAGTAAAATGGCATCAGACAAAACAATAATAAGAAAGAAGCGCAGCCATGCAGTTCAGTGCTCACACTTCTGTTTGTTCCTTTAGCAGGATACATGTGTGTTACTTATTATGTTCAATGATCGTTTTTCTTTTTTGCACAGCCGGTTGTTTTTGAGTTCATGACTATAATTCAGTTCTTCATCTTCAGTTGAACATGTCCACAAAGTGTCCACTTCTCCTCGACTCATCAAGACTCACCTCCCTGTTCCGTTTGTGCCAAAGACCTTTTGGGAACAAACCTGCAAAGTGTAATCTATGCATTTATTTAAAACATGTTTTATGCTGTGTTAATAATACATTTTATTTATATTGCACTTTACATTTAAAAGAAACCCCAAAGTGCTACAACAGGTGAATAAAATCAGATAAAAACAAAATGAACATTGACATAGTAAAACAACAGACTAAAAGGCCTTTTTAAATAACTAATTAAAGGCCCCATCTCTCTGTTAGGGTGGATGTGTCATTTTTAGAACGCTGGATTGGATGTGACCATAAACCACTGGAAGCACATCTCATCTGATAGACATTTAAATCAACATGTTTGCCATTCATCGTCTAAATCTTATACATTCAGGCAGAGCAGCCTTCCCCCCCCAAAAAACAAGTCTCTGACCTTAATGACCGGCACCAACATTTAAATCTATACCAGAGCGAAAAATATTGTTGTTGGTTTTAGGAAAAAAACAACTAAAAAAACAACAAAAAACATGCGTTTCCCCCACAGATTATTTTTTCTTTTCATTTTTTTATTTATTTCATTCATTTAAAAACAAATGCAACAGCATTTAACATGAATGAAAAGGAGCAGAAAGAAGTAAAAACTTATAACGTCTCCCCCCTTACATAGTTAAAATCATAAACTTTGACTTGATCCACACAGAGGCCCCGGCTGGTGTAGCTCGTTATGTCCAGTAGAGGGCAGTGTTGGACCGATACAACGTATGGTTCTACAGCAGCAAAGGCCAGAGGCGTGCTGGCCACAGGGAGAGTCGGGACGTTTCCCGGTGGGCCGCTCGGTTCCGGTGCTTCTGGGCCGGGCCATCAGAATAAAATAATGAAATAATAACAGCCTCACAGTTGTGCTGTTCCAGGCCTAAAGGCTTTAACTGCAGCCGGAGCAGGAGCTGCTGTTCCAGATGTACATGAAGTAACACAAGCGTAATTGTCACGAAAATCTATCAAAATAATGACTGAGGAATGAAAATCTGAAAAATATTCGCATCGAACTTTTCATTCCTGTGGCCGGGAGATACCATTTGATATTGAACTCACTCGGAGGGGTGTTAAGGGTGTTTAAGTGGAACACCCCTCCGCTTTAGCTCAAGTTGGTGCGGTCCAATCCAGCAGAGACAAGCGTCTGCGCGAGTAACGAGAGAAAAAGGCGGTGAAAGGAGGAAAAGTGACAAATACATGTTTGTATCTGCATAACCTGTGCTGATGGGGGGCTCGTGTCAGGCTCAGACTGTGTGCGCAGCGGCCCCGTGAAAAGAGACATTGTCAGTGTTGTATTTGATCCAGGGACCTCTTGTACTTGAGACCAGCGCACTTAGACGGAGCTATAATTCCCACAGGGCTGCTCCAGATGCCCGGGCTGAAGTTGGGTCCCAGCACGCGCCTGGCAAAGGCACAGGATCAGAACAAAAGTATCCACACACTGAACCAGATCTCACCACGTGGTGAATGTGTTTAGTTTGTTAAATAAAGAGGAAAAGACTGGGTCCCGCTGTTACTCAGGCTGCACTACAGCGTCTATTCACAGGCGCGAGCCCACTACTGAGCGGCACGGGGGCTTTGGCCTGCTCCGTGTCCGGCCTGGGCCGGTGCACCCCTCCTTAGGCGACCTGGTGGTCCCGGGCTCCCCCAGGAGCACCATATCGTTACCGACCTTAGTGCGGACACCCGATCGACATGGTCCACTGCAGCTCAGAGCTCCTGAGCTCAAACGATCCTCCAGTCTCAGCCTCCCGGTCACTTGGATTACAGGCACGCGCCACCGCACCCGGCGAGGACAGCAGAGCTCACGAGCGCATCTGAGGTTCACCTGTGTGACGGCAACGGGACAGGCGTCGCGTTAACTGCGTGTTAGGCCTAATGAAGGTAAAGCACAGCTTTTAACCAGTAGCGAGGCGACATGTGTGTTACTTATTATTCTCAATGTTTGTTTTTCTTTTTTGCACAGCCGGTTGTTTTTGAGTTCATGACTATAATTCAGTTCTTCATCCTCAGTTGAACATGTCCACAAAGTTTCCACTTCTCCTCGACTCATCAAGACTCACCTCCCTGTTTGTGCCAAAGACCTTTTGGGAACAGACCTGCAAAGTGTAATCTATGCATTTATTTAAAACATGTTTTATGCTGTGTTAATAATACATTTTATTTATATTGCACTTTACATTTCAAAGAAACCTCAAAGTGCTACAACAGGTGAATAAAATCAGATAAAAACAAAATGAACATTGACACAGTAAAACAACAGACTAAAAGGCCTTTTTAAATAAATGTGTTTTCAAGCCTTTTTTTAAAGGCCTCAACACTCTGGGGGGCCCTCAGGGACTCTGGCAGGACGTTCCAGAGTCTGGGGGCAGCTGCCTTAAAGGCCCCATCTCTCTGTTAGGGTGGAGTGGATGTGACCATAAACCACTGGAAGGACATCTCATCTGACATTTAAATCAACATGTTTGCCATTCATCGTCTAAATCTTGTACATTCAGGCAGAGCAGCCTTTCCCCAAAATAAACAAGTCTCTGACCTTAATGACCGGCACCAACATTTAAATCTATACCAGAGCCAAGTATCAGAATGAACAATATTGTTGTTGGTTTTAGGGAAAAAAACACTAAACAAAAAAAACATGCGTTTCCCCCACAGACTACAGTTAAAATCATAAAGTTTGACTTGATCCACACACAGAGGCCCCGGCTGGTGTAGCTCGTTATGTCCAGTAGAGGGCAGTGTTGGACCGATACAATTATGGATCAAACTCATGGTTCTACAGCAGCAAAGGCACAGGATCAGAACAAACATATCCACACACTGAACCAAATCTCATCATGTGGTGAATGTTTTTAGTTTGTTAAATAAAGAGGACGACAAAAAGACTGGACAAGTGGTTTTCTGGTCCATGAGGGGACCAGAGGAGGAATTTAATTATTTTCTTTCAAATTTCGCTCCATCTCGCCTCACTTTGCGTCCCCACCAACCCTATACGCCAGGGGCCAGTTTGCTTGGTGGAGGGCCGATTTTCTCCAGTTCGACCTTACCCAAATCTAAAAAAAAGCTTATTGAGAAAAAAGCATCAAAAGAGACAAAAACACAACAAGAAAAGCAACAAACGCGCAGCAAAAAAGATAAAGTTACAAAAACTTAACAAAACAGGCGACAAAAAAAGTTATGAAACAGAAACCACAAAGCGACAAAAACACAACATACAAGTGACGACCACACGGCGGCAACGCAAGTAAAAATCGTAGATCAGTTTTGTCGGTCTGAGCTTTCAAATGTTACTCCCATAGGCTGTAAGCTCCAGTCTTGCTGCTTTTAGATTTGGGCAAAGCCGGACTGGAGAAAATGTGCCCGGTTAAGGGCGGGGGTTAAGAGATTAAACTCTTCAACGGTTGAGGTACCTCTGATTTGTATAATAATATTTCTCAAAATCATCTTGAGGGCCAAAGGTTCTATGCTGGAGGGCCAGATTTGGCCCGCGGGCCTGAGGTTGCCTACCCCTGCCCTTGTGTGGGACCCTGCTGATCCTGAATGTAAGAGATAGAGGACAGGGCTGATCTTCTATTCTTGGTGGGCACGGTAGCACAGCGGTTAGCGCTCGTGCTTCACAGCTAGAAGGTCCCGGGTTCGATTCCCACCTGGACGGGGCCTTTCTGTGTGGAGTTTGCATGTTCTCCCCGTGTCTGCGTAGGTTTCCTCCGAGTACTCCGGTTTCCCCTACCACTAAAAACATGTACAATAGGCCCAGAGACTGCAGGTGGAAATTAGCACAAGTGCTATAACCTGGTACAATGCATCTCTCCTTTCTGAGGCTAATGTAGATTGTACACTGTCCCTGTTCAAATAAAATAAATTGTCCGGTAAGAAATCACACAGCCCTTACCTGCAAGAAAACGTTTTAGCAGTTTTTCAAATGTTATTTCAGGCGTCGACCCAGAACCTTCTACAAACAAAACAAAAACTATAGAATTGTAAATTACTATTTTCTGTAGTTCGTTGTTTCTTTTGGACCAATACGATGGCGTTTTTGTCACGCGACTCGCAAACAAAGGGGAAATCTGAGGTTGCATAAGTGATTTAATTTAATAATATTGCAAGAGGAAAAATCAGCAAACAAGAGGTTTTTACAGCAGTGCTTGAACGTCTCCAGAGAGTTTTGCAGGTGATGCAACACATTTCAATACAACAAAAATGCCCACGTCAAGAACAGAAAAATGTGCAAAGACATAATCGAATCGTTTATTGTTGTGGAAAAGCACGGACACTTTTCATATGCTCGCTTGGAATCCATTGCTGCCAAATATTCAGGCCGAATGGTGTAAAAGAAGTAGTAACACAAGAGGTAAGTAAAAAAAACATTCAGCGAGAACGGTTAAAACCACAAATGATTAAAAACAAAAAACATGGAAATCCAACAAAAGTGTTAAACAAAAACACGGGTGAAATTGGTCCAGTGACATGAGGAACAGATACCGACCGTCTGAGGAATGATTATAGGACAACGTTGAACCAAAAGGCAAAACATTAGTGACGATTCAGCCAAAGATAAAAGAAGAAATGGAACGACCGATCATAGAAAACGCACGGGTGAAACTATGCCGCATTCAAGTGGTCCCCGGAAACTGGGAATTTGATTGAAACCGGTGTCAAAGGTTCAAGAAAATGACATTAAATATATAGGTTTTCAGTGGCTTCATTCACACAGGATATGATATGCACCGATGATATATTTTTTTTCCAAACGTCGTCTATAATCCTGTGTGTGAAGCCTCTAAATGTGTCAGTGTTGAACTGTGACCGCAGGGGGCGCTCTCGCTTCACAGCTAGAAGGTGCCGGGTTCGATTCCCACCTTTCTGTGTGGAGTCTGCACGTTCTCCCCGTGTCTGCGTAGGTTTCCCCTACCACTAAAAACATGTACAATATGATGTGTGTGTGTGAATACATGGAGGCGCTATAGAAATAAAGATCTTCTTCTTCTGGCTCTGAAATTATGAGCAAAAGTCTGCAACATAAAACATATAAAACGGGTGTACAGGCCAGTGTTAATTTCGTCGACTAAAATATTTAGTCTTAATTTTAGACTAAAATTTGACTAAAACTAAATTTAAAAAAAATCATGCGACTAAAACTATGACTAAAATGTCCAGATATTTTAGTCGACTAAAATAAGACTAAATAAAAATGGAAAGGAGAGACTAAAATCATCCAAACTTCTATTGACTAGTCTGAAAGAGCCTCATATCATGTAAATTCACTGCCAAAGGAACAGCTCTGAGCTTTGTTCATGAGGGAGCAGCTCCATGAAGCAGGACCTCGATTAAATATGATTATAATGAATATTATTAATACAAAGTCAACTAAATTGACTTGAAATTTTAGTCAAAAGACTAAATTAAAATATGTTGTCAAAATTAACACTGGTACAGGCCTAGGAAGTTGTGGGAGGGCTCATTTTAAAGCTCTACCTGAGCTCTTCCCAATGAAACATGTACATTAGAAAACAGAAGCATTTGGAACAGTCTCCCAAAGAACCACTTGAAGGCGACATTAGCATCAAAACATTAAACGATGAATGTTCGTCTGGTCCAGAACGACAGAATTGCTCCAAAACCCCAAATATTCACATCAGTACTCGGCGGTTAATTCATACTTTCACATTCTACATTTACATTGAATTAAATTATTAGGTAAAATAATGAAAACAAAAAAACATTAGTAGCAGCATTCCTCTGCCTCCCTCGTCAATTAGTAAATCTATCGTTTCGTTAGCAGTCACTTCAGCGCACGGTGCCGTCGATCACATCCCAGGCTCGACCAAAAAACAATGGCCGCCTTCGCCTCTTCAGACGTCAGAAAGTTAAATAAATCGAAGAGTCTGGAGTGCGTAACGTTCGCTGCAGGATTTGAGATTACTTGTCCTTCTTGGACTCGGGCTCCTCCTCTTGGGCGTCCGCCGCCTGTGACTCGTCCTCCTCCGGGACGGGCTCGAACTGGGACTGGTTCGCCTTTTCGCCTTTCTTGGCCAGCTTCTTGGACTTCTGGTACAGCTCGTTCAGGCCGAATTCCCTGATGATGTTCTCCTGAAGGGCAGAAGAACGACGAGTCTTTTGAATGCTCTTAAATATCAGGCGACTGGATATCCGTACATTTCATGCACGGGGGCAAAAGATGTTCAATACAACTCTAGACGGGACGTTGCCATAGTGACGCGTTGGAACGAAAGCCAATAGGGATCATCTCGATTTATCGGACTCTGCTCGATTTAGGGCAATAATGAAAGAAATAAAAAAATAAATATAGCAAATTAAAAGTTTTGCTGAACATCACTGATATAAATATGAGGGAAAAAATGATTGCCTATATTCTCAGCAACGAAATCTAAATGGATCTTTAATGGATAGACACGGATTTAAATGTATGGTTTTAATTTGTTGACCTATTTGTAACAACGTTTTTTTTTTCAGAGGGGATTTTGGATCTTGTTTAGTTTTAAATAAGTGGAAAAAAATCTGTAAAAACTTCCAAGCTCAAAAATACCTTAAAATTCCTCGGGGAAAATAAATTCTAAATATTGTTAGGTCCAAGACTGGAAGGTTTCGAGTCCGTAGGAGCTGCTATAGTGGCTAAAGGATCCGGCAAAGCTTTGATCTGATACATAACGTATAATGAAGAACAGGTTGAGCAGGAGGTGGGCTGGAGCTCGTAGGGCGCCCCCTTCTGGCAACAGCTCACCAAACCTCGCCTCTTTTAACGCATAGATCAGGACACATTGAAATGTACTCACCAGTTACAAAACGTTAAAGACACACGAGAAGAAAACTATATGTTTATATATGCACGTACTGTCCATGTACATGTATACAAGTATGACAATGATGGTACGATGATGATGGGGCAGCATCAGATGGCAATAACCTATTACTATTGGATGTTTAAGAATACTCAGTACAATGTAGGACAGTCTTCTAAACCCGATTCTATGCATCAGAAGACTATGCAAACTGGTCTCCCATGTTTGATTATGGTTATGTATCTATATCCAAAACTATGTGTCGATTACACAAGTTGACAGCCAAAAAATGGTCAGGGGTTTCTCAACTGATTTAGACTAATGTTGGTGTTCTGAGTCTGAATATCAGGTCAACTTTTTGAGATACAGCCATAGTGTTACGGATTACGTACGACTCAGTTATTATGAATTCTGCTTATCAAATTTGATGGAGTAAATAAAAACTGAATGACTTTGGATACGTTGACCTTTATTTCTTGAGGAAAACGGAAAAAACGTCAAGGGTTTCTCAGCTGATGATCCGCAGAAATTTGTTTTTGACGCAAAATCGATTTTTAAAGCATTTCTGTAGCAAAAAATCCTGACCTGATTGAGAAAAACCAAGGCCATTTTCGGACTCAGAGCATCAACATTAGTCTAATTCAGCTGGAAAACCCTGGACTATTTTCAAAAAATATTTTTTTGTTACCCAGTGTTATTGTTATGTATATCTTACCATAATGAGCTGGTGTCAGAGAACAAACCGGAATGTAAACAAACGGCAATTGTAACGTTTGTAAATATGTTGAATGGGGGTATAGGTATAAATAAGCATCGTTTGCTTCGGCCAACTCCTTTTTGGGCATTGTTGCGTTTCCCTTTGTCTGACAACCTGGAACGTAAAAATTGCTCAAATAAACTAAACATATACTTAATATAATGGCTTTTAATGAGAGCGTTCCCCGAATCCATCACATCAGACCAAAAGTGCTCCTGAAACTACGACTGTACAAAACAAAACCTACTTTTGAGAAAACCAGCGTGAAAAATCAAGACTTTGACCATGTCTCGCCTTAAAGGAATAGGCCACCGTTTTTACGTACTGAGATATGTTCTTACCTGAGCTTTGGCGAGTTCATCTGTACCTGTCTGGTCTCCACGTGTGCCTTCCGTCACGTAAACACAGCACAGACTTAGCCTTTAGCCTCTCTCTGCTCCTCTATAGCTCCAAACGAGGTGAAGATAGAAGCTACCAAACTCTTCCATGTTTTCCCTATTTAAATATGGTTACGTGAAGTGCTACACTATAAAGTATAATTACACAAAATTAAACAATGTGGATTTTCTTAGCGGATAAAAAGGGGAACTATATTGTAAAGTATAATAATACCAGAAGTAATTCGGCATCCGCGCAGTGATATCTTCACTTTACTGCGCGGATGTCGAATTACTTCTGGTATTATTACGCCTTACAATATAGTTCCCCTTTTTATCCGCTTAGAAAATCCACATTGTTAAATTTTGTGTAATTATAGTTTATAGTGTAACCCCTTGACGTAACCGTATTTAAATAGGGAAAACGTGGAAGAGTTTGGTAGCTTCTATCTTCACCTCGTTTGGAGCTATAGAGTAGAAGAGAGAGGCTAAATGCTAACGGCTAAAGGCTAACGCCGTCTGTGCTGTGTTTAGGTTACGGAGGCACACGTGGAGACCAGACAGGTACACATTAACTCGTCAAAGCTCAGGTAAGAACATATCTCAGTATGTAAAAACGGTGGCCTGCTCCTTTAAGTGAAAGAAAAGGGAAGTCTCACATCAGTGAAGGTCCAGGACACGGCGCGTCCCTTCTTGTCCACTTGGGGGCGCCGCATGACCTCCTTCCCGCCCTGAAACAGCACCAGAGAGGGCAGCTGCTTGGACAGGGGGGACGTGGACACTTTGTATCTGCAACGACAGACTCGTCAACACACGGGGCCCATATCATTCCCTAAACATGTGACGTTCCTCTCGTTACCTTTTAGACACCTCCCCGTATCGGCCGATGTCCACCTTCCCAAACTTGAGTCCGGCGCAGTTGTACCTTCGGACGCATCGAGCAGCGTTAGCCACAAAACAAACTCAACGACTTCCCTGTGAGACTTGAACACGTACTTGAGAGACAGATCGGCGTAGACGGAGGCGAACGACTGGCACTCCGGAGACCAGTTGGCGAAGAACTCCACGAGCCACGTGACGCGCCCGTCCTTGTCCAGCTCCTCCTGAACACAAACCGTTTTTATTAGGACTGGAGTTCAGATACAGGACGACAACGCTGAGATGTTGCGTACGCACGTCGATGGTTTTGTCGCTGAAGTACTTGATGTACTCCGGGCCCATGTACAGCGGCGGCTTACAGGTCATCATGCAAACTGCAGACAGATACAACAGGGTCAGCACAGATCGGAGAAACACAACAGGTTTTACACAAGAGACTTTATCAACACCGAAGGGAAAGCCCAAGTGGCCCTCAGTCGGCGGGGCACCTCCACCTCAAAGCCTCCAACCGCTCCTTTGAGGACGGGGGGGTCAACGTTTAAGCTAAAGAAGAACGTTGGTTTGAAAGAGGAGTTAAAGAAGCTATTTTTTGTCAAGGAAGAAAATCCCTCCATGAACCGAAATGGTGGACTCGTCCCGTCACTTTACTCCAATCTCCTTCGGGAGAACAATAGGCAGTGATCATCTATGAATAGGACAGGTCTGACCGATACTGAGGTGAGCAGGTCATTAGAGACGCTCTACTTCAAAGGTGTTTACCCACAGGCGAGAGTAGCTGTGATTAGAGGGGAGGAGCCGGGCCAACCCTAACTCCTCCCCGTTGGTCTATATATTCAGCTGCGTCCAGAGTGGGACTTTTGTCGCTGACGAAGCCTTTTGGATGAGAGGCGAAACGTTCAAAGACTTCAACTACTGAGTACAGAAGATGACTCAAGTACCTTCATTGAGGATGGACAACTCCTGTACGACTGAGAGCTCACACAGACCTCCAGAGAAGATGCTACTTTTTTTCTGCAGGTTTCATGATTCCACACAATTATAACCTCAAAAACTATGGTCAGGCAGAGCTGGTTTAAACCGCTCTCAAATAGGAGCGTGACAATATATCGATTTTCCCAAATATTTCGCGGGACGATACGATACCGATACTTTTGATGACGTCGCGCATATTAATGAGGCAGCAGTGCTTAGGGTTGCCAACTTGAGAACAGAAAAATTTTGGGCAACAACGAAATTAATAGTTTGGGATTTTAAACTACAGATTATTTTTTCATTTGCTGTAAACCAAGTTTTTAACATATATGCATCTGAACAATGTTGCATCCTTTATTTATTTATTTATGTTATTTATTATTATATTACCGGTTAAGCACTTTCTTTCTATAAGGTTAGGTATTGCTTATTAGCAGTGGTTAAAGTGGACTTTGGGAGGTGGTGGAACTCTGATCTAGAAGACTCGCTACATTAGGCCGATATAGGCTGTGTATAGATTACATGCAACAGAAGGTGTTTTATATTACTTTAATTTATTAATTAAAAAAAAAAAAAAAGTTTTAAACCATTTTACAGAATAACTCACAGAAAGTTAGAGCAACAGCCAGTCCTACCCAGGAAATGTTTGATTAATCAGATACAATTTTGTGTAATTTGGTCTATTTTAGGCAAAAATGTGCCGTTTAAATTGGCCTCATACAGTGATGAAAATCAGAACTGCATTCGGATTACTTTCCTAAAAAAAGAAAGAAAAGAAAAGCAACACTGATTTTTATAGCTGCAATTAGACTCGTTTTATTATTTATTCGATTAAAAAAAAAAAAAAAAATTATGTACTGTCAAAATCCTGTGCAAGCGTTTCCCTGGGGCCCCTCTGCTGTGGGGCCCAGTCCCTCTGCTGCCCGTGTCAGCTGCGCCCCTGTTCCTCCTCCGTCTGTAGCTGCTCATCGCGCTGAGCTGTGAGGAGGAGAGTCAGGCTCCAGACGACACTAAAGACTCAACTTTAACCAGGATTCATTACTTGTTTGTGTTGCTTATAACCCGGGCAGATTCAGAGGAAAATATCGTGCTTTTGTCTTCGTTATGTTTCCTAAATTAGTCTAAAACCAAAGATATGAGGCCGATTGATATTGAATAAAAAGTGGGCTAAAGCCTGGGAAGAGTAGACTTTCTTCATGGATTAGTTTATGTCCGTAAAGTTGATGATTTCGTTATAAATGCTGTTATATTGACTGATATGGACTGAGCTGCTGCAGATTTAGTGACAGGCGAGGATCTGTTATATTATGACGAGGAGAAAGAGAGGATCTTTTAAATATGGGACAAAAGCCGTCCCTTATTGATTCAATACGGGACGCACCTTTGTTTTTCAAAAACACGGGACGATTACGTATTTCAAGGGACGGTTGGCAACCACTGTTTTCAGTCAATAAAGGCAAACAATGAGCAAGAATTAAGTCAGGGGAGTAGGGGGCAGCACTACAGTTATAAGCACTTGGACCAAACACTGTCACACAAATAAATTACTTTTAATGATAGTTTTTATACTTATAAAGAAGATTAATTTGGGGTTGATTTATTACTTTTTAAATAGGACTGTGTTTCTTGTTTTATTTAAATGTAAATGAAGTCGCTGACAGATCTATGACCCATTTTCAGTGTGTAAGTCAGGGATCATTTATAAAAGTGGTACAAAGCACATGAAAAGAAATGTAAATGATGAATAATATATACTAAGGTTAAAAGTAGCATTTTTTTTTATTGTGATGTATCGTAGACTATTTCTGTGCAATATATATATCGATTATCACAGTATCGGCGTATCGTGAGATAATAGTTATCGTGAGCCATGTATCGCATCGAATCGTGAGGTGTCCAGAGGTTCCCACCCCTACTCTCAAATGGACCTGGGTGAATGTTTCACTGCACTGACCCCCGATCTTTGGTCCTCCACCCCTTATACAACTCTATAGGAGTCATTAGATGAAAAACGTTTGGGCACCCCGATCTAGAATATCTATGATTTTCTTTTTATTAATATGCATGTGACAGATTAGAATTAAAGATAATAATAGTAAAAATAATGGCATTTACAGGTTTCTCAAAGTCATTATTCATTCACGCCACACTCGATAGTGGCTTCTATTGTATCCACTGTTGCCCTGGGGCTCAAAGGAACGCCAACAACTCACTCACACAGTACATTGAGACCGGTGACGTGGGTGCAGTGTCTTGCCCAAGGGCGAAGCAAGGAATCAAAGTACCAACCTCCAGGTCCTCAAACTACTCACTCCACCACTTTACTCTGAGGCCATTTATGTTTGAAGGAAGCAGATTTTAAACAAGTGCGTTTGAGAGAAGCCTGACATGTACAGCTAAACTATTTCTTCATGAAGTTGGAATGACTGACCGATGCAGAGAGTGAGATAGAGGAGGCCCATCCGCAGGTCCAGTCTGAAGAACAGGATCACATTGGCCACTTTACTGAAGAGGATGATGTTCCCGAGGTGCTGCTCCACCGTGACTTAGAAGACGAGAACAAAACGTTATTATCCGTCGCGCTGCATCTTTCTGAATGGGATTGTTGTATTTTTGTAGCCGACCGTGTTGCAAAACAAACAAGGGAAAGAAAAGAACGCGTGAACGTAAAACACACATGTCATTACAGTGTTGTACTCACTCGCCCGTCGATTCTTCATCATGACAATTGCACTTAAGAACATCAGGATTTCAACTTCCCTCTAAGAAATCACAAAACAAGATGCACTTTAGTTAGTTGGTACTTTTATGTGGTTAAATTATTAATATCCAGATTTTGATATGGTATTAAACAATATTGTGAGATGTTAATGGACCTCATCAGTCAGAGTCATCTACAAAATTAGAAATAAATCCTTAGAAATTAATGAGTCTAATTGTACACCCTTCTGTTCCTGATGTGATACTCCTTGATCTCAGCCTGGTGGGGCTGGGAAGGTCAAATATTTCATGAAGTGGTGCTTGTTGTGAAAAGTTTGAAAACCACCGTCACATAATAACAGTGAAATCCGGGCTCCAAAACACATTTCGCAACGTGAAGTGTTCTGCCACGTTACTACGACCAAATGAATGTCCTATTGTCCACTCCCCCCCCCCCCCCCCCCCCCATTTAAAACCAAGGACATTGCCCCAAAAGCAAAGAGGCTACACCTAGCATCCCCGAATCCACAAGCTACAGTCGGACCTGCAATAAACCACCAAAACATTCATGCGATTAAACATGTTTTTTCTTCCATTGTGTTCAGCACGAACCCAGTCGAAGTCGCAGGGGTTTCCGTCCTCCCGGTGTGTGGACAGATGATCGCAGACGCCAGGGGTCTTGCGGACGGCTAAAAATGCTATCGACATGAACAGCGACGCGAGATAATACGGCTTCAGCAGCCATTTGTACACCTGCGGTAAGTGGTATAGAAATGCGAATAGCGGCGTTAACAAAGCCATGCTGTTCTCTTACAATACTGCAGCCAAACGAGCGCAAATGCCCATAAACCCGGGACGAGCTATCTTTGTATGAACGACAACCTGCGGGATGAAACCGGATGTGGAAGGAGACACAAGTTCCGGTAACGGTTTACTCAAATAAAAGCACCGGCGTCGTTTTCATGCGTAATTCTCTCTTGCTGGTGCACTTTATACGGGGTTGCTTACATAAAACAAAACAAAAGGATCACGATTTTGTACTTTTTAACTCTAAAAATGTGTGTAACTGGGCTACAACGGTGCAAAGTTATACTGTAAACAAACTCTTACTGTGAAGGCGCTAGCAAACGTAAACATATAGCTATTAGCATTGCTAGCTTGACTGCGGTCATTCTTTGACCTCAATACAAAAGTAAACTCATTGTTTGAGGGAGGCGTAGAGGTCATTCGGGGCTCAAGATACTACACATGAGAGAAGTGCGGTCTTCTATTTATAGATGGTGCAATTTTAATTAAAAACCAGCCGGTAAACAAGTTAATCTATGATCATTAGTAGCACATTATAAACTTAGTTTAGCCCGCCCATCAGATAAGATGAGAGAGATAAACTGGGAATTCACTTGTTACATCAGCTCTCAAGAACACTCAGGGGGTACATGTAGACAGGAAAATGCATAACATATTTACTTCAATGCACAGTTACCATGGAGATCCGCCATCTTTGCAGCTCTTAGCACACATTTCCCTTGACTAACATGAGCTAAAAACAGTGTAAAAAGTTGAGAAAAAAAAGCTGTGGAACAACTCCGTTAGCTGCTGAGTTACTGCTGGTAAATACATCTAACACACTGTGGTGTCCAAGTGTTTTAATGTGAACAAGAACTCCAGTAATTTAACTTTTAAAATCCCCATTAGTTTATGACATCACATTCCCAAACACTATAGTCACTAGAGGCGGAGAGTGCTCCCTCGTGGTTGCAAAATTACCCTTCCTGCCCTATAACTATAGATAAATATAATACGTATTTACAAACTCAGACCCATAGATCTATAAAGGTAAAGGTGTTTTATTTTAAAAACATTAATACAAATAAAATAAAAAGAAGATGCACCTGGACTTGTTATTTGTACTTTTATTTAAACAGGCACACACTGTGTCTGGGTAACTCAGGTATTATAACGTATTGTGAAATTTTGCCGGCAGCTGGACACGTGCGCTTCAATAATGTACAGATCTTTACTATGTTGATTCTTTTACAAATAATCCTGAAACGCATGAAAGTACTTTGAATATGGGGTAGGCACTTATAAGCTTTCTTGCTTCGGCCTACTCCTGTTGAGTTATTTTTTTGTTTTTGTTTCATGTGACAATTGTAAATATAACAATGTTATTTATTTGAACAGGGACAGTGTACAATATACATTAGCCTCAGAAAGGAGAGATGCATTGTACCAGGTTATAGCACTTGTGCTAATTTCCACCTGCAGTCCCTGGGCCTATTGTGCATGTTTTTAGTGGTAGGGGAAACCGGAGTACCCGGAGGAAACCTACGCAGACACGGGGAGAACATGCAAACTCCACACAGAAAGGCCCCGTCCAGGTGGGAATCGAACCCGGGACCTTCTAGCTGTGAAGCACGAGCGCTAACCACTGCGCTACCGTGCCGCGTGTAACTAATAATTGCTCAATCAATCAATTTGTTATTATACAACAACTGAACAACACAATGTGTCCTCTGCATTTGACCCATCCTTTGACGCCACATGTGAACTCCACACAGAAAGACCCCGTCCAGGTGGGAATCTGGTATTAATGATTCCACAATTCAATGATTCAATGATTCAAGCTCTTCCCAATACAAAACGCTGGACTTTTGCAAACATGGCAAAATAAGTGAAAACAAAAATGTGTGCGTTGTTATGCACATCTTCAATTTGTGTGAGGTGGAAAGAAATACACAGTTTTATCCCAGTTTTCATGTGCAGTATTTATTAACGGAAAAGTGTGTGACTTTTTTTTTGAAGGATTGAAGAGGGTTAGCAATATAGAAAGACTTAATCTTTGCCGTTTCTGTTTGCTGTGCCCCAAAGGAAAGGTACACGCCACCATTGCAGAGCACAGCAGACTCCATATGAAGCCGTCTCTGTAGATATTACCAAGGCACAGTTCGTGGTAGAGGCAATGTAAGTGCTGAAATAGAAAGGTGAATGTGGCTTTTAAACAATTCATATTCTATCATACATAATTGAGGCTAAATGCATTCTTTTGGAGGGTAGCTCAGCAACCTAACCCAACCCTATGAAGAAGAAGTCTCTACTTTTTTTTTTGCACTGAGGTTTTAATTACAATTACACACTGCATTATAAGCAAAAAATAAACACAAGATGCTTTTGTTTCTTTAGAGGGGCATGTGTCAAGAATTACTATCCATCTTCACAAAAAGATCAACATGTCAAAGCACGGACCTTTCTGCGGTTTTCCTTTAGGCCTTGAAACGTAAGGCACCCAAAAACTGATCACTTTTGTTAAAATAGTTTTATGCTGAACATTTAAGGAACACAAAATAACAGCCTTTCCAATCGGGGACACAGGCTTTTTCCGAAATAACTAAGGGAAAGTTGGAAGAATATTGAATAATTAAATAAGAAAACACGACTTCAGTTTCCAAAGATTTATTAAAGAGGGGGTATTCTGCTTTTTTCAATCACATAGCACCAGTCTATAGCACTACAATGATGACGTAACCTTCTGTTGGTCTGTATATGCAGTAAATTAAAATAACTGCCTTGAATAAAATTGCTCTCTCAAAATGGCCGTACTGAACGTCTTGAAATAGGCCTCTGTCTCTTTAAGAAGCTTTCCGACACGCCCCCTTCAGCACACTACTGTGGCATTTAAACCACAACACTGTGCGGGGAGGGGGCTCTGCTGAGCTGAGGAGCAGTGGTTGGGGGCTTGGCTGGTGACGAAAGGTCCAGAGGCGTCTCCAGGAGGTGGGGGCGTTCCTAGGAGGACTGAGGCATAGCTACACCTAAAATGGCCGCCGTCTAAGTTTTTACTGATTACTCAAAAATATGTGAATGAGCCGAGGCAACACTCCAGGCATGTGTTTAATGAGGGAACGACATAATAACATGATATAAAGCTGGAAAAAGTCGATTTTACATAATACCCCCCCTTTAAGTATAAATCTGTCACACATTGAGTAAAACATTTTGAAACTACAAATGGCAGAGGCATCAGCACCGAAACAATTATTAACCAAATCAACTTTAAGAAAAAAAAGACATTTGTATTTTTGTAGAACTGAGTTGAGTAACAAATATACTGCAATAATACACGGCTTCCCATACGGTGCGTGTATCACAACAAAGACGTATTGCGATACAGCCCTACAATGTAATGTCCAGGCAAACATGATGTCCAACAGAAGTAATGTCCAAATAAGTGTGCCCGGGACATCCCACTCCGAAACTCCAAAACATTACTTTATGGAAGTCGACTATGTGTCAAAAATATTGCTTTCACTCGTGCAACTTCGTGGATGACGTCGCCGGAAATCCTACAATGACTAAAAGTGACGTCATTTTAAACTAAACCAAACATTTTTTATTTTTTTTTCATTTGTACAGAATTTGACGAGGATGATGATGTCATACGTACATAAAGCAAACTAAAACCCACAATATTACTTTCCCCGTGTGCAATCATGGCATGACGTCATTCAGGCCATACCACAGAAATGACCTCACTTTTTGCCCTTTTGCTCGTAGCCAATGACGTTATATATATATATATCATTATTTTATAGAAACTGTTCATCCTTATTGTAATTACATTATTGTTACAGCTAATAAATGGATTTTAGCCGTTTTCCCCCCCTCCTATAAAGCTCTCTCCAACCACACTCGTTGATTTGCTGATGCTGCAATGCCCACTGATCCCACTGATGGATAGAGGACTGGAATAAATAAATAAATAAATCAACCTCCACCATCACTTCCTCCAACGCGAACAGGAAAACCTCACAGGAAGGGGAAAAAAAGATGGCTTCTCCTATTATTTATTTATTTATTTTTGAAACCCACTTTAATATAAAGCAGTGAAATACTACAAATTAAGTGTTGTTTTATTTAACACCCTCCAGCATTTCCTGATGTCTAATGCATTGATTTCCCCAAAAGATCTGTCTTCATCCTTATAATAAATCTTGACATAGTTTCTCAAATCGGTGTCATTGCGAGGACTCCGTTTCCGGCGCTGGTCTGGGGTCTGTTTTCATGTGGGGGTTGATACATTTCTTTAATCCGAGCTTTATCTGGAGATGCTGAACTCAGACCAGCTGCTTCAGGCCCGACTCTGCCTCCTTCTGGACCAATCACAGCTCCGCACTGGGCTTTAGCGACGTCAGCCGTGCGTAAAGTGGCAGAGGAGCAAACCGGAAGTTATTTTCTGATTTTCACAAATAAAAAGTATTTTGAGAGAAACTGCATCGAATCTATGTATTGCTTTAAAAAAGAAAAAGAAAAAGGAAAAAAAAACGCATTTTTATTTATTTCGATTTACAATATATATATACACACAAGGTTTGAGGTTAGGATGAGCTTTATTAGGCCATTTGTTGTTTAATTCACTTATATTTATATATATATAACAATATTATAGGCTGAACTTGATATCTTGTTTATCACATGTATGTTTATTTCCCCTCCACATGTATTTTTTTTTTTTTTACTGTTTTGACAATTTTTTGTGTGTGAATTTCTTGACTCTTAACGGAAAAAGTAAAAGTAGAGAGAAGAGCGTCTCTAGAAATGGCAAAGCAAATCGAGAAGTATTTTTAATTTAACCTCTTAACCGAGCACACTTTCTCTAGTTCGGCTTTACCTTAAATCTAAAAAAAACTTCTCGACTCATTTGAAAGCTAAGATCTACAAAACTGATCATATGACCTTTTTGTTGCATTGTCGCTGCGTTTTTGTCACATTTTCTTTCGTCATGTTTTTGTCACTTTTTTTTATTGTGTTATTGTTGCTTTTCCGGCACATTATTTGTCACTTTTTTGTGGCTCTTCTTCTCTTTTCACCAATTTTGTTGCTATTTTGACGCTTTGTTCAAGGCCCTTTTAGATTTGGGCAAAGCCAAAGTGGAGAAAAGGTTCAGGTTAAAGACGTCATTAGAGAAAAATACACACACACTGACAAACTTCATTGATCCACAGGGGAAGTTATGTTGTCATAGCGACGCAAAAAAAAATACCCATTTAATTTGATATGCTTAATAACATGTATATGATATAGATTACAATATATACATCACAAATATTTTGACATGAGCGTATAAAGATTTGAGTTCCAGCTCCTTCTGCCCGTGCGCGTTGTCGGTGCGAGCCTTTATTTTGAAAGCCTAACCGGATGCGGTTGTGGTATTTACTTCCGCATTGACGCGCGCCGTGTGGTTATGGTGGACATCCCCAACAAGCGGCCGGGGAATCGACATCGGATTATCAACAGCGGACACGGCCCAAAACACCGACATTTCCCTGGCTTTATTTGACCACCGGGAACAAGTACGACACCCGCACCGAGCCGACCACCTCCCCCAGGCCACCGTGAGAGGTGAGGCTTTTGCGGCTGCTGCTTCTGCCCCGGCCCGCTGCTGCTGCCTGGTACTGACAGCTCCCCCTGATTACAGATGGAAAGCTGCATCATTTCGTGACTCAATGCATTGCGAGATAACAGTTATGCGTGGATGTGATGGTGCCACGATATGCAGTTGTATTTATTGCGTTTCTTTTAGCGTTAATTCCGTCTCCAAACGTGTTTAAATGGCCGCGTTAGGCTCTGGAGGAGAAGGACGCTGCTGCTTATCCCGCATCTCTCTCTTGGCTCACACGAGGAGCCGCACGCAATGAAAATAATTCACTCATTTATTCATAATTTTCACATAATGTCGCGTGTCAATTCTACGTGCACGTTTTATATACAGACAGATTTATGAAGTGATTTAATTTGCTGCCTTTAGGTCAGTCAATGTACAGAGCAGGGCAATGTGGTGATGTCATGGGCTCCTATATGGCCATATATTGAATTGGCTCAACAAAGAAAAAACTATAGCCCAGTGTGAACCACGGGCCAGTCTCATCTTTTATTATACCTCATGATTTTTGGGCTTGTAATCAGGTTGAATTTAAGGTGGGATGCAGAGGGGGAATAACCAATTTAGAGAGATGTCAATTTGAAACGTCTGCTGTAGATTAGAAATCAGTATTAATCAAAGTTAATTTCTAGAGCACTTTAAGGCAACACCTGGCAGACCAAAGTGCTTTGCCGAAAAAACATAAGAAAGAAATGTCAACATTAAATTACAATAAAACAATTAGAATGTGCTTTTTAGATAAATATATTTGTTTATTTTGCATTAGATACAAAGAGATTTTCCATAGAGATTTTCAAAACCTTATTTTATCTTTGAATGAACTAAGCTAAATGTGTGTAGTGGAAAGAGGACATGGGAGAGAACGTTTTATTGGAAACCTTTACCGTAGCTTTACTCGTGTCTAAGTCTCTTCATGGGCCGTTGCAAAGGCACATCTCATGTTCGAGCCTTATGGACCATCTCAGGCTCTGAGGAGCTCAGGACGGGGTCTGCTAGTAGGGCTGGGTACCATTATTGTTTTCCCGATACCAATACTTGGTTTATGATACAGATACTTTAGTAATACTTTTTTCGTACCTAATACTAAAAAATGTGTCATATAGAACCAGAAAACGGAACAATCTTTTTTTTTTTATTCCAAAAAAAAGACAGTTTTATTTGTTTCATTTATTTGATCACCGGGACCAACGGCATCGAAACTTGGACCTAAAGATGTATATATATATATAATTTCTATATAGCTAAACTGTTTTTTGACACCACACTGGTATCATGTAACGGTCCCCGGCCCAAGCCCAGAGTCAGGACTAAACACGTCTGTTCAAAGGATGTGACGAGCCTCAACAATAACGATGTTTAAATCAAGAGAACAGTCCCGTCTCACAGCGCAATCACTGGAACTATTTTCTTTTGATATCGTCTTCATAGGGCAGGGCGATATGGCCTAAAATCTATATCACGATATAAAAAAGAAATATATCACGATAACGATATATTTCACGATATAATTGACAACGGACAAATTACTTAAAAATCCCAGCCTTACGCCTATTGGGAAGATTATCCATCCATCCATTTTCTTCCACTTGTCTGTTGCCGGGTCGTGGGGGAAGCTGTTGGAGCTGCACCAGCCCCTATGGCGCCCCCTGCAGGTGGTGGGTCCACAGAAGGACGGCCTCATGGTTCTAACCGGGCCTGTTGGTCTCTCATAAGGGGCTTCTGACCCGTCACCTAGGACCTCTTTGCCCTGGGAGACCCTACCAGGGGCACGAAGCCCCCGACAACAGAGCTCCAGGATCATTCAGGCTCAAACCCTCCACCACGTTACGGTGAAGGTTCCAGGTGGGCAAACTAATTTCCTCGCAAATATGATCTACTCAAGCAGTTTACATCCTTCATTTCATTTGACTTTTTAAGCACCTGTCCCCGTGTTCTACCGTCAGTGTTTATGCTGCTCTGATGAAGAGTAACATGAATTATATCGTGTCCACGACGATATAAAACATTACAACAATATCAAAATTATATCGCGATAACGATATGCGATACGATATGGTCCACCCCTACGTCTTTAACAAATTAATGTTTATTGTCAGTTCTCTCTGTACGACTCTTTGTATTGTTTCTTATAAATGGGGCTCGGTACCTTTTATATAATACCAGCAGTTTTGGGCAAATGACAAATTTTTATATATTCTATATTAGTAATTACAGCTTTAAAAATGTAATATTACTGTTTCAAAAATATAGCTTAGTTACACTACTTTTGAGTTACTTTTGAGTATAGAAAATAGAAATAAAGCCACTGAGCAAAAGTGCAGCCAGAGATTTCCTTTTCATTCGCTTTCCCCGATTCTCTCGTGTTTTGTTTTGACGACTTTAATACAGACGGCAGATTTCATGCACCAATTTTTGGGGAGTTTGGCATTTTTTCATTCATACATTTAAATGTTCTGACTAATATATTCCCGTATTTTGTTTAAGTAATACGTTATATTCCTTAGTTACTGAAAAAAGTTATATATTTTTGTAACTCTTTACTTTTGTAATACGCCTTGGGTCCAGCTTTAAAGACAGTTGTTTCAGCTCAAATAAATGATACACATTTCTTTTATGGAATAAGTTAACATTATCATTAACATTATTGGGGCGACGGTGGCGCAGGTGGTGGAGCGGGGTCGTCCCGTGATCGGAAGCTCGTGGGTTTGAATCCCAGCTCCCGCAAATGCACACTGTCGTCGTGTCCTTGGGCAAGACACTTCCCCCTCCTTGCCCCCAGTGTCTGAGAGAGTGACTGGGTGACTGGTTCCTTACTGTAAAGCGCTTTGGGCCTGATAAAGGGAGAAAAACGCTACATAAGTTGAGTCCATTTACCATTTATTGTTCGTTTTATTTATTTATTTGAACAGGGACAGTGTACAATATACATTAGCCTCAGAAAGGAGAGATGCATTGTACCAGGTTTATGGTTCTATATGACAAATATTTCAGTAGGTGTTGAATTAAGTATTGTTCAGGTATTGGTATGATGGTATATGGTAAAATGTTATGGGTCCCAGCCCTATTTATAAATGAACTTGCCTTTTCTGTATTACTTTGCACATTAACCATAACATAAATCTGTCTTGTGTTTGGGAACAGGCATCTTTGGTTTTTCCGCTAACCTTCCCAACAACCTGCCATCGAAACCAGTGACGTGAGGAGAAACCGACTCCATCGACCAAACCGGCAGAAGAACCTAAAGGCGGCTTTTCCAGTGTGTGTGGATTTATATTTATTAACATGTCGTTTTCGAGGACAAACGACTTCAGTAAATTACAAGATGAGACGAGATTTGTGTTGAAAGTTTAAGAATGATTTTCATCTTGATGGAAAAGCTGCTTCTGTGAGATTTTGGATTCCCGCTTCTTCCTGGATCGCCTTCCATCTTCCTTTCACAATGTCGGGCCTAAACGCCATGGCGGCGCCCAGAAGGACTAAATCCTAACGTTCGAGAGTCTGCTCTTTGGCCGAGAATAGAGGATTTCTCCTCTTGTGGTCTCCGGGCGGTGTGAAGCCCCCGCCCCGCAGAATGGACTACCACGCCGAATGCTGCTTCTGCGACCCGGAGGAGGGGCACCTGGGGGCGGACGACCTGCCCCTCCACAGCATCCACGCCCCCAACCGCATGCGGCCCTCGTCCTACAGGGCCCTGAGGAGCGCCGTGTCCAGCCTGGCGCGGATCGACGACTTCTTCTGCGAGAAAATAGGCTCGGGGTTCTTCTCCGAGGTCTTCAAGGTACGTGGAGATATTCAGCTGTTTGGCCTCCATCGATCTATTAAGCTTTTGTGGAAAATTAATGGGTTTTTTTTACGTCCAAATGGACTTTTGGACGTAAAAAAGTCCATTTGCTCGTGCCCTCTCACCTCCCGTACGTCTGAGGAGGAGCCGCCAATCCCTTTACGTAAAGCTGGAGCAGGCGGCACGAAACGCACTCCCAATGTACACAAGCCCATTGAGCCATTTATTTATATAGCAGACAGAACTTAACTCCACAGACACTCCTGCTTTCTTTACGAGGGCAGAGAGTCTGGAAATGAGCTCGCAAATCCGCGGCGCCGTGAAGAAAACACTATGAATACCGTCCTCCACATTTAAAACCCAGGACAGATCAGAGCGCCAACGAAGTGTTAGACGGTGACGTGTTTTGAGATTATTACCAAATACCTGCAAAAATCATAACACTGACTTTTAAAGGAGTCATTTTATAACATCCCCTCATCTGCAGCTGAAGTCCCTCAGATCTGTATTTTCCTGGATTTCAGAAGGAACATGAACACGTGTAAGGTCATAATCCATCATTGGACCGGTTTTGCGATCGAAGTGTGTTCTTCACGAAGCCATGGATTTTCTAGCAAGCTTGATTTTACTGTTTTAACTCAATTCTATCCCATTACTGCCTCCAGAAAGAACGTTTTGAAGCCTCTCTTGTGTGTGATATCTCCAGAGCCTCATATGTTCTGTGGTTGTGCTTTCCCTCACGCTTGTGTCAGTGGGTCAGTGAGAGTTGGGTCAGGACCTACTGTGCCGACTAAGCAGATTACTGTCCCACGCAGGGAACCATCCTGAGGGACGGTGATGTCGTCCAACTCCCATCATAAGCATTTACATAATCTATATACAGGCTGCATTTCATGTATGTTGGGAACAATGTGAGATTGCAGGATAAATGTATCTGAACTAAACATGATCTGAGTCGTGGAAAACGAATTTTGCAACAGAAAAGTGTTAAAACTCGTGCGTAAAGTCTCAGAGGAGAACGACTTATTCAGGTATCTCGGTATCTGCTCATCAATACTGTAAGGACTTGTTCTTTTATGTCACACGAGAACAGATATTTGGATATAGCCAAAGCATACACTTGAGATAGAAGTTGTCTCAAAGAAAAGGCGTTTATTGCCATTGTTCCTAGTTACAAAGTTACAGAGCAGAATAACCAGCTGGTGACTTCAGAGAAAGAGAAGAAGTGAAGTCCCGACCTCCGTCCACCGTTTTCTTTTATCCTCGTCTTGGTGACAGCCTACCAGTGAATCAGTTGTCTGTGTCTATGTGCGTGTACTTTATCTGTTCTTCACGTTTATGTTCAGAATGATTATGGTGTTGCCTGTTACCGTGACCGGGCATCTTGTTCTGTAGCCTGTTAGCAAAGCATGAGTCAGGAGTCCAGATATCGCTGCAACCCTTACAATACCAAGGCTCTTGTCGCACTAATA
This sequence comes from Proterorhinus semilunaris, assembly GCA_021464625.1. Lineage (NCBI taxonomy): Eukaryota > Metazoa > Chordata > Actinopteri > Gobiiformes > Gobiidae > Proterorhinus > Proterorhinus semilunaris. The sequence continues at coordinate 6,967,735 of CM038349.1, forward strand.
CAAATGTAAATCGGAGCGTATTATTTGCATTTGCTCAATTTTTACGTAATGTTGAAGAAACAGTGGGCGAACGGGACAAAGCGTCACGGCTATTTTAAGTTACGTCTAGTCAAGTTATTTTAGAGGAGAAGCTTTTGCGACGGGAGCCGCTGCGAGCGCTGCTTTATAGAGCGTCCAAATCGCTGCGGTTGGATTCACACTCGGCCCTTTAGGTCGACCAACCCAGAGCCGGTGTGAGAACGTGCGGAGGCTCTTCATGATGCAGATTCCTCCTGGTGACAAACAACTCCTGACTCATTATGGGGCTGAGACGATATACGTTTGTTACGATCAGATACGTATTGTGATACAGTAAGTAAATGCAATCCCTTGTGTAATAGAACGCGAGACGCTTGGGGTCAGAGCTTAAGGTTAGGGTTAGTGTTGTGTCTTATTACATCATGTACCTACAAAGTACTAATACTTAATATTCCATTGTGTATCTAACCCATAGTTGCAGAGCGTTACAGAGTTCTGTAAAACAAAGTGATACCAAATGCTTAAAGAAACAAATCTTTGGGGAATACTAGTTAATTCTTTACGAATAATACATTTATTTTGATTAGTTCATCCTTTTAACTTCAATTCGTCTTTTTAACTTCAGACATGTCATGAAAGTATCAAACATACATGATACATTGCAAAACTATATTTTGTCCAGCCTTTATACATTACCTTCCAAAAGTGAAGCCTGTTGGAGCCTGATACCCCAGAGCCTCAGCAGTGAAATAATACCGATCATTTATCTTTGATTTCTCAGACTAATGCATTGTTATCGACATGAATTTACACTGCAGCCTTTCCAAACAGCAAACGCTAAGTTCCTCCATCAGTCGACATTAAGTCTGCGCCGTTTGATTTCACATTCCTGAAGCTCTTATCGAAGTCTCGCTCCCCCAACGCTCAGTGAACGGGAGAGGCCTGTGCGAATGTGAAACTTACAGATACTTTGGCCCAGTGCAATTCTCGTTTTGTGAAATCTGAAAGAGTTAAGAGTGGGAGGGGCTTATGGTGATATTGCTTGAAATCAGGAAATGAAACGGCTGGATATCTTTCTTTTAGCTGCTTTAGATCAATATTGTAAATGTTGACGTGTTTGACAGTAAGGGATGCTGCACTCCGAGGAGTCCATTATCAGGAATAACTGGACGACTTTGCTTATTGTTTTAAGTCCCGGGCAGGAGTTATTTCACTTTATAATCAGTTTTACCTGAAGCTAGTTCCAGCTCAATTGTTTATCGTTACTATGGGAACAGCTGCAGTGGAGTGATATCGAACGTGATTTAACTGTTGCCGGACTAGGTGCACATTATGAAAGGGATAATGTATAGAACGTCGGTACTTATTTTCCTGATAATGACCGGCGTTCTATCCAGTCTAGTAGCAGCGCGGCTAGCTACTTATTGCTAGCCTAGCTACTTATTGCTAGCCTGGCTACTTATTGCTAGCCTGGCTACTTATTGCTAGCCTGGCTACTTATTGCTAGCCTGGCTACTTATTGCTAGCCTGGCTACTTAGTTGAAGGTGCAGTTAGAGAGGAGGAATGGTGGTGAATCTCTGGGTAAGTTGAAAGTCGGACTCTCGTTACCTTCACGAGCGATTCCCCCAACTTCTCTCACAGGGACGGGGACAGAGATCGTGTCCTCTACTACTACTGCGTGATATGAAAGCCCTGACAAGCACGAACTCCGTTGCCATTGGCATTGGTCATTATTTTCCTCTATCAGAAAATAATGACCGGAAGAACGTTGGGAAATCACATTCAGGTCAATGGAGCGTTCTACCTGCATTGTGAAGGGCCGTATAATAATAAAATAATAATACCCCATATTTAGCCAGTTACCGCCATTCATTACCTGTACGTTGTGTTTTACTCACACAGATCTTATGCATATTTTCAGAAACTACAAAGTTTTAGCTTTAAAATGAGGTATAGCACTGGCCGACGAAAACACGACATAAAAGGGCTAAAAAAGCGGGGGGAAAAACAAACAAAAAAACGTGTCAAAAAAGCACATTAAAAAATACAAAATAAACTTCCGATCAGAGCAGTTTGTAGGTCTGTAGGAGACAATGCGCTCGGTTAAGGTGGGGGTGAGGAGGTTGTGACCATGAGATGATTTTGAATAGTTTGGGACCATTTTCCTTCATTCATTTCATTTATTTATTCATTTGAGCAGAAGGTTGTTCAAACATCTTTTACAGGAGAAAAGAAAAAAACAAGATTACTGTGCTCAAAAGGAGTAGGTTTTGATATAATGGAAAATACATGAATGCAGTGACCTTTCCTTTTGTCCCAAAGATAAAAAACAAAACAAAAAAACACTTAAATTGAGACATTAAAGACGAGGAAAAACAATCTGATTTTAATAAAGTCCAGATCTCAAAATCAGCACGAGTCGTCTTAATTCAAGCACTTTTAAGTCATTTTCTTGTCTTGGATTGTTATATTTCCCAATGTATCCTGCCCAATATGATAAGACTGTATTGAAATTGTGAGATCAACATGTCCGTATATCAAAGTTATCTGATGGTTCATAAAGTCGTCTTGCAGCTGATTGTGATAAAGACTAAGGGCTCAAAAGCTACATTATAAAGATACATAAACGAAGGTCTAGCTAAACCCAGACTAAACCGAAGTCTGAGCTTGTTTATGTTTGAGCGTCTGAAAGTGTCACGGCGGTGGATTTAGCAGATCAGCAGCGGTGATGGGAAAAGCCTATTATGGCTCTATTATTACCTCTGTGCTACACTGGAGCAGGAGCTGAACTCTGCCGGGCAGGAGAAGCTGCAGACCCGGAGCCGAGACAGATCCACCGTGAAGCGAATCCACCGTGATAGTGCGCCCTCTGCTGGATAAGTCGAATCTAGATCGATCAGCTTTAGGAAGGTTGGATGCAAGTAGAAATGATGATTAATAATTTCACAAGATTTGCAAAAATCATCAAACACTGGAATGAGAGGAAATCTAGATTTCAAAAGCAAAGTGAACAGATGCTAAAACTCATTGGAGTTTGTGCTGATATTGAGTCGGTTTGGCTCAGTTCAAACCAACTCAAACTTTGCATAAATTGTCTTAAGCACATTTTATCCATTTAATGAAGGTAGTTAATTCAATCCAATAGGTTTAAAAACACAAATGTTTGGCTCTTTACCTGAACAGTTCATCTCAAATTCAAAACACTATCACTGAAAAGATCAAATGCAATGACTGGGATCATTTAGACGGTAAAACTTCTTTAGCATATTATAAATACAGTACTTTGGGTATGTTTATGCCTAAACCTTTCTAACTTGTGTGTGTGTGTGTGTGTGTGTGTGTGTGTTTTGTAGGTGCAGCACCGGATCACCGGGCAGGTCATGGCTCTGAAGATGAACACGTTGGCCAGTAACAAGGCCAACATGCTGCGAGAGGTGCAGCTGATGAACCGCCTCTGCCACCCCAACATCCTCAGGTACTTAAGCGTCAGGAGAAGCTGCTCTCGCTGCTTCAGCGCCTACGGACAAACTCAAGGACCAACACGAGCAGACGGACTACAGTCACGTCTGACATGCGAGGGGAACATTTGCTCCTGTCCGTCTGTAGTTTCTTTGTGACCACAGTTGTAGAGCAGTTCCTCCAAATGATCTCCATCACAGTTCTTCGTCCCAGGGCCACGTCAGTCACAGCAGCAACAGTGGGTCGTGTATAATGCATAATATAACTAGTGCAACTCACTGGCTTTGAAAACACAGGGGGCGCCGTTCATTCAGGAATGATGAAAATCAAATTATAATTATTTTTTTTCTCTAGATCTTTTGTTATGTGCGATAAAGCACCTTAATGTTCACAACGTAACATTTAGGGAGGATTTTTGTATGTTGTATGTCCGAGTGTCTGTGCATGTTTTGTACCGTACTGTTACTACGTCATACATGTTTTGTTGTACTCGTGGATGTTCTGTGTTGGTGGTTTGTTTTTACCCCATGGGAATCAGCTCTGAACTAAAGCCAGCGCATTTACAGCACAGGTTCTGTTCATTAATATGCACTGTCCCACTCAAATAAATGATCGCCGCCTCTTGCTGCAAGTTTTAGGCAACTTTCCAGCTCCTTTTTGGACGGAATAAAAGCCGTGATCCTTTCAGACCAACATATGCGATGAATGTATTTTTAATACAGGACCGAGCAGGTTCTGGATGCAGGTCCTTCACTGGTTTACTCCCAACAAATAAAGATCAAACAAATAAAAATAAAAAGTTTGTCATAAATGACGTGACTCTTGGAGTTCACTTGAAAGATATGTTTTTATATGATAAATAGAGCTGTGAAAATTGAAGCTTTAAAGGGACTAGATGCAAGTTGGTCATTTGTATACTCACTACTGCCACCTCAGGTCTTACGAGTAACTGCAGGTTCCATTTGGACCCGAACACCTTTCTGAGCGACGGTGCAGGATTTTAGAGGCAGTCGTGGTGAACAGGTCTGAGCTCATTCTACACATTAGGACATGGCTGGAACATTTTAAACTCTGTATAGTCCCTTTAACTCACGATTAATTGAAAAAATAATTAAGTGCATTTCATTATTTATTTTTTTGACCAAACACAGTCCTGTATCTGAGCCACACATGGCCTGAAAGACAAAGCTCTTGTATTAACTCCATATTGTGAGCCTTTTCACATGATGGGGTACTTTTATGTAACAAAAGCGACAGAGCTACTGATGCATCAAAGAGGTTTAGTCTAATGATGCTATTTCAACAAAAATGACTTTAAACTCTGCTTTATGAAACTAAAAGCAGATTCTGTTCAAAATGTTCAGCACCAAAGGAAATGTCTGGTTGGAGATCCCCGTTCTGAGTTGTCGGGCCTTTCCCACAGAATTATGAGACTGTGAATATTTGCTAAATAAAATGTGAGCAAATGCTTTAATTTGAGTGTTTTATAATAATGATGAATGTAATTATTAGAGATAAAACTAGCAGCGATTAATTGCAATTCAAAAAATCATCGAATGACAGCACTATTAATAAATGGATTAGTGCATGAAGAGTATTTTTAGATATTCTCTGACTAACGTAACCTCCATGTTTCAGAACAATAACGTCCCGTCTCTGCAGGTTCCTGGGCGTCTGCGTGCACGAGGGCCAGCTCCACGCTCTCACGGAGGTACGCATCTCTTTATCCTATTCATCTGTTTATCATCAGCCCATCGCCGGGCGCAGAGGGGCCGGTTTCTATGGCAACGTCTGGAGACGCCGTCAAAATACTGACAGCTGTGTTTTGGGAATCAGAAAACATAAATCATTCATGACCGGATCAGGGGTTAATAATTTATGAGGACGTGTCTCCTTTAGGTTCAATATCGGCTTTTGTTCAAGATCCAGCGTGTGATACAGTGGGGACCAGACGATATGAAAAAATAATAATGTTACATTTTGCAATAATAACAGCAGTATTGTGGCATAGCACTAGGGCTGGCAAAAAACGAATCACGATTATTTTCCCCATATTGATCGATCTCGATTTTCGATTCAATTTTATTTCTTCCTAATAAATGAAATACATCTGGCTGATTCATAAAATTAGATACATCTTTTGTTCAAACCTCAGCCTCACTTGCAGAAACGAGTTATAATAAGAAATGAGAAAAAATAATGTATATCTATAGTTCTCTGCAGTAGATACTTATTGACTGAACATTTCGAATCCCAATCTACGACATGGTGATTATGACTTTTTCACATTGTATTGAGAACTTTGTATCTAAAAGAAAAAATAATTGAAAAGCATTCCTGAAGATGTCCATTATATCACTAATACAGGGTTGGGGCATTCAAAGTCATTACATTCATTTAAAGGGGGGGTATTAGGCTTTTTTCAATCACATTTCAATCACATTTCAATCAAGCACCAGTCTATAGCACTACAATGATGACGTGACCTTCTGTTGGTCTGTATATGCAGTAAATTAAAATAACTGCCTTGAATAAAATTGCTCTCTCAAAATGGCTGTACTGAACGTCTTGAAATAGGCCTCTGTCTCTTTAAGAAGCTTTCCGACACGCCCCCTTCAGCACACTACTGTGGCATTTAAACAACAACACTGTGCGGGGAGGGGGCTCTGCTGAGCTGAGGAGCAGTGGTTGGTGGCTTGGCTGGTGACGAAAGGTCCAGAGGCGTCTCCAGGAGGTGGGGGCGTTCCTAGGAGGACTGAGGCATAGCTACACCTAAAATGGCCGCCGTCTACGTTTTTACTGATTACTCAAAAATATGTGAATGAGCCGAGGCAACACTCCAGGCATGTGTTTAATGAGGGAACGACATAATAACATGATATAAAGCTTGAGAAAGTCGATTTTACATAATACTCCCCCCCTTTAAAACATCATTTTTATTTAGAGCCAGAACCCACTCAGTGACTTTGCTCAAATAATTTTACTGCATGGATTCATCAAAGAAGCAAAAACATGGTCTAAAGCAAATTCAGCTGCAGTTTTGACTGGAATTTTACTCATTCCTCCGATTGAGCGTTTACAAATCATACAATGCACTAACATGGCATTAAAAGCATTAAATTCCACTTGCCTGTGGAAACCCTGTAATATTTCTCATGTACATTTGGACTTATGAATAAAGGATGTCTCACACTGATAATGCTGTTGTAATAACTGCTTGATTCTTAAAATATTAATGCACAATTTAACAATTATTCAAACATCAGATCAGTGTCTGTCAAACTCAGGACCACCAGATCAAATGAGGAGTAAACCGGGTGTTAAAAGTGTCTAAAGTCGTTTTTATTGGTCCTATATTGGATGAAATTAAGTCTAAACTCGCGTAAACCACCTTAAATAAATGCATTTCTGAAAGTGGACGTATCCGGCACATAGAAACATTATGTTGGTGCCTTGTGATGTTTTGTGCTTTGAAATAATGTCCGTAATATATAAATAGTAACAATGAAAACCAGGCTAGAGCTGGTGAAGACTTTGAGTGGGGCTCCTCCTGCTGGCAGCTGTGAGAATAACTTCTTTAAAAAGTGACTTTGTTTCGATTTACAGCGTGGTTTATGATTCAGAACCGATATCATGTTGGATTATGGGCTTTAAAAACGTGGAGGACGAATAATAGATCTTCAGTTTCCTAGAAGGGAAATAATTAAACTGTCTTACTCTCTCGTGCAGTACATAAACGGGGGGAACCTGGAGCAGCTGTTGGACAGTGACCTGTTCCTGTCGTGGGGCGTGCGGATCGGACTCTCCCTGGACATCGCCCGGGGACTGCGCTACCTCCACAGCAAAGGCGTCTTCCACCGGGACCTCACCTCCAAGGTACGAGCTCCACACGGGACACACGGCCTCGTGGCCTTCAGAGAATAGACAGGGTTCACATTATGTCACAACATCGTAAACAGCCTAGAATTTACAATGGAGTTGGTGCAGCTGACAATTTGATTGCGGTAACTATGGCAACCGTTAAGAAGGCAGAATTTTTTACTTGCCTTATGGTTAATATCTCTGTAACAGCTGGCCATATCCACATAAAAACAAAAACAGCCACAAATGTTAAACTCTCAGCACATACTATGAACTAAGGTCACATGACTGTCTCATAAAGGTAGGGCTGGGTACCGTTTTTTTTTTATACCAGTACTTTAACGACACTTGGTTTTCGATTCCAACTAAAATATTTGTCATCTAGAACCAGAAGACACTATGATATTGTGTGACATCTCCAATGTCAAGAAATGTGTGAAAAATGGGCAATAACTTTGGGTAAATTGGAAAAAATCAGAATTTTTTTTTAGGAAAAATGGGGCAAAATTAGGGGAAATGGGGAAAAAAAGGTACAATTGGGACAAAAGTAACAAACAAATTTGGTAAACATCAAGCAAAAACATTTGAAAAATTGGGAAAAAAATAAATTTGATAAATATAATTTATTTGAGCTGAAACGACCAAGTCACTTCCTGTAATGCCGTCCCTGAGCCAACAGCATCAAAACTTTGACATAGTAAGTAAAGTTTATTTATAAAGCGCTTTTCACAGATACAATCACAAAGTGCTGTACAAGAGAATAGGTTAAACAAACTATATAAAAACCCATTATGTCAAATTAAAGTGACACTAGGGAAAACCCATCAACCAAAAGCTTTCTTAAATAAAGATATACGATTATTTGTTTTGGTTCCTGCTTTCGATACTTTTATTTTTGCAGTACCGATAGTACCTAAACTTCTTTTTCAATCATAGGACAGTGCACTGGCTGGTTTCCCAAGTGTATTTATAAAATAAATATTGGTATTGGTATCCACGTGTCGTACAAAAGGCGATGACGCCGTAATCCAAATATGAGCGTTTCTTGTCCATGAGAAAGGCGGATAAAGACGGCAGAAATACACAGGTCCAAAACTTTAGGACCCGTTTTCTCTTAAGGTCTTTCTTACATCATTGTCCCTCCAGCAGCTCCTACAGACTTCAAACTTTCCCGTCTTAGATTTAACAATATTTTTAAGGATTTATAAAATATCTAATCCATAGCTTGACGTATTGAATTTTGAACCGCCTAAAACAAGATTTCATTTTTCACTAATCACTAGTTTTCCACACAAAAAAATCTCTGTAGTGAGATGTGAGTGTGAGTGTATGGAGCAAATGGACAATTCTTTCACATTTAATGAACATGTTGACTGTGTTTACAAGAAAGCTCAGCAAAGGCTTTTCCTGCTGAGAGGTTTTGAAGTCCGTGACCACATCTTGGCCATTTAACTGTCAAAAACAAAGCTAAACTTGGCAATAAAATCACAGGCTTTTATTAACATGAATGTGTGAGCACGCCAAGTGTCTACCATCACTGTATGGTAGACAATACAGTTTTTTCTATTCTGAAATAAAACCATACATTTAAGCCTGGCTCAATCCCTTTATTTGGATTTCATCGCGGAAAATAGGCATTTTCCTTATTTTTATATGAAAACATACAGAAAACGTGCATTATTTATGTCAGTAGTAAATTGATACTGTCTTGCCGTAACAAACCTTTTTAATGTTTTATGTGAATGTACTTGTTTATGTGGACTCCCGGATGAATAGCTGCTGCAGTAATGACTAATGAGGATCCGTAATAAAAACAATGGCCGCCGGTTGCGCTGCTTTACGACCGCGACGCTAGAGGCCGACGTTGCTGCAGTACCTCCATATAGCCGCTAGTCTTCCATAAGCTACCATTGCACTTTAGACGCGTTAAAAACCTGGTGCCTAATTTTCCTAAACTTTCTACAGCTAGATATAACGCAGGGTTAGGCACAATTACAGGCACCAGGCGAGTTTTCGTGAGAACAATTTAAAACATCGACAGGCCGTTAGCATTAGAGCTAATGGCTACGACCGAACTACGCGCCCTTATGATCCCGCCCTTATGCCCTTTTTAGAAACATGCTAAAGCTGGGGAGGAGGAGTCTGTAAATCCGCCATGATTTCCCCCTGGAACGTGGTTATTATGGCAAACGGGGAGAAGTGAGGAGACTATTAATATTATGCCTATGAATAAAAATCCATATTGTGTCTTAAAGAGTTTGTTTGACCTATTGTGTGTATTGTTACTGTACTTGTTGCTTTATAAATAAAATTGACCTGCTCTCATGTCTGTTTTGTCTCTGGCCTGCGTTTGCTGCAGAACTGCCTGGTGCGCCGCGATGGTGGCCTGTTCACCGCTGTGGTGGGAGACTTCGGCCTCGCAGAGAAGATCCCCGACTACAGGTCAGGACTGCGTCATATTTCATTCCAGTCACGCTTTGAGTGTTGATTCCTCCGTGTGGTTTGAGTCACGTTCCGTCATTTTATTTTCCAGCGACGGTGTGAAGAAGACTCTTGCCATCGTTGGCTCCCCCTACTGGATGGCCCCGGAAGTGCTGAGAGGAGAGCTTTATGATGAGAAGGTGAAGAGTCTGTTCCACTTAATAACCCCTTAACAGCTGCCATTTTGGATTGGTTATTTTATCATTTGCCTTCAGTCTTATTAGAAAGTGTCTCTTTGCTCTGTTCAGGTGGACGTGTTCGCGTACGGCATCATCCTGTGTGAGATCATCGCCAGGATTGAAGCCGACCCCGACTTTCTACCAAGAACTGAGGTACAAAGTGTTTCTTTCTTTCAATGTCAGGATAAGGAAAGGTCTTATTATTTATATTTCCTTATTTTGGCAAAGATCAAGCTTTTATGTGTGTGACCAGTTGTAGTATATGATGTGTAAAACAAACTTCAAAAGCCTTGGTATCAGAAACTGTCAAAAACACATCAGCTGCCGTTTGTGCAAAGAGCCTCAAGCCACTGAAAATTGTCCCAAGGTCGAAGACGGCTGCCTTTGATTTGAGCGGCCTGTGGTCATTGGTGCACGTCGCCGGAAAATATCCCTGCATGTTCTTCCTTGTTGTGGCAGTGTTGTTTTTGGCTGCACTCTTAGTTCTATTCTTAACCTTTTGGACGGAAATGCTTTTAGTTTTAGTCTCATTTTACTAAATGTTTTATTCGACGGAAACTCTAAAGGTTTTAGTCAGTTTCATTATTGGAAATTGGGTTGAAGATTGACTGAACTAAGCTTGTGACAGAACGATTCTTCCACAAAGGCAGAAATGTCATTGTGAACATAGTCAGCCCAAGGTCAGATTTCATCGCTGAAAAGAGGCATTGGTCTGGTCAACGAAAACTCATAAATGTCTTATTCCCTCGTCATCCTCACGTTATAATCATTAAACAAAGGTGTGTCAAAGGAAATGATTTAGTTCGTCTTCGGTGAGGAAAACAACACTGTGCAGTTTGCAGTTTCATGGGCAGCTGCTGTGAGCGCCACATGATCGGAACAATCAGACCTAGAGCTCGGCTCGGCCTAGATAACAAGAACTCAACATTTTCAAAGGGGTTCAAATGGAAGCCGGACCGTTTGAAGGCTGTGGTTTCCTGTCAGTCATGAGCAGTTTGTTTTCACTTTGCCTTCAATGGAAAAAAATCCTTGGTGGGTCCAAGGGCATTTTGCTGTAGCACCACAGAGCGGCCACTAATTAATTCAGTCTGAGGTAGAAGTGTGTGTGTGTGTGTGTGTGTGTGTGTATATATATATATATATTTTTTTTTTTTATACATTATTGGTTCCAACACACGAGTTGTAAGTTGTTAGCATTGACATTTCTATTGCTGTAGTTGTACAGTGGACCTCACTGGTCTCTCTCCAGTACATCCAGAACGCAGCTGCTCGAGTCCTGACTAGAACCAGGAAGTGGGGCCACATTAGTCCAGTGCTCAGGTTTGCCCAGGCTCAGAGAATAGTTTAGTTTTGCTTAGTTTAGTTTATTTGTTTATTTGAGCCGCAAATACTCTGCTTAAAAGGAGTGGGCCGAAGCAGGAGCTTATAAGCCCCCCCCCAAAATCAATACAGTTAAAATCATCATGTCACAAGAACATAGTGGAACAACAAAGGAACAAAATAGACCCTACACACCCACAGCATCCGACCGTACCCCAAAACGGAGCAATACTGATTACGTAACAACTATGATAACGCTACATACTTACAAACTATTTACTATAACTTACAAAACACTTTGTAGTTTGAAGTGTTAATACATCAACAGAAAGAAGCAGAATAGACTTTAAAATAACTCTGCTTTTCACAAGTCTCTCGATCACAGGTCGGCAAGTTTGCGTTGCAGCGGCCGATGTGGCGTAAAATCTTTATGATATGAAAAAGAAATATCTCGATAACGACATATTTCACGATATAATTTACAATGGACAAAATACTTAAAAATCCCAGCCTTATGCCTTTTCGAAAATTCATCTTGTGAGCCAGAGGTTCTGTTTTGTCTCGAGCCTGACGTTACCTACCCCTGCTCTATATGGTCAGGCACCAAAGTACATCTCAGCCATGTTCTCTGCTGCCGATCCCAGAGTCAGGACTAAACATGCAGCTGAAATCTGGTTCTTCCTTGAGATGCGAGAAAAGCCTCAACTCTGATAATATTTAAACTCAGGCTTGGAATTGTCTGTCTTCTTGGAATTGTACTGGGAGGCATTTTGAATTGTCTTGTGTATGACTTTTGATTTAAACGTGATTATTTTATATAAGGCGCTATTCCGGGCTGTGATCTCCGTGCGTTTGCAGGACTTCGGTCTGGACGTGGAGGCCTTCGAGCACATGGTTGGAGACTGCCCCGCTGCTTTCCTCAGCCTCGCGGTCACTTGCTGTAACGTGAGTATTTCCCCGTGAATCGTGTCACTGAATGTTGTTGTAAAATTACGTAACCGCCTCTTCTCCTGCGGCGTCAGATGAGCGCGGAGCGGCGACCCACTTTCTCCGACATCGTCTTCTCCTTGGAGGGAATGGAGCAGCAGGAAGAGGCGGACCAACCCTTTGCGCTCGGTAAATGGAGCTGGAATTAGACCAGAATGTGTGACACTTTACATGAAAATTAAGTTGAGCTAAAACGGGTGATTCTTCAGAAATAAAAGCGCCTCAGTACCGGTAATTAGACGATGGGCCACGCTTTTTTTAATCCCTTTGATCACAGGCACATTCGCTCTTCTCTCAGGATTGTTCAGTTCACAGTGGGATAAAAATACAGCTCTCTGTCCTGTGAGAGCGTGAAAGGATCTAAATACAAGTAAAAGATTTCTACGGCGACTTCTTATCAGGAGTTTGATTATATGATCTATGGACAAACTCTGGGACCGGCCACATGCGGTTGTTATTATTTGCCATTTCTGTGTCCATTTCCTGAGGTGCACACGTGGGGAAATGGCACCGTCTTCTCACAACAGGTATTGCATCGGTCTATTGGTAAAATTAACCCTCTGGGCTCCCTTTAAAAAAAAAAAATCACACTTAACAGCCTAAGGCCCAAAACGTGGCCTCTACTTTTAACGGCCATAAAATCACTATACTTCCATATTTTTTCATATTTCTAAAACTCAGAATCATAGAACTACTTCTGCTTGGCACATACATACCAAATATTTGTAATAAAAAAAATAAAAAAATCATAAAAACTTTGTATGTATGTGTCAAGCAGAAGTAGTTCTATGATTCTGAGTTTTAAAAATATGAAAAAATATGGAAGTATAGTGATTTTATGGACGTTGAAAGTAGAGGCCATGTTTTTCAGCCCCAGCTCTGGGAAGCTAATGTCAAAAAACTGAAATAGCCAAAATGAACCTCTCCAGAAATGATTATGCTCAGGCAAATTTGAGGAACATCCACTGAACACAGAAAAAATGCCATAAAAATGAAAATGTCAAAGTACACAAAAGGCCCTAGGGAGCACATACACATTTTTTAACAGGTGGCCATTTACATAAAAATATATCTTTTCCTATATAACAAAAAAATGATATCGTGGCCCAAAAATTCTTAACCTCTTAACCCCCACCTGAACCGAGCACATAATAATAATAATAATAATAATAATAATAATAATAATAATACATTTTATTTATATTGCACTTTACATTATCTCCAGTTTGCCATTACCCAAATATAAACGCTTAAAAAAAAGTATTAAAACGAGGCGAAAACAAAACAATTAAGTGATTAAAAAACAACAATAAGTGACAAAAAAGTGTCAAAAAAGTAAAAAAAAAAAACAGAGGCGGAAACATGACAAAAAAGAAACAAGAAAGCAATGAAGAAGTAACAAAAAATAATCTTAGCTTTCAAATGAGGCGTTACACGGTTGCTCTCGTTTTCATCTCTGTATGTTTAGTTTTCGTGTTCTCCTCCACAGAGCCGCCGGCGGTCGACGTGAGCCCGTACCGTCGCCGCAGCTCTCCCTGTCACCACGGCAACTGCCTCCAGCAGCAACAGCATCACCAGCAGCAGGGTTTATCCCGGAGTCAGTCGGACATGATCCCGCCCTCCCCGCTCACCCCCCCGCTGCTCGGGACGCCCGCCCGGGTCAACCCCTTCTCCCTCCGCCGGGACCTGAACGGCGGCCGGTGCAAACTCCTGGACACGCCCAGCAAGTCCGTGATCAGCTTGACCTTCGCCCTGCCCGCGCTCCGGGACCCGTGCATGTCGCCGCACCTGTTCAGGGCGTCCCCCGGGGTGAGGGCGCCCCCCAGGAGGTGTCAGTCGCTGCCCTGCACGCCGGAGCTGGGCCGGACGGTTGTCTTGCAAAGCGGCAAAGACACGAGGGACGCGGAAGGAGTGTGCGCGGCGGGGGATTTGGAGGGAAACGGCGTGGGTTTGAGTCTGGAAGGCATGGACGCGGGACGTGCTGAGGGGGTGTCGGGGGAGGACACGGGTCCGGCCGTCGATTTGGACATGGTTTCGCTGGAGCGTTTGGAAGAGGAGGAGGAGGAGGAGAGTGGCGTTCGAACCGAGCCGATGGACTGCACTAAATCCCCGGAATCAACGGATGGGACGTCCCAGTTGAATCCGACGACCAAACCCCTCCTCACCTCCACCTCTACCTCGTCGTGTCTACGGACTACGAACTGCTGGCGCGTCCCGATTTGTAACGGACCCCCCACGTTGCCCCCCCTGCCGCGCCTGGACAACAACAACCAAACCTTCGGGCAGTGGGTGGCGGGGATAACGCCGCGGGGGAAAGGGTGCACCCCTGCCCCGTCCCTCTACAACACAGACCCGCCGATCGAGGAGCGGGGCGAGGACGTTATCGCCTGTCCCAGCTGCTGCCTGGTCGGGCTGAGCTTCCCCTCCATCTGTTTCCGCGGGTCGCCGGGGGTCGCGGCGGCGGCGGCGGCGGAGAGGAGGAGGGCGTCGCTGCCCCGGCAAAGACGGTACCGGAATCTTAACGGGACGATATCCGGGGGCAGCGCGTCCGAGGCGACGGCGGCCAAAGCTTTACTGTGTCGCGGCACGAACGGTTTGGCCGCCGCGCCGCCGGTGCCGCGGGGCCCGGGACGGTCGCTCCCGGAGGCGCAGACGTAGGTAAAGAAACGGAGATGATGTCGCTGCACAGTCTGAACCAAACACAGCCGCCCCGAACCGTTAGAGTTAAGGAGCTTTGGGGAACGTCCCGGCTGAAACGTCCCGGCTGAAAGGAGTTTAAATCGAGATTCAGCCAGGCCTGTGCGATGACATTTGAAGTGTGATATATCGAGGCGAGAATACATTACGAATCTCCATTGTGTAATTGGATGAACAATATCCCTCTGTCCCTTTGTCTTTTCTGTCGGCGTAGTATTTACTCTCACGGACAATTAAGGAGTAAAAACCTGCAGTTGCGCTTACGGCCTCTAGGGGCACGAGTTACTTAGCACTGCTTTAAAATGTTTTTGCAATTTTGTCTACATGTGTTAGTTGCGATCAGTAAAACCCACATGTGGTTCGAACACGTTTACCTCAGATCCGGGGACACAAATAGGTCCTCGCTATGATATATTTACAAATACACGTACACACACTGCCTTAAGCTTTTGCTGTCGGTTCAGACTGTGTCGCGGGCGCTTAGAGCTGAAAGAGAATTACAAGTTCCTGTGGTATTGCTCAAAGATGATGTGTCTAATGTCCCGTTAAGGTCTGGGCACTTGAAGAGAATCACAAGTAAAGCTGATGATGATTGTATCGAACTCGTACTGCACTGCTATAAGTTTGTACGTCCTTTCTCGGATCTATTTTTGCTAAATTATTTATTATTTATTTATTCTAGCACTGTAATCGCACACTGGAAATACTATAATCTGTCTTTGTTGCAATTTTTTGTTTTGACGATGACATTTTAAAGGTACAGCGCATTGGTTCGGGGAATGGACGCTGCAGAAACGGACACGGGTTCAAATTGCATTATTTAATTCAAGCAGTGTTTTGCAGACGGAGCGGGCGAAGGACTTTCTCGCTCGCCGCCTGTGATTATTAATGGTTCGTGAAGCCGTTTTGTAACGTTTGACTGAAAAGCAATGAAGATGTCCGACTTTGTACATTTCTACTGTAGACGAGCGAACGAACGGGTGATGTTCGATTAAGTGAATCCATGTAAATTATATTTTTGCACTCGTGTTCAGAGCACTAGGCTTTCACTAAATGGTGCTTGGTTTGAGTCACTGTTGCAGGTTTTGATTCTACTCGTACAAATATGACTGTGCAGGAGAGGAAAGTATCTTCAGTTAATACCAGTGTGTTTTGCAAGTCCAAGTCAAGGCGAAGCAGATCCACCGTGATAGTGCGCCCCCTGCTGGAAAAGCACATCTCGACCGATCATCAAAATTTAAAAAAATATTATTTATTTTCCTTCCCCTATTTGCTCCAGCCATGTCCTAATGTGGATAATATATAAAACGTGGATAATTCATGTCCAAAGCTCCATCATGGACGAGCTTAACATAGAGACTTCAGTTACGCGTAAGACCTGAGGTGGCAGTAGTGAGCATGAAAATGAAAACTTGCATCTAGTCCCTTAAAAAAAAAATAATAATAATAAATCTTAACAAATTTGGAAAGTAAACTAGATGCTTCTGTTGATTGAGAACAATAACATAACTTTGAACTGCAGACAAATTGCCTGTTATTTTTGTTCCCAAACGACCCTAACCTCACTCGAATAATATAATTGTAAAACATAAAATATGTTAATAAATAATCCAGCGCTATCACGGCGAATCCGCTTTGCCTCCGTCCTGCAGCTTTTTAATATTGAAGTCGTCAAGTCCCAAGTCTGAAATCTTTTCTTTTTTCCCCATCGGTTGAACGTTGTGATTGGTTTGTGTTAGAGAGGCACATTCTGCTCAATTTCATTATTGATTTGTTGGTAACTTTATCAAACGGTTATGTCAGACGGGACATATCAACAAGATTGTAAACTCGATTATACTGTATTTCCCCCGAAACGTACAGTGTAACGATTAATTGTTAACTTATTGATCAATTGATGAACTTATGAATCACGTCCCTAGTTTGTACAAAAGGTCTCAACGGCTCCAAGAAAGTTGTTAAATCAATACAAATTCAAGCCTTACAAGTCATTAAAAAGCATTTTATCGGATTCAAACTGGAATGAAATCTAAATTTCTGAGAAAATATATTTTTTCCTTAGAGGTGGAACCATAACAATAATATGATCTAAATTATAACTAATTCAGCTGCTGTTCGGACTGAAATTTGACACAATCTTTTGTAAGATATAGCCGGGTTTCAGGCGACATCACAGCGTTCCAAAGGCCAATTATATGGAGGAAAAATTATTTTGTTTTTGAGGACATTTTTGGTCTTGTACAGAGAGATCTTGGACCCAGTGACTGATATTAATGATCATGTTTGTAATTCATACTCTTTCTTTGGAGCTACGACTTGTGTAATGTTGTTAATGGGAAAAACTGGCTCCTGCAGTCTGTCTGAATATTTACACATCTCACAAAATGAAATATGCCAAGATTGTTTGCATTTGTTGCATTAAAAATATATTTTTTTTCGCATTCAAATATTATTGAACAGCATTGAATTTGACTTGCTGCCACCTGTTCATGTGGAAAAAAGTTTCGATAAGAAATTGCTTAAATAATAAAACATTTTTAGTGGAATCATCGAGTCCCAAGTGACTTAAGGCCACACTTTTGCAAAATTCCTCATTGGGGCTCGACTTTTCTGGATTTGTTTACTTTTTTTCAAGAGCAATGGAGTCTTTGGGACGTTTGTAATGAAACACAAAGTTACTTCTTTATTTGGATAGTTGAGGATCTGCAGGTTTGAACCACAGACTGGGACTTGGATTAAAGTCAAAGTGAGGTCATAAAAAGCATTCGGTTTCAAAAGTTAACACAGAGGCTGATGTATAAATTGGGTGATACTGAAGCTGAGAAGGAAAATCCACACACAATACTTGATTTATTCACGTCACTTACTCGACATGAAGATGTTCGTTGAAGCTCCTGGGCCGTGCCTGTCCTCACGCGGTCATAACGGCGTTTGTGGATCGTTCCGGCTTCACTTCTGCTTGTTCATTCAGCTAGAACAACGTGCAATAAACAAATTAAGAAAGAAACGTCTCTCTGTGTCGTTGCTGAAAGGAACACACAAGGTCCAGTGAAATATATCAGCTTTTATAGTGGAGATAAAACGTTCAAAAACACTGATGCACAGATCAACACATATCGTATCCAAAAACTCATATCTTCTACATATAAAATAAACATAGACATTATTTCTCTTATGTACAATTACACTGGTTTACAACGCATTTCGTTCCTGCGTTTTGCGAGCTGACCCGGGCCCGTTTGCATGGGCTGAATCCAAAAATCACATTGGTTTTGCTCAATCGAGTCCATTTGTTTAACCCTCAGCCACATTTTTGGGGAGGGTTTGGTTGTAATACAATTTCTGGACTGTGTTGGGTAGTAACGGAATACATGTATGTGGAATACGTACATCTGGGTTGCAGGTGACCTCACAGCGTTCTAAAGGCCTATAATATTATATAGAGGAAACAGCAGCTTGACCCGATCCCATCTCCCCTCCTCAAAACCTGCATTCCAACTCTCATCCCTCTCATCACCAGCATCATCAACACTTCCCTTTCCTCTGGATCTGTCCCATCCCCGCTCAAACTTGCCTCCATCTCACCCCTCCTGAAAAAACCCGGCCTCAACCCTGACAACCTGGACAACTTCAGACCCATCTCCAATCTCCAGCTGCTTTCAAAAATTCTGGAACGCGCCGTCATAACCCAACTCCACCAACATCTCCACTCCTCCCATCTCTTCGAAACATTTCAGTCCGGATTCCGTTCACACCACAGCACAGAAACGGCACTTCTAAAAGTTACAAACGATCTCCTCCTCGCCGCCGACTCTGGTTCCATATCCATCCTCCTCCTCCTCGACCTCTCCGCAGCTTTTGACACAATAAACCATACCATCCTCCTCCACCGTCTACAATCAATCGGCATCTCCGGCACAGCACTCCTCTGGTTCACCTCCTACCTCTCCGACCGTCACCACTTTGTCTCTGTCAACAACTGCAACTCCCACACTTCCCCCGTCACCCATGGTGTCCCCCAAGGTTCCGTGCTCGGCCCCCTCCTCTTTACCATCTACATGCTTTCCCTCGGTCAGATCATCCGTCACCATGGACTCAACTTTCACTGCTACGCCGACGATACCCAACTCTACATCTCCACCAAATCCATCACCCCGGTTATCTTCTCCACCATCACTGCCTGTATCTCTGACATCAAAACCTGGATGGACAATAACTTTCTCAAACTCAACAGCAATAAAACAGAACTCCTCATCACCGGCCCCAAATCTCTCCTCCCTTCTGTCCAGAACTTTACCCTCCTCATCGACGGTCACATTGTCACCCCCTCCACCTCCGTACGCAACCTCGGCATCATAATGGACTCCACCCTCTCATACAAAACACACATCAACAACATCACTAAAACATCCTTCTTCCACCTCCGCAACATTGCCCGCCTCCGCCCCTCCCTTACCCAGTCAACCGCTGAAATCCTCATCCACGCTTTCATCACTTCCAGACTCGACTACTGCAATAGCCTCCTCTACGGACTTCCCACCACTCATCTCCAAAAACTGCAATACATCCAGAACTCTGCTGCCCGCCTCCTCACCCACACCCGGTCCAGAGAACACATCACCCCCGTCCTCCAACAGCTCCACTGGCTCCCCGTTCAATATCGCATTCAATACAAGCTCCTCCTCCTCACCTACAAGTCCCTCCATAACCTGGCCCCGCCCTACCTCACTGAGCTCTTGCAACAACACCAGCCCACCCGCCACCTCCGCTCAGCCGGGACCAACCGCCTCACCCCATCACCCGCAATAACCGCCGGGCCTTTGGGGGACCGAGCCTTTGCCATCGCCGCCCCCACCCTCTGGAACTCACTCCCACCGCCCATTAGAAACTCGGACTCACTTCCAACCTTCAAATCAGTACTCAAAACCCATCTGTTCAAACTAGCTTTTCTTTAAACCCCCTTTTTTGTTTTGTTTTATTTTTCCCCATGTGAAGCGTCTTTGAGTGTCCAAAAAAAGCGCTATACAAGTTTGATGTATTATTATTATTATTATTATTATTATTATTATTTAGTTTTTGAGGAAATGTTTGGTCTTGTACAGAGAGGTCATGGACCCAGTGACTGGTATTAATGATCATTTTTGTAATTCTTAAATGTTCTTTTTAAATGTTTGTAATGGACTTAATAGGAAAAACTAAACTTCACTTCCTCTGCACAATCTGACTCCTCCTAACACACTGCCCCCCAGTGGCTCCAACAGTAAAGACAATAACAATGGGGCAGTACAAATAGAAGATGTTCGCTTAGCACAGGTTACATTAACACAGTTTTATATATATTCACTAAAGCCTAGTATGATAAAAAAAAATATGTATAGAAATATTACCACACTGTATAATAATATTTCCACAGTCTTTAGAATACTTTCCTAAAATCAAAGGAATGCATCACATTATTCAATCATTGAGTTTCATATTCATAACATTAATAAGAAAGAAAAGATCAAAACAGACGGGAAAGTGTTTAGTTCTATGTCGTACTAGGATGTGGCTTTTTTTTTACATTCTTAATTAGTGGTAAATTAGTTCTTAACCTTTTTTTTTTTTATCATACGCCGCTTTCATTCAAATCGACGTGAAAGTATGCATAATGCAGTACTCTGATTGGACAAAGTAACAGAATATGTTACAAAATACATTTTATGGCAAGTATTCAGTATTCAGTAACTAAATACAATTTCAAAGTATTCTTGTCAACACTGGTTCCGGGACTGTCGTGTCTACAAAGGCGTTTTTATAAATTAACATGTCAACTCTCACTGGTCGTATTTCCAAGTCACCGCTTTCTGATAATATTTAAAAACAAATCCCTGACTTTTGTTCCACCAGAGTAGGCAGTGCTTCAGACGCTGCTGGAACATAAACCCTCCAAGTAAAACATGAAAACAGCTATTCAAACAGCCTCCTCCCAGAGCCGTGGGAACATATTTGGTTAAGGGGTGCTGAGGGACAAGCTTTTCTGTGCTTATTTCATCGTCCAGGGGGCGCGGCAGCACCCTCAGCACCCTGGGTTCCCATGGCCTAGCCTCCTCCTGTTCCTCTGACTCCAGCTCTTGTTCTGAGGCGCTTCACCACCATCCAAACAGCCACGGCTGCCCCGGTCACAAACAGCGCCCCGACAGCAGCCGTACTTCCTCCCGGGAGAGTCCCTACAGTCAGCCCCACTCCCACGGCCAGAGCAGACGCCAACAGTACCGCGATGGTCCACCCTTTGACCACACGGACCCCTAACCCCAGCACTGGAGCTCCCCTCAGCCCCTCGTACACCGGCTGAAATCTGCCTGGAACGTCCCTCAGCGGTCGCAGGAGGGAGTGAGGCTTCTCTTCACACATGTCCGGGGGGAGGTGTTCCATGCTGCCACTGCGGGCCCTCGAGGTGGGCTTCCCTTCAGACATGTCCGGGGGGAGGCGTTCCATGCTGTTCCTGCGGGCCCTCAACACAGGCTCCTGCTCCATCCTCTCCTAAAGTTTTTGCTTGAAGATGAATGTTTATTTGAAGCTGAATCTTTGGGATCCACTATTTTGCGGCAACGCGTCGTGCAAGCGGGCGTGGGCAAGCCGAGGGGGAAGAAGACCTCTCATGGGAATCACAATTTTGCCCGTTTTCTGATGGACTATAAAAATATTGCACACAAATAAAGTCCAGCCAAAATCGTGTCCAGGGATGTTTTTTACACAGCAAATTGTTCAGTAGAAGCGAAAAATGGCACTCGTTAGCATTGCGTCGCTAACGTTGGCATATGTAGCATGGAGCTAACGTAGCTTCCTGGTTAGCATTGTCCGTTTTTTTAAGTTAAATTCAGCCTTTGTTAAAGTTCTTTGGATAAATGGGAGAAGGTTCAGCTTTTCCCCCTGATTTCTTCGAACGTGCCAAAATGAGCAATTCCATAAAAGCTGTATCTAGATTTTCCCCCCGAGAGGTTTGTCCAGTGAACAATATTAATGAAAAAAACAAAATCGCTGGGAGGCACAAGTTGCGATTAAAATCATAAATTTTAATCAAGTTTGCAGGAAAGGGTTTTCCATCGTAGACTTAAGTTTTAATCTGAACTGGATTGTTTTAATGATGAGGACCTCTCACCCCAAGAGGCTTCGTCAGCAACATCCTTCAGCAGCGGGCTCAGTTCATTGTGTGGTGGTTCATCTCCTTGTTATTGGTGAATTGTAAATGCAACTTAAGAAAGCACGCTTATAGGAAATAGTTTTCAGTTTATAATCCAGTTTGGTAACTTCACGTCAGTCTTCTCTCATCGACAGGTGGCGACCGCAGAATAAGCAGCCATCGCTCCGGAGGCAAAGTCCGTCTGATCAAACCTGAGAACAACAATAAACAAAGAGCAATCAAACAGCTTGACTTTGTAACAGTGAGTCCGGTCACTTCTGCTCTAAGTCTGTTCAAAATGACCAGATAAACATTAAATTAGTTGTGTGTGTGTGTTGCTTGATATATTTGATTTGTCTTGACAAAACAAAAACAACTAACTATCATATCATGTTTATAAATGCATTTTCTCTTTGTGAACCAAATACGTGACTTTTGTTGAACACAACCCGCTAACATAAATATGACAAAGTATTAAAGTAAACTAGCTTTCTCTCACATTATGCTGAAGTTATCTACTGACGGTAAAGGGCGTAGCCTCCTGCGCAGGAGCCCTGCTACAGTCCAGTATCTTCAATGAAAGTAAACGTTATCTAAGAATTATAGCCCAGAAGACGTTCGGCTGTAAATCTGTGCTTACCCGTAGAAAAACAGAGCGGACAAAAAAGAAGTTAGAAAATCTCTGCTCCTGTACGACTTGATTTTTAAGGTAAACACTCCTGCGGACACTCGGGTCCGCCCACAGTCAGGCCACAGGGCGAAGGTCAGAAACAATGCCTCACCTGATCCCAGTGTTAATGTTTAAATATGTGTCAGCTGCCAAGTACAATGGCCTCCCTCTGTAAACCGACCGCAGATTATATATGTAAACTTTTTAAAAATTTTAAGTTTTCACTACATCTGGTCAAAGGGTTAATTTTGTCGATATTTTATCATAATTTTAGTCTATACAGTTCAGAGAAATTCCACAGTTACCATGGAGACCCGCCATCTTTGCAGCTGTTAGCATACATTTCCATTGACTAACATTAGCTAAAAACAGTATAAAAAAGCCGTGGAACGACTCCGTGAGCTGCTGAGTTACTGCCGGTAAAAACATCGAACACACTGTGGGGTCCAAGTGTTTTAATGTGAACAATAACTCCAGTACTTTAACTTTTAAAATCTCCATTAGTTTATAATTGCTGCTAATCCCATAATGCTTAGCGGTATGACATCACACTCCCGACTGAAACTAAATTAAAATGGAGCGTTGTTGCGAGGCCATTGTGATTTAACTCATACAGCCACTGGGTCACACAATGGTCAAGTACACACAAATATGTCAAGTTTGTTTTATAATAATGGACTTTTAAATATGATTATAATAAATATTATCAATGTAAAGTTGACTAAATTAACTTAGATTTAGTCGACTATTTACATGCAATTATTTTTAGGCGCATTGAGGTGCCTCGTGTACGAAACGCGCGGTATAAATAAAGTTGCCTTAGTCGATTCAAACTAGACTAAATTTGAAGATAATTATTTTACTAAATCTTAACTCAAACTAATTAGAATAAAACGAAATTACAATACTGTCCAATATTACCGTACAGGACAAAATTAATATCTGTGGTCAAAATGAACACGCATGAAAACTTTTGCCGTCCCGGTTTGCGCCACCGCTTCCTCATAATGTGACCAGCACAGAACGATGAGGATGAAGAGTCACAGGACAAACATTTCTGCTCAGGGCCCCCAAAACAGCTTGTTATGATCTCAATCAAACAAGAAGTGGTGATGGATTGAATAGAACCGTCTCCCTCACAGGGCAGGGCTGGGTGTGGTGATGTCCCGTCCATGTGCATCTCCTCTTCTCTCCGCTTTCTCCCCCTCCATCTCCGTTCGTCCCTCCCTCTCCTCCCTCTCTCTATTTTTCTCTCTTTCTCTCTCCTCTCTTCCCCCTCTTTCCCTTTCCCCCCCCCCCTCTCTCTCTCTCTCTCCTCCCTCTTTCCCCCCCTCTCTCTCATCCCTCTCCCTCTCTCTCTCTCCTCCCTCTCCCTTTCCTCTCCCTTTCCCCTCGCTCTCTCCTCCCTCTCCCTTTACCCTCTCTCTCTCCTCCCTCTCCCTTTACCCTCTCTCTCTCCTCCCTCTCCCTTTACCCTCTCTCTCTCCTCCCTCTCCCTTTACCCTCTCTCTCTCCTCCCTCTCCCTTTACCCTCTCTCTCTCCTCCCTCTCCCTTTACCCTCTCTCTCTCCTCCCTCTCCCTTTACCCTCTCCCTTTACCCTCTCTCTCTCCTCCCTCTCCCTTTACCCTCTCTCTCTCCTCCCTCTCCCTTTACCCTCTCTCTCTCCTCCCTCTCCCTTTACCCTCTCTCTCTCCTCCCTCTCCCTTTACCCCCCCCCTCTCTCTCTCTCTCTCGCCTCCCTCTCCCTCCCTCTCCCTTTACCCTCTCTCTATCTCCTCCCTCTCCCTTTACCCTCTCTCTATCTCCTCCCTCTCCCTTTACCCCCTCTCTCTCTCTCTCTCTACCCTCTCTCTCTTTCCCTCCCTCTCGTCTCTCTCTCTCTCTCTCCTCCGTTCTCCCCACGTGCACCGGACGCCCCTCCACGCGCGCTCCCGACAGCCCAGAGGAGGAGAGCATCGCTTCACGAGGACCAAGTCTCTGCATCTTCGCTTGAAGCGGCATGTGTTTGATGGTCATAGCGACGGCAAACGTCCTGTAGCGCATTTACGTAAAGGTACGTGTCTTTACTCCTAATGCTGCATTTCAAAGGCTTCGTTGCGGGATGGTTACTGGCACACGCGCGTAATACTCCCCTGAGAACTGTTATTGGGTTTGCCCCGACACATGTGTTTATTTTTAGCTCAGATCTAGGCGCTAATGCGGAGAAAGTGGCTAAATGTGGCAGATCGTGTTGAATTGTGTTATTCCAGGGTTTGTCTAGACCGGCTGGTCCCAAATGTCAACGATAACTTAAAGTGGTCTATTATTTTTTTCGGTGTTCGCACATGGATGATAAAATGATAGATAAATGACTTTATAGAAATCATGGCAAAGTTCATTTTAAATGTGTGTAATGTGTAAAACGACACACAGTAACGATTCTTTAGTCACGATTCAATTGTCTACTTATTTTGATATGTAGGTCATTATTTCAATTCGATTCAATACCAAGGAAAAGCTACATCTCCCCCCAAATAAAATATATTTTGCCATCAAGTAAGGCAAGGTTATTTGTAGAGCACAATTCATACACAAGGCAATTCAAAAAAACAGAGTTGAAAATAGTAAAATCAAACAATTCAAGAGCTAAGATTTAAGCACTGTTAATATTTTTTATAATTCCCTGACATAACACCCCATTAGATCAAATACGATGCAGAACACTGGCATTCGTTGAAAAAAGGTGCTTTACTTCTGGCTACAATTGTTCAGTTCCTCCCGATTCGATTCACGTTGAACATATTTGCATATTGAATCGAAGAGGGCGTTTACTATTGAAGAGATATCGATAATTGTTGCTTCCCTAATGCACAGTAAGTGAGCGATGTTTTTCCAGTGACCTTCTGTGAGCTGGAAGCAGTACTAAGTAACTCTTGCCCCTAGAGGCCATAAGCGCAACTGCAGGTGTCGTAGCCAGTTACGGTTTTCTAACTTATTAAATGTCTTGGAGAGTAAATACTACGCTGACAGAAAAGACAAAGGGAGAGAGGGATATTGTACAGCCAAATACACAATGGAAATATTTTTTTTCACTCAAACTTGGCTGTAAATACTGTTTAAAGTGGCGCTAGCCCGCAGTTAGCTTTGCCCGTTAGCCTGTTAGCTTCTTCTTCGTGCTTCTATTAGTGTGTATTGGTGGCTCCGACCCGGTGGCAGTCAAGTTGCAAGCATGGTTTTCTGGCCAGAGACACCAGGGGGAGATGAAAGACCCCCCAATCATCCCCTTAACACTTGTATTACCCCCAGAGGGACGATGGAGAGGATTTATTAAGGTAAACACGTTACTTAGTACTGCTTTAAATATTTACAAGTTTCCTGCCACCAGGTCACAAACGAGTGAGACCACGTTATCTATTGTCACTGATAAACTATAACAAGGGAGATGATTCTGCAACCCGACAATCCAACGCAAAATCTCTTATCACACTTTTTAAAGCAGTACTAAGTAACTTGTTTACCTAATAAATCCTTCCCGTTGTCCCTCTGGGGGTAATACATACATGATTGGGGGGTCTTTCATCTCCCCCTGGTGTCTCTGGCCAGAAAACCACAATTGCAACTTGACTTCCACCGGTGTCACTTAATACACACTAATGGCATCACGAAGAAGAAGCTAACAGGCTAACGGGCAAAGCCAACAGCGGGCTAACGCCACTTAAACAGTATTTACAGCCATGATTGAGTGAAAAAAATGATCTCCCGGTCGCCCTGGACGGACAGGAGTTCGAGCCCAGCCCCGCTGTCACTTTTATCGTGACTTTTAATGGTTTTATGAACACCAACTTATTTTAGGCCTAAATAAATTTGACTTTGTATATATTTTATTGGAGTTTATTATTGGTTGCACCCAGTCTGTGCAGTTTCTTCCGAGTTCTGGGTTGTTTTGAACAAATCATAGACTGAAAACAATATATAAAAAAAATGAAAACACTACATTTTGACTGAGGGGGCGGGACTGTCCGCGTGAGGGTGCGACGCCCCCTTACGCCCCGTCTTGACGCCGGGACTGGTTGCACCCATAGAGATAAACAGGGCACAACCTGTAAAGTGTCACATCCCAAACCTGCAATAAACCGCAAACCTGTGACATAGTCCACACACATCCTTTCATATATCGTCTTCTAGATTAGTCCCACCACCTCCCAAAGTCCACTTTAACCACCGCTAATAAGCATGCAATTCCTAACCTTACAGAAAGAAAGTTCTTAACCCATACAATATATAATATATAACAAATAAAAAGAGCCAACATTGTTTGGATGCACGTTAAAAAGCTGGTTACAGCGAATGAAAACATTATCTGCAATTACAAATCACAAGCTCTAAAGTCGTCTGTTGATGTCGTTGATGTCGTTGATGTCGTTGTCGCCCCCGGTCGCCCAAAAGTGTCCGTTATTTTTCTGTTCTCAAGTTGGCAACCCAAGCCACAGGTGACAAGTAGAAAAACACGGCCGAGTCCGTCTGTGTTTTTGGACTATCAGTCAAAGTCCGGTCACCGACAGATTTTTCTGCTTTAGTCTCGTTACGTCTGAAGAATAAACTCACCTCCTCGTCTCTTCCGTACATCCCTGAATCCTTTTTTTTTTTTTTTTTTTTTTTTTTAATTGAAAATACAAGGCACAAAAAATGTTTAACAAACATAGCGAAGTCGAGTTCGCAATAACCTCACAGTGACAGTATAGTGCAATCAGATTCGTGCAAAAAATGTACAGTCAAATGTTCGAGGGGGTCACAGATGTACATCAGATAACAGTTCATCAGGTCCATAGTCAGATTGAGTCCAGGGGGATTTCACTTAAACAAGAATACAGTTGCGTGGCTTTTGGTCCTTTCATTCGTTCCAGGGAATTAATGTACAATTTAAAATCATTTAAAAAAAAAGAAAATGTGGGTGGGCATTTTTGACATTTGCTTTTGTGTATACAAAATTTAGCAAGACATAATATCACATTAGTACAGAGTTCTACTTTTTTACAGTTTGTTAGCACACCAAACGTTATATTGTCTCTTGAAAAGACTGGAGTTGAAGGAAAACATTTTTTCACCCATGTTTGTAAATCTTTCCAAAACAATTGAACAGAGTCACAATAAAAAAACAGATGGTCAGTTGTCTCCACATTAATATTGCAGAATGTACATAGATTTTCTTGTATGTTAAAACGTAATCGAAGTAGTTCTTTGGATGGGTAAATATTGTTCATAATTTTGAAGTGTGTTTCTTTAGCCTTAGGGGCTATAGGGAAAGATAAGTACATAGTTCTTAGTTTGGAAACTGTCTTTTTATCAAATTTGTTTAGGATATCATTTTTATTTTGTAAACCAGGGAATAATTCATCTGTCAAGCTTTTCCTAATAAAAAAATTATTAAATTTTTTGTCTAAGATTGATATCCCATGTATCGTGGGAGAGGGCAAATGTGTTTGTGTTATCTGATGAGCTAATGAGTTTTTGGATAGAAAAATAAATTCTTTAGGGAGGGCGTTACGCAAACGCATGAAGTCTAAAAGTGAGGGATTAAAACTGTGTTTAATGCAGAATTGTTCATAATCTAATAAATTTCCTTCGTTGTCCATAAGGTGTGACACTGACCAAATATTGTTTTTAAACCAGTCTTCATAAAATAACGATTTGTTGCGATGTAGTACATATCGATTGTTCCAAATTACTGTTCGGTGTGGAGAAAAGTTATGGACATATAGCATTTTCCAGTAAAGTAAAATTTGTTTGTGGAACTCTGATAAGGGTACAGGAATCTTATTGATAGCAAAGTCGCATACAAGCAAGAGGTTTAGACCGCCCAATTTTTTAAAAATAAAGTTAGGAATACAATACCATAAAGATTGATGATTTTTAATCCAAGATTTTAGCCAGTTTATTTTTAAGGTTCCGTTAAGACACTCTAGATCTATTGCCTTCAGGCCTCCTTCATTAGTTTGTTTGACCATATGACTTTTCTTTATATAATGTGGTTTATTTCGCCAGATGAAATTGAAATTCATTTGATTTATTAATTTGGATAAATTGGTAGGAACAGCATTTGAATAAAGGGGGTATATACATCTAGATAAGCACTCCATTTTGGTTAAATATATACGACCCAAAATCGATAAGTCTCTTTGGAGCCATATATTCAATTTTGTTTTACATTCTTTTAGTTTGTTCTCTATATTAACTGTTTGACACACCTTTTTGTCTTTACAGAGAAGGACACCTAGATATTTAATCTCAGATTTTATAGGTATATTGTATATTTCCTTTAGAGAAGTATCGTGCAGAGATAAGATTTCACACTTTTTAAAGTTTAAGCATAGACCTGATGCTTTGGAGAATTGTTCAATTTTATGTATAGCTTTTGGGATTTGATGTTCATCTTTTAGGAATAATGTTGTATCATCAGCTAATTGGCTGATAACAATTTCTGTACCTAGAACATTAAGTTTTTGAATATCGTTACTATTTTTTATATAAATGGATAAAAGTTCAGTGACCAAAATAAATAAGTAAGGGGATATGGGGCACCCTTGCGGAATACCAACATCCACATTAAAACTTGGAGTAGAACCCTTAGAAAGGAGAACACAGCTATTTATGTTTTTATACAGACCACCAATGAGTTTTCTAAATTTAACACCAAACCCAAAATGTTCAAGTGTAGCAAAAATAAATGGATGTTCAACGGAATCAAAAGCTTTAAAAAAGTCCAAAAATAAAATAAAGCCATTGTCCTGTATTAAATTTCTATATTCAATTATGTCCATAACCAGTCTTATATTATTATGTATCGATCTGCCCTTCAAAAATCCTGATTGTGTTTCTGAGATTACATTACAAAGACCTGACTGCAGCCGAGAGGCAAAGATATAAGTTAAGAGTTTGTAGTCAGAGTTTCTAAGTGTTATAGGTCTTCGATTTTCTATGATTCTAGGGTCTTTATTGGGTTTTGGGATAGATATTATGACTCCATGTGTCATTGTATTTGGGAGAGTGCAAGTTTCAAAAATCTCTAAAAAAACATTGAACAGTAATTCCTTAATATCAAACCAAAAATGTTTATAAAAGTTTCCTGTGAGACCATCTGAACCAGGAGCTTTGTTAGGAGATAGTCGGCATATCGCTGCTTCGAGTTCAGAAATGTTTAGTGGACTGTCACAAGTTTCTTTAAAAGCTTCATCAATTTTTGGAATATACTGGGCTATATCTTTCATAAAGGATTCACAGTCAGTTTGGGAAAATTTTGAGCTGTAAAGTTGTGTATAAAATGTATAGATTTCTAAGGACATTAGTTTATCATCTGTAATTTCAATGTTATCGACTAGCAATGACTTTAGGTTGTTTCTTTCTTGTCTATTTTTTTCTAGACCACAAAAATATGCCGAATTCTTCTCTCCTTCTTCTATCCACTTTGCCCGGGATCTAATAAATGCTCCTTGAGCTTTGTGAGTATAGATTTCATCTAGATTAGATTGTAACTTTAAAATTATTTGTTTGTCAATTTCACTCAGATTTTGTTTGTTACAATGAACATTTAACTGGTTTATAATATCCAATTCCTTTTGATCAAGTTCTTTTTTATGGTTTTTACTGAAGGCAATAGAGACATCACGAATTTTGAACTTTAGAAATTCCCATTTTTTAACTGGGGTTGCAAGTTCTTCGCAAGATGTTATTTTATTAATAGTTGATATAATTATTTGACAATAGTTGTCATTTTTAAGGAGACTTGAGTTAAATTTCCAGTACTTATTTGAGAAGTTTTTAGTTCTAGGTCCAACATGTAACATAATGACACAATGATCAGTTAAGGGGGCTGCAGAAATAGTTGAATTAATATCATTAGAGAGCAAATTGTTTGAAATTAACCAGTTATCAATTCTAGATTTTGAATTATAGTTTGAACTGAACCATGAAAACTGGGTTATTCCAGGATTGAGGTATCTCCAAGCATCAGTGAGATTTAATTCACTGCAAAAGTTATTAAATACAATATTAGGCTGACTTGACGTATATTTGGAGGGGTATCTGTCAAGGAAATCATCATTAACTACGTTGAGATCACCCCCTATTATTATATTCTCTATGGCGTGAGCAACTTTAAGATTATCTAGGTGTAATGTTATCTCTTCTAACAATCGTTTATTGTCCCTGGGGTTGTTGTAACCATACACATTAACAAAAATGAGTTTCGTGTTGTCAATATTTGTGAGTAAAATTAACCAATGACCCTGATTATCTGCCATATTAAGTATAATTTGGCCAGAAAAGTTTTTAAGGAGGATAGCTACTCCAGCTGATCTAGCAGTGCCATGACTGAAATAGGCTTTGTCACCCCATTGTTGAGTCCAAAAAGAAATGTCCTCTTCTTTGAGTGCGTTTCCTGTAAAAAAAAGAATTGTACTTTTTTCCCTTTGCAAAATAAAAACAAACTTTTACGTTTTGTTAGATCTCTTAGACCCCTTGCATTCACAGATAAGAGAGAAATTGAACTTTTTAGTTCAGACATAAAAAAGGAAAAGTTTATAAAACGAAAACAAGCTTATAGCTTTAACTAACACAGGTGCGTTACCAATCGTAACAAAGGTGCAAATCCCTGATTGAAAACTTAACTTGAACAAAAAGTGCTTCTAGGACCAGGAGAATCATGGTGTGACCCTTTGACCGTTGATATAGGCGTAGCGACCTCGGTACACAGCCTTTTGACCCAGCTTCCTTGCTTGATCCACTTTCGGCCAGACTGCTGCTCTTGCTTCTAGAACATCTTTGGTGAAGTCTTCTGCAAAGCGAAGGTTGAGCTCCTTGCAGATTTGGTGGTTCCTTGTCACACGCCAAAGTTCATCTTTGTAGATCCTCATTGTGAACTGTATGATGATTTGTCTAGGGTGGGTGTTATTAATCTGCCCAAGACGATGTACAGAATCCAGGATAAAGCCCATCTTGTCTCTCCAATGTGGAACAAACCTGAGAATAAGGTTTACAACAAGCTCTCTAGTATTCTCCTCTTTTTCTTCTTTGAGACCATTTAGTCTCAGGTTCCATCTCTTTTTGTAATTTTCTGAATCAGAAACTCTTCCTTCCAGCTCAATTACCTTTTTCTCCAGCTGGATATTCCTCTCTTTTAGGACTTTTACTTCCTGATGCAACTCTTTGGTTGATTCTTTGCATACTTGTATTTCAGCAGAGTTGAATTCCAGACTTTTGTTGATGTTGGTTATTGCCAGAGTGTTGTGTTGTATATCTGACTTGATGTCGATCACCAGAGAATGAAGAGCCTGAATCTCTCCGGATTGTAATTGAATTGCTTTCAATACGTCAGCAATGGAAGCAGTACCCGGGCTGGAATCAAGAGGAGCATCGTCGTTGGGTTTTATTTTCTTTGGAGGTTGTTGAGTAGCTTTAGATGGCGAGGTAAGGGCTTTTTTATTCCGTTTCACTTCAGTTTCCATTGCCTCGAGCGCGCAGTAGTCATGGGAGATGGGCATTTTCGCGGTCTTAGCTTTAGCGCTATATTTATCCATGAGTCCGAACAAGGTTTGTATTACTGTTGTTGAATATTCTTGCTTACGGATTGGACGATGTGTAGCGTATCACCGAGGGTTGTGAAAGAGTCTGTTGTGATGATGGTTGTTGGTCCTGTTCTTTTTAATTCAGGGTTTGCACCGGAGAACAATTATCGCGCGTCTGCTCCCTCCGCCATCTTTTGAATCCCTCCCTTCACACGTCGACAAGAAATGCTTACATACATCCCTGAATCCGTTTCATTTTTCACCTACATTCATGGATCTATAAGTTTACTGCGCATGCGCCCTCCACGTCTTGTTCTACTATCTGTGTTAGCGTCACAGCGCCGCCCACAGGCCTGGCAGATGAATCACGCCGTTTTCACAGACCTGAGTCGACCCATGTGAACGCACACATTTACTGAGCTGGCTTCGTGCTTACCAGTGTTAATTTCGTCGACTAAAATATTTAGTCTTAATTTTAGTCAAAGTGATTTTTTTGACGACTAAAATTGGACTAAAACTAAATTTAAAGTTTTTCATGCGACTAAAACTATGACTAAAATGTCCAGATATTTTAGTCGACTAAAATAAGACTAAATAAAAATGAAAAGGAGAGACTAAAATCATCCAAACTTCTATTGACCGTCTGAAAGAGCCTCATGTAGATTCACTGCCAAAGGAACAGCTCTGAGCTTTGTTCATGAGGGAGCAGCTCCATGAAGCAGGACCTCGATTAAATATCATTATAATGAATATTATAAATACAAAGTCGACTAAATGTGTCTTAAATTTAGTCGACTAAATTGACTTGCAATTTTAGTCGACTAAAACTCGACTAAAATTTAAGATATTTTTTTGACTAAAACTCGACTAAAATTGAACTACATTTTCGTCAAAAGACTAAGACTAAATAAAAATATGTTGTCAAAATTAACACTGGTGCTTACAAGTGTTAGTCACACTTAACTAATGATTGTTTTAAGTCTAAACAAGGTGCAGTTATTATAAAGTGTTACCAAAGCATTGCATTGCCTTTAAACTGGCATTACATCCACATTTCTTGGAGAATAGTGTCGTTGCTCAACTCATTTTACTGTTTGTCAAAAATACAAGAATATAATGGCCCGAGAGACATGTACTGCAGTTTTTTGCTGAAGTTGGAGACAATCTTTTGCTTCAATTTTGGATATTGAAATTTCAACTCATTCCTCGGTTTGATGGAATGTTTGCAAATCTTAAATATGCAGAAATGTTGGTCACTTGTAGCAATCAAAAATATAGTTTTGAGGCACTACTATGGCATTAAGAACTTGCTGCCAAACCTGTATAAACCTTAAAAACATGTTTTTTATTATTATTATCAGAAATTTGCCAGAAGAACAAACCCATTTCTAGCTCTAGGTTTATGGTCAGGAACTTGTTTTGCACATTTTGTATCATAATTGAAAAGCTGTTCTGATTTTTCATGTGAATTTCACCCCTGCTGTTTCAGCGGCGGTAAAGTTACATAACAATCTGTCACAGTAAGACTCCGCTGACAAACTCACATCGTACAGTTCGAGAAGAAGCGCTAATTGTGTTCTCGTTAGCACCTTGGGGCGCACGAGGTCCCCGGTTTAGACCCGATTTGAGTCCCTGGTTTATTCCTTTTGTTCAGAGCTATAGTTTTTTCCTCCTCCTCGCAGATGGATGAAAGTGCTGGCTCATGCGTTCGAACGGCCGCTGTGATTGGGTCATGCATAATGGATAAAGGCCATAGATGTTTGTGCCACACACAGAGGCTGTTTACTCGGCCTTTCTTTTGTCAAGAAACATATTTACAGATTAGACATATTCATTTGTTTGCGCAGGGCCTTGAGCGAACACTGTGACATGTGTAATAAGTAACTTTATGTTGTTGTTAAGGAAATATTCTGACCAAGATACAACTAACTTCTGCCAAATTGTGTAATTGTGACAAAATCACGGCCTTAAATGTCCTTTAAGAGCATCACGTTGGATTCCAAATGGCTTCAATCAACATTTAAAGGAACAGGCCACCGTTTTTCCAGACTGAGATCTGTTCTTACCTGAGCTTAGACGAGTTGATGTGTACCTGTCTGGTCTTTACGCGTGCGCTCAGTCACGCAAAAACACCAAAGCTATTGTTAGCATTTAGCCTCTCCTCCTCTCCTCTATGGGGCCAAACGGGGGTGAAGTTAGAAGCGACCAAGGGGTACTGTATTGTAAGGCGTAATAACACCGTTACTACGCCTCACAATATAGTTCCCCTTTTGTTCCACTTGAAAAAATTGACATGTTTAGTTTTGTGTAACTAGACTTGGATTGTGTAACTACTAACCATATTTAAACAGGAGAAACGTGGAAGAGCTCGGTCGCGTCTAACTTCACCCCCGTTTGGCCCCATAGAGGAGAGGAGGAGAGGCTAAATGCTAACGACAACTTCGGTCTTTTTTGCGTGACTAAGCGCCTTTAATAGAAAATACTGACATTGCCTGTATGTTTTTCTGCTTAAGTTTATCAAAAATATAAAACATGTGGTCTATAACACCTCATACATTAAATATGCACAGATTTTTTTTTTAAATAGTATTTGGACAATAAAATAGCATTAAAAGTATTACACCTTTGTTGCTATAAATAAACCCTGTCTCCAGCAGCAGCGATTCATGGACCGTCCAAAGATCTAAAAACTATTTATTTATTTATTAGGACGGCTCAGTGCATGTTAATGAGTCTTTAGCACAATCAGCAGGACGTCCTGGATTAACTATTCAATAATAAACATTTGTAAATGTATTTGTTTTACTCCAATAATTGCCCTGATGTTTCTTTCTAACCAGGATAAGTAAAGCAATGAATTTTATAAATATTATTATCATGTGCAAGGCGTATTGTCTATAGTTTGATTTGGAAGTGTCAAGGTCACAAACACCATCTGTCGTTACACTGAGGCCCGGTTTGTGTCACGTACCCCTTGAGTCATTCATGTGTTCCCTATTTACCCCCTTCCTCGAGGATCCAGTCAAAATCTTTACAAAGTAATCAAATAAACACTGATCTGTCATTTAGTTGAGCGATGTGTTCACAATACATGTAAATACTAGCTACAAAACGTGACCTGTAGGAATGTTACTTGGATTTAAAGTCCTTGTTTATGAGGCACTCTGGGTCAGAAAACGTAAAAAGCCTTTATTGGATTAAAACGCCATTGTGTTTCGGCTCATCGGGCTTCCCCAGCCGAAACGCTTTGGCTTTTTAATCCAGTTAGCCATGTGCAATAAAGGTTATTTTTACCTTTTCTAACCTAATTAGAGTGCCTCAGTTTATTTGCTTCTTCCTCTGCTGACTACAATACGCATAAATACTGAATGTGACAAAATATTGAAATACTACTTTTGTTAATCTGTAATAATCCCAAGCACCCTGTTGTTGGCTTTGTTAACTTGGGAAACACTGCTCTACATACAGTAGCTGTCAGGTCTCCCGTTTGGCCGTTTTAGTTGCAGAGTTCAAGGTTCTATTCTTCAGTAAAATAACTGTATATCAAAAGTGCCAGTGTCAGTGGTGTATAAAGTTATATATAGTTATTGTGTATTGTTGTGTAATTATTAAACGGATTAGGACATGATCTGTTTATGAATCTGTTTACATCTGTCTATTGTTTCATGCTTCGTTTCCTTCAAGCACAGGCCGAGTTGCTGAGGCAGATCTGAACCATATTATGTAACTCTGACTTTGCCCTTGTTGTTTCTCTTCCTGGTTTGTAGCGGGCCAGTGATGACGTAGAACCGTGATTGGACAAATCTCTGCTGATCACCATGGCGACCGGGCGTAAAGGTGTGTGTGTGTATTTCTGACATGGCTCACTCAGTCTTTCAGACGCGCCTTTTGTCTTCGGTGGTTCAGCCCCGGTCCCACGGGAACAATCGGAGTCGCTCGGTTAGATCAAAGCCGGGAAGAGAGAAAGTCCTTTTTGTGCAGTACTTCATGTATTATTTGGCGATCGGCATTATTGTTCAGATGGAACTGACTAGATCTCATTATGTACAAAGAGCCAGAGCTTTACAAAAGTGTAAAACCAAAAATCATTTAACAACAAAGTCAGCAAGACCAGAGGAAGCTTTGTGGAGGAAAATACATTTAAAATAGACAGGGTCGGCTCACGTCAATTTGATGCCCGAGGCAGGATTGGGCTTTTGCCCCCCCAGGAAAAATACATAATTTCAAAAAGAATCATATGATTTGTATACCTTTATACCATTTACACATGCATGGTTGCATGGTTGACATGGTCAAAGATTTTTCTGAACTTTCTTCACTCAATCTAGGCTATATATTTTTGATATATTTTGTGGCTGTTTTTATTGTATACTATATATTATGATTATTATTGTTAGCTATATTAAGCTATTATATTACAATTGGAAGATGTGCAAAAGTTTTGTTAGAGGAGGGAGCCTCCACTTCTGATGTAAATGTGCAACTCTTCCTCGCGATGCTGCAGAAGGACCAGGGAGGACTCGTTTGAAACCTTGAAGTCTGTAGTTTACGACACAAAAGACTCTTCCTCTTTCCGTTCAAGAGCTTCTTCATTAAAAGAAGCTCTTGAACAACTACATTATGCAACAAACACATATGCAACAACTACATATACATAGACCAAAGGTCAGTGATGCTGTAGAGGGCGGGGTATTTAAAGTGCAATTTGGCGCCCCCTCCAACATTTGGCGCCTTAGGCGGCCACCTAGGTTGCCAATGCCCACGGCCGGCCCTGAAATAGAAGTTGCCATTTAATTTATTTACAAACACATTTTTCTGCGAACTGCATTTGTGGTTTCTGTGTTCCACATTGTTTTTCTGGATACTTGTGTACGTCTTTGCTGAGTTTTTGTGGAGGTTTGGTGGATTTGTTTACTCTGAGAGTCTAAAATGATCCTGAAGAAAGCAGCTTTTTAAAGGTAAACAAAATGCTAGCTTATCAGCTAAACCCATTTGAGACCTACAAATGTCTTCTTCTGAGACACTGAAGAGGCACCAAGAGCCCCCACAGCTGCAGCACAGTCGAGGCGTCACAAGAGGAGCTACAGGAAACCAGCAAGGGACAAATGAGGAGATGGTGAAAGACTGGTGGAGTGGAGGGAGCAGCAGGAGGAAGAGGAAGGAGGAGGAGGAGCTGACCAGTGCAGGACACCACGCTCTGAAACAGGGACAAACCCAGGAGGCGGTGCACCGTTTCAGAGGATCAGAGGAGACAGAGGGCAGTCAGCCAGGTTTCCTCCGAATGCTAAAGTTTCCCCGACCTCCAAGGTCATGCGGGTCAGGTTGACACAGTGGCAGCGCGGCTCAGCCACAGCAGCTCAGGACTAACACCTGAACACTATTTCGTTGTACGCTTGTACAATGACAATAAAGCACTTACTTACTTACTTAAAACTACTGTTCTCTCTCAGTGATTAGTTCTTCTCCAATATGATATGTTTGTCTGACTTCATTAAAACAAAATAGAATAGATTACAGATTCTTGCCGTACCAAATTATTGATCCCAAGTTGATCTATTACAGGCTATTATATCAGCAACATTTTATTCTGTGACCCATACAATACTGTATGTTTCTGTAGTAGTATTTTCATTTTTGGACAACAATAACAAACCTGCACCTCTTGCGCCTAAAACAGAAGTCCATAGATACCGAGGCCATTTCTGCCACCAAAAGTAGCTCGAAATCCCACAAAGGTTGAGCATCGTTCATGTAAATAATCGCAGGTTATTCTAATCTACTCATTACAGTTAACGTAGATTTCCGTACTTATCTTCTGGTCATGCAAACATGTTGTATCCACTGGTTTTGGAGCAGCACTGTGGCACATATAAAAGAATATAATTCCCTACACGTTGGAATACTCTGTGGCAGGTTCCACGTCCAAAGGCGCGGTGCGTTTCCCCGACGACGACGCCCCGCCCGGTTCCCCCACACGACGGGGCGACCAGTCAGACCTCTGCTCCCTCATCGCTGTTCGGGAGAAGGACGGCAGCTACTTGGTCAAGGCATGTAAATCATTTTATGAATAAGGCAAATGAATGAATAATAATTTCATTGTTTGCACATTTCCCGTCTGTCCTGTTTCTGAGCGCTCAATGCAACAACTGAATTTCTCCATCGTGAGATCAATAAAGGCTGATCTTAATCCTAATGAACAATTCACAATGATAATTCTTCCCTCTTTTTCCCAGGCCGGTTTCCTGAAGAGTCACCACTGTTACGAGATCGTGTTTACAGTCCTGGACGTCCCGACTTTAGGCAAAGACCTGTCCTGTTCACACACGTCCTCCCCCACGAGACGCCCCCCCTCCACACTGAGGGTCAACCGCATCAACTCCACACTCGAGGGTGAGCGCCGACATGCCATGAAACCAACTGTGTAGAGGCAAAATCAGGCAATATTTATAGAGAGATTAGATTAGCCAAAACAAAAAGTAAAGAAAAGAGCCACGGCATCTTTGATAACGCCCACAAATAGTCACGTTACTTACTTAAAGGAACAGGCCACAGTTTTCCCACACTGAGATTATGTTCTTACCTGAGCTTAGACGAGTTGACGCGTACCTGTCTGGTCTTTACGCGTGCGCTCAGTCAGGCAAATAGAACAAAGGTGTAGTTAGCATTTGGCCTCTCCTCCTCTCCTCTATGAGGCCAAACGGGGGTGAAGTTGGAAGCGACCGAGCTCTTCCACGTTTCCCCCTATTTAAATACAGTTACGTGAGTAGTTACACGATCCAAGTATACATGCTTTTCAATCATGTGACTTTTGTTGTTATGGCGGCCATTTTGAATACCGAAGTAGAATTATGCAACTACAACACGAGGAAAATGAAAGACAACCGATTGACAGTGGCATTTTTATTTACTCGTAATCATTGCTCAAGAAGATAACAGTAAAAACAAGGCCCCAGAGCCAGTGAGTCAGTTAGTGCTACCAGTTAGCATTTAGCTTTAACAGCTCAGCTCTGACTCTCCAAGGGAAAGCCCTGAACCACAGACATCTAGCCTTGGATACGACATGTGACAGAGGTCAGAGCTGAGCTGTTACTGTGGTATTTCCTCAGTGTTCATAGATGTGAGCCACACATGTGTTGTTTGAAACCATTGACAGTTGATTGATGACAGTTGCTAACCGATAGCATGCTAACATCTTGAGCAGCTTAAACACTGACCCAGACTGAGACTCTGTTCACATGACAAACTGTAAATATCCCAGAGAAAGGTTTTCTGTTTCCTCTTTCAAGAGTTAATTTAGTCTGAGGAGTGAAGCAGATCTTTAGTAAATCCTGCTGTAGCTCGACAGACAGCGCTGCAACGTCTGTGCCACATTTGCCGGCTATATCACATAAACGTGCGTCTCTGGTTGCGTGTTTTTACTGTTACCTTTTCGGGCAATGATTACGAGTACATAACATT
This sequence comes from Proterorhinus semilunaris, assembly GCA_021464625.1. NCBI lineage: Eukaryota > Metazoa > Chordata > Actinopteri > Gobiiformes > Gobiidae > Proterorhinus > Proterorhinus semilunaris. The sequence continues at coordinate 7,007,569 of CM038349.1, forward strand.
ACCAATGTCAATCAGTTGTCTTTCCTTTTCATCCTGAGTTGGCATAATTCTACTTTGGTGCTCAAAATGGCCGCCGGAACTATGCGTGATGTCACTGGAAATGCATGTATAGTGAAAATTAAACATGTCGATTTTCCAAGTGGATAAAAAGGGGGACTATATTGTAAGGCGTCATATTGATTGATTGATTGATTGATTGATTACGCCTTACAATACAGTTGACACGTTGCTGTCTGTGTCTACCTCCAGATTTGGTCTTGTCTTGTTTGATTGCTAAATGCTAACGGCTATAGGAAAATACATTGAGAAGGCTAACAAACTCTTTTCTTTACATTTTCTGATGATTAAAACGCTTTGCAGCTAACGTAGCGCGATATACATGTGTTTGTTTACGGCGCACTTCAGAGCATATACTGTAGCTGTTCATGGCTTGATCGTAAACACGTCACTTAAAATGTACATGACACATTCAACACCATTTTTTGCTAAAAACGTATTTAAGATTTTCCTAAAGGTTTTACCCAGCTTTCTTTAGTTTGACCATTTTTGTGATGTTTATACTTTGACTTCCTTATTGGACACCGACGGGAAGTGACATAGATGGAGGCGAACTGTTTTGAACTGTTGCCGTGCCAACCATGTTTCGTCAGTGGGAAATGAGTCAAACTGCTCCGGCACTGTATCTCTATCTATCAGTAGCTTAGAAATAAAAATAACTTTTCTGCCCAACTTTTCTTCATTCAAATTGCTGCTTCACTGAAATAAAATGATAATTATGACTCACAACAGATGTTATCCATATAAATAAGTCATATTTTTCACAAGCATTACAACCTGTCATATGCACTTTAAACCCTGCAGATGCAAGACACAATTAGGTTGTTCTAGTAATTGCAATAACAACTCGACATTGATTCATTGTGCGGCCCTAATTTGCAGCGTCACTATAAATAGCCATATCACTGCCTTTACTTGCGCTGACAGACAATTGATCTCAAGACCAGACTATGGGCCTGGTACGTGCACTTACACTGAAGAAATATGAGCTGATTATTGGCCTTTCTTTGAAACCATTTTAAAGGAGGCAGCCCGGAAAACAGACCTCACTCTTTTGCTTCAGGAGGCTGAAATCCCGCTGTAATGATTTTAACACTTGCATTTCACCAATGTGTTTTATAATGTGTAGAACAGAAATGAAACATTCCTTCTTTCTGATGTTTATCCACAACATTATTCAGCGATTCTCAAGCTGAGACGTCCAGACCTCCCACATTCTCGCTCTTGCTACTCTCGCTTCTTTGGGAGAACTCCAAGAGAACGACTTTTTTTCTGCACGGGCCGCTTGCCAAAACGTTTCAGAGGCGGGAGACAGCTTTATGACTGTGCCGCCATTTGGCACGTCTTTCGATAAAGTTAATTTGACAGCTCTTAGTGACTCCCTAAAGGCGACAAATCAGGACAAATATCTTTCCATCATCAAAAACCACGGGTAGTAGCAATTTTAAATGTTGACAATTTCCATGGGAATTAACAATAATGTATGGGAATTAATGGGAATTAACAGGGAATTAACACAACTGAACGTGAACGACGCTGACACTGTGTCATTTTGTATCATGTAGTGTCGTAAGCAACGAGCAGCCGCGAGCAGCAACGATCAGCAGGGCTCATTGCTTTATGGCGAGCTGCCCAAATATTTGGGCAAGAGGCGAATCTGCCCTGATAACAAAATGATGTAAAACACAAGAGTCGTCTGTTTTTTTCTCTTTCACGTCCATATTGAGGTGCATAGATATAGTAGGCTTGTACATAATACTATTGTTATACCGTTCGTGTAGCTCTGTAAGCAGAACGTCCGTTTAATAATCAGGAGCCGTGAGTTCAAGTCCGATGATGGTTTAGTCCTTTGACTTGACATCCACTGGTAAACAAAAACAGAAATATGTCTGTTGCCATATTATTGTCAGAGGCATTATCCTTTATTATATCTTGGTCGGTGACTTTTAGATGGTTATATCACTGAAACTTAATTCTCATTCTTTTGTTTATATTCTCATTATCTGGAGCAGTTTTTTCTTTTACTAAAATATCACTCTCAGCTGTTAAACAGCTCAATCCTGACGATTTGGTTCACATTTCTGAACGAGAATCAATGAGCTCAGTCAGTGTTGAGTTCGATTTTTTCAGGCTCACTGTTTTTTACCACCAGATGGCGTCGATAAGCCTAACACTGCGTGATACAGTGTGACACCATTTGTAAAAGTGTGACACACACTTTGAGGTATCATCATAACCGCAGACTACTCGACGCGTACAGTATTGGTCAGAATCTGTCATGATGTGAGTGAGAGACTGGTGAATTTAATCAATCACAGCGTGATGAAACAAAATCATTATATCAAACTTTGCCGTTTGTCCCAAGCGCTTATTAGAAAGAGCATTAAGCAGAATGTAGATTTAGGAATGGACGATATGGTCCTCACACTTCTCGTACGGTTCGGGGGTGTGACATCACTCAAATGCTTGCATTGAAATGTCCCAAAATTTCTAAAGTTCCCATTGAAACTTTCCAGAAAATGTCTGGAAATTAATGTAGGAAGTTTTTGCCCCGTTGGCACCCTAAGTGTATTCATGGAAAAGAAGTAAAAGTAATTCTGTGCGAGATGTTTCCTGGTGTTTTTTATGAGGGAACAACGTTTTATCTCGATACAAAGCTGAATAAAAAGTGGGACCTTCACGTTTCACTCGCTCCAGAACAATCCTTTGTAACAACAAAAGGACCGGCCCCACACTTTGAGAACCACCGCACTAGACTCCGGGAGACACCGCGCTGATGTCCTCGGATAAGACTGGAGCCGCATTTCAATTCTATCGGCTCCATTTATTATTCCTCCGGATCGCGTCACTGCTGTTTATCTGCTCTGTAGTGAGCACAATGTGACTCAGTCTGCTGGATTTTCTCTTTTTAAGATGGAGATAAACCCACATGAATCGTGTGCCTGTGTTTTTGCAGGAGGAGTAAAAGTGACGTGCGAGTATAAAACCCACCAGGAGGGGGTGCTGCAGGAGGAGCTGACGTTGCTGACCAAAGGGAAGAGGGACGGTTCTCTCAAGGTCAAACTACAAGCCAAGATCATCGGTGAGTTATGTTTCCTCCAAATCCCGTGAATATTACAGGAGTCTGTTGAATCCTGGTGATTTCCCCGCTCTCCTCTGTCCGCAGACCCTCACCACGGGACGCCCATGCTGCTGGAGGGCGTCAAGTGTCTGGGGCCGCTAAAGGACTGCCACTCCAAACACTGCACTAGGAGAATATAGGACTCTGAGCTTCTGTGCTGAATTCACTTGTAGTAAAAGTCTCACTTCAAAAACACAGATAAATCATTAGAATTAAATCTTACGTTTTTATCTTTTTGTAATTAAATCAGCCCAGGATACAGAACGTGATCACGAGCTGCTCATACTTACTGTACGTAACATATTTGACCTTTATTCCTTCATTAGGAACCTTTATTCATAAGGTCCCGCCGTGATTTCAGAATCTTTTTCAGGGGATTCCTGGCCCCAGAGGTGACCCTATTGTACATGTTTTGTTTTTAGCAGTACGGGAAACCGGATCACCTGGTGGAAGCAAGCTAATACGTAGCCAAGCGATCTGGGATGTGGCTCTCTGCAAATCGCTTCTCCCTCAAGTTTTATTGGCCTTCACAGAGGCTTAAATGTAACGCATACCTTTGTGAAGCTGGCCCCTCATCAAATGCAAATTCATATAAAAGTTGTTCGAGCTACGGCTGTACTGTAAGACGTTTTTGGAGGTGCATTTTGTGCTACATATTTGCTGTTTTGTGCAATAAAGATTTTTGTTTGTGATGTTACAGTTTCGGGGATATTTTTCATCGCATTGAGGCATCATGTAGTAGTAGTAGTTTTTTTTTTTTAAACAATAACAGCAGAAATTAAAATGTTTACAGCACTTAAAACAAACAATTGACATCATATAAATCTGCGTTTCAAGAGGGGTTAGCTTCCAGAAGGTGTAACACAACACTTACATTCAGAAGATTCTCCAATATCCTTTATCATTCAGTGTTGCTCTGATGAAGTCTGCGTTGTTCCTCGGTTTTCCGTGTGTTTTTTCTTAGTTCTTAAACATTTCTTCGTACTTGCATGTTTGCTTTGATGTGGATGGACCATGGGTTTCTCTGGTTGGTCTCAAGGTCAATAATCACAGCCATTAAAGGTCACGAGAAACACCAGGCCCAAGACTACCCGCCTCCCTAAAGAATAGGAAAAGTGGGGGATCAGTCTGACCGGGTGAAACTAATTCACTCATGCAGAAAACTACCATGTCTGTCATAGAGTTACGATCACCATATGAAGTCAACCAGCGCTCAGGTGGAGTTTAACAACGTTTCTTTCAGGCTTTTCAGTGTTTAAGAACAAAGACCCGTATTTAACATTATTTAAAGCTAGATTTCTTTAGAGGGGGGTCCAGACACCAGTTGAGAACCGCTGTCTAAAAAACAATCAAAAGCTAAATCTATCGTGAGGAGCCTTAAAAGATATTCAGAGTAGATGGACACCGGCACATGTTGCCAAATATCCGGGGGCCATCTGTGTTCACGTTCCGCCTCAGTCTCTGTGAGTCTCGCCCACTGAGGTGAAAGAAACAGGAAATCACGATGAAATCAGTACATTTACATCCATGTGTCATTATTGCTAATACCCATCTTTATCCTGTACTAGTCAATATATATCAATAGTGCTGATATTTGCTTTAAATATTGGCTTTAAAACGAAGATGAACTGCTGACTGTGCTTTCCCTGCAGTGTTGGTACATTCTCTTGAGCGGTGGCTGTTTCGTTCCCCCATTATAACGCTCATCTCGCTCCTCTTGGTTATTGTTTCTAACCACCTGAAACAAAAAACTGCCATGAAACCCACACAAAGATGTCCTCACTGTCACCCCCAAAAACAAACTGAACTGTGAGCAAGTAGCAAGAAGAATAATGTTTGTATTCTATTTATATATGCTTAAAATATTCTCTTTTAGTTACCTGTTTTATATATTTAGAATTCGAATATTTTGATTGCACTTTACCGTCGAAGACAATGAAGGAACTATTGAATGGAGTCCTGTTTGCATGCCATACAGTATTGTCCGAGTATATAACCCAATACTAACAAGCAATGTGTGTACTGTGTGTACTTATTCCCCTCATCATATCGGAACTGTTTAAACACATGTGAAATATTCAGAGAACTAAAAACCTCTGCACTAAAGCTACCAGCGAAATCTCAGCATTATTTCACTCTTTATGGTGTAAAGACAGATTTAAAGCGATGTTTATCATTAGCTAAAACCACACACATCAAAACCTGTGAGAAATACAAGTTTGATGCTCGAAATTATAGTGATATTGTGCAGCAGTTTTTCTGACAGTGACGAGCCAACTCTACTATTGTCCCGACGCTCTTGAAATAAAGACATTGTATTGAGAATTGTGGCTATTGCTTGTCGAATTATGAGAAAATATGTACCAACAGTTTCAGCATAAACAATAACAACCTTAAACAACTCTGATGTAAATACTAAGCTCATATGGTGTTAAGTTACACACCAGTGTTAATTTCGTCGACTAAAATATTTAGTCTTAATTTGAGTCAAAGTGATTTTTCTGACGACTAAAATTGGACTAAAACTAAATTAAAAGTTTTTCATGCGACTAAAACTATGACTAAAATGTCCAGATATTTTAGTCGACTAAAATGAGACTAAATGAAAATGGAAAGGAGAGACTAAAATCATCCAAACTTCTATTGACCGTCTGAAAGAGCCTCATATCATGTAAATCCACTGCCAAAGGAACAGCTCTGAGCTTTGTTCATGAGGGAGCAGCTCCATGAAGCAGGACCTCCATTAAATATGATTATAAGGAATATTATAAATACAAAGTCGATTAGATTTGTCCTAATTTTAGTCGACTAAATCTCGACTAAAATTGAAGATATTTTTTTGACTGAAACTCGACTAAAATTTAATTACATTTTCGCCAAAAGACTAAAACTTAATTAAAATATGTTGTCAAAATTAACACTGTTACACACAATATTTAAACAGATTTACAATTACGACATAACAATGGTGGCTTTTATACAGCAGAGCAGGAAAACCGCACACACTAAGGGCTCTTACACACATTTTGCATCGCGACTTCATGTTCCTCATTTTAACCTCTTAACCCCCGAATGAACTGAGCGCTTTTCCTTCAGTTTGGCTTTACCCAAATCTAAAAGCTTCTCAACTGGACCTCATTTGAAAGACCTAGGGGAGAGCGGGGTAATGTGGGACAGCGGACAATGTGAGAAACCCCCTGTATCTAGGCAACGGAACACATTTGTGGTCATGTGATCACAAGGCCGTGGGAACCCAGGGTGCTGAGGGCGCTGCAGCACCCTGGGTCATAATTTGTGAACTGCAGGCAATATTAATAAATAGGAAATATGCACAGAAAACGTGTTTTGGGGGTACATTTTGTCCCTCAGCACCCCCTAACTAAAATGTCTTCCCACGGCTCTGTGTGACCATGACATTTTCAAGCCCCTCCCATTCCACACTGGCCAAGTAAGAGAAGTTGGTGCTGGTGCTGTGGTAAGTATGTTTTTTTTCTTCACAAACATGTTTTTATCGCATGTTAAAGTACATTTTCTTGCTGAGAACGTTATCAAATGTTGTGTCAAAACAAATTGCTTCAGGTAGAAAAACGTATATCATACATGTTGATGAACTTCCAACATGTAAACCCATGTGCTTGATGCTAGTTAAAGATTAGCCTGAATTGCTAGAGTTGTTCTTTCTAAACTGGTGGCTGTGAGGTAAGTGAGACAATAATCCTGGTGGGTCTAGCCTGTGTCCTGAGTCCCAGGCTCTTCTAACTGGTTCTGATGGTCCTGTGTTCTGGGCCCCAGACTGTGTACTAGCTGGTTCTGATTATGGGTCCATGTTCTGACCCCGAGGCTGCGTAAGCTACTCGCTGGTTTTGATCGCCTTTCGTGCTGACCCTCAGACACCAGCTGTCAATGTTAATTAATACATTTGGAGTCATATTATGTTGTATTTCATTTACGTTTACTACATTAAGTATCCTACGTTGGATCACTTTCAAATGTAAAAAAAAAAAATGCTTATTTGACCCCGAGACGGTGTACTAGCTGGGTCTGCTTGTCCTATGCTGACCCCCAGACACTAACTGTTCTGACCCTCACACTGTGATTGTAAATTAAAACATGTTGAATGAATTATGTTGTGGTTTATTTACTCTCCTACTTTTGATTCACTTTCAAACAATAATAATAAAAAAAAGTCTTATTTGAGCAATCCCCATGATTCTGTTACTAGTCCAACATTAGTTTGGGGATGTGTGGTTGTCAGCCTAGCTTTTATTGTTACAACATGTGTCATTATGGTATTTCTAAGGTGGTTCACTTTACCCCGTTGATCATCCCGAGGGTGGGGTAAACTGAGACACATGGCCACTTTTTAGGAACAATCATATTTTCATTGCCTTTTGTCGAGTAAACATGCTAATTATTTCCATAGCTGGGAAACATCCTGAATGAACGGCAAATGTGTTCATTTTAATGAGATATCATTTTAGCTCAGCTCGAGGGGAGCAAATGTAAAAATGGTATCACGTCTCCCCTTCAAAACTGACTAACTTTTTTGTCGCATATTTGAAATGTTTTTGAGTGAGTTTTGTCATGTTTTCGTCACATTTTTGTTTCTTTTTTGACGCTTTTCTGTTTTGTTTTTGGGATTTTTGTCACTCTTTATTTTGTTAAGAGGTTAAACATTATAGGGAACTTACCGTTTTTGAGGAGGAATAGAGACGTAATTTTGAACAAATCAGAAAAACCAGAGGGGAAGACAAACCAACTCTGTTAACCTCTTACCCCCCACCTGAACTGAGCACTTTTCCTCCAGTTCGGCTTCACCCAAATCTAAAAGCTTCTCGACTGGAGAGCTGTTTTGTGTGTTTTTGTCAATTGTTGTTGCATTTTCATCCTCGTTGTCGCTATTTTGATGCCCGTTGTTGTTCAAGCTTTTGCACGAGGTTGCGTTCTGCTTGTTCAGATCAGTTCTGTGGACAAATGCGCCCCCTACTGGAGCCAAACGGCGTCACCGCAGGGAAACAGAGGCTGCAGCAGCTTCTCTCTGCTCTCCGTTATGACTAAGCACCGTTAGCCGCTCGGCTCTGGGACGCGCGGAGGCCCAGAGCCTTTTCAGAGACAGTCTCGAGGCTCCACCATGGATCTCATCGGGGAATCAGAGCTACTTATTGTCATTCGAGAGGAAGATCTGAAGCAAATAAGATGACCTAAACTCAACCACCTTTAACTTTTGAAAACAACAACATCACTAACAGGTGAGATGAAAGTTACGTTGAGTTGCCTTGTGTGCGAAATGCGCAGTGTAAATAAAGTATTATTATTAATTCCTTTGATGAGATATTCATAGCATGTTATGGCTTTATGAATGCAGCGCAACAGGGAGCAGGGGCTTAGCTTTGTTTAAAACTGAACAGTCAGAAAGAACAGTATCAATAATATCCCGCAGCAGAGGTCACAGAATGGTGGACCGTGATCCGGATCTGGACCTACGCGCTAACCCGTCCGGACCCGAACATTGGATCCACACTTTGGACCCGACCATGAAATCGAGCAGCCGCGTGGTCTCCTTGTATTGGTTTCGTTTTCCCTACAACAGGGCGGTAACTACAGCCTGGATGGACAGAGGGAGAGAGAGAGAATATCCCCCCCCCCCCCCCCCAGCTCCATGTCATGAGGCTAATTAAATATGCACGCGCGATCGTGAAATAGCTCCACTGTTTCCCAATTATTCTCTAAAATGATGAGCAGCGTGCAGGTCGCTTTTTTTCACATTTGACGTTTTGGCTGCATTCTTATCCTGGTTTTTGTCTCATTTTTGTCGCTATTTTGACGCTTTTTTCAAGAAGCTTTTGGATTTGGGTAAAGCCAAATTAGAGAAAACATGCTGGGTCCCTGTATTATTTTACCCACAGTTTTCACACAGACGTGACGCTGATGCAGACGGTTAATATTTCCCTTTCCTCCATTTGAAGATCCATAAAGGCTTTTCCTATGATGTTACAGATCAATTGGCAGTTATGTCTATTAATAAACAAATGGAAAACATTTAACAAGGATCACTGGCTGTGGCTGTGGCTACAACAATAGCTTACCACCACCAAGTATGGAGTGAATGAATAGTGCAATGTAAAGCGTCTTTGAGTGTCCAGAAAAGCGCTATATAAAACTGATGCATTATTATTATTATTATTATTATTACTGGACTTTTTATATCCTTGGATACACAACAGGGTTTTAGGTTGCATTCATATAAACTCATATAAAGGGATCCGATCTGTTCTTACCTGAGCTTAGACGAGTTGATGCGCACCTGTCTGGTCTTTGTGCGTGCGCTCAGTCACGCAAATGTTGTTAGCGTTAGCGTTGTTAGCCTCTCCCAGCAAAGGTATAGCTCCAAATATCTCAGTATGGAAAAACGGTGGCTTGTACAGAGAGCATTTCCCAAATTTTCACAACCTATAGGCCGAAGTAATGCCTTATTTGAAAGCTAAGACCTACAAAATTAACCTCTTAACTCCCACCTGAACCGAGCACATTTTCTCCGATTTGTCTTTACCCAAATCTGAAAGCTTCTTGGAAAAACTAGCAACGTAATAGCAACAAAAATGTGACAAAAATAGGGGGGAAAAAATAATAAAACATTTTCAAAATGTGACAATTATTTCACACAAAAATGACAAAATGTGACAAAAAAGTCGCAACAAAGTGACAAAAAAGCAATGAAAGAAAATGTCAAAGAGAGACTACACCGCGACAAAAACGCAAGGATAAAGATCCGTTTAAAGGTGTTTTGTAGGTCTTAGCTTTCAAATGAGGTGTTACACTGGCCTATAGGGTGCAAACTTTTAGATTTGGGTAAAGCTGAACCGGAGCAAAGGCACTTGGTTAAGGCGGAACCTCTTTTAAAACATTTTTTTATTTGGACCTCAGTGAATTTTAATCCAGGACCCCCGTTATGGTGTAGTGCGATATATAAGTGAGCCTCATCTCGCAGCAGCATAAAGTAAACCATCTGTACACTTTTTGTAACCTCATTATAGTTTGAAAATGTCACATTCACAGTTTGGATTTCTCTGAAAAAAACTCACAATGCATCTAAAATTGAGCAGATTGTATGAATCTTGAACTGTCTAATGCCTTTGCTGTAAGAGGATGTGGTTAAGCGGAGGTATACAGGTCTTATGTACCGCTGCACCCACTCTCGCCTAAACGGAAGGAGCTGAGCATTGTCAAGTACAGTCAAGGTCCTGGCCTCTCTCTTCTAACACTCCCTTCCTTTATAGCCTGGCGTCTCCTCCATAACTGTTTGTCTCTGGACTGAGGGCTTCAACATGATTTAAGGGTGCAAACATTGTGCTCTGGAGATTTAAGGATATGAGGTTAGTTTTTCACTTTGTCATCCTTTTTTAAGTAGTCTTGTGGTCAATGACTTCAAAGGGACTATACAGAGTTTAAAAATGTTAAAATTATGTATTTTCCTCCCCCTACATGTTCCAACCATATCATAATGTGTTGAATGAGCTAGGGCTGAATGATTAATTGCATTTTCAATTTTATCGCGATATCACATAACGCGATTTTCAAATCGCAGAGGCACACGATTTTGGCCCACGCAGCTGATGGCCGCGACCCATAGAAGTGCATGTAGCGGCGAGAGACGGCGGCGACGTCCGCTCCGCAGCGTGCCTTTGTTTACTCCTCAGTCTAGTATAGTTGTGCAGTAGATTGTGGATGTACGAGCGCTAGTCACTCTATTCAGAGTCCTGGCCCCACGCCCTGATGCACTGATCACAGAAACGTCCTCACCTCCGACTGACTCTGCCTCCACAGAGATGAAGCTGAGCCTGTTGCAGCTCAGTTGGGACTTTTTAGAATCTAAAGGAGGCTAATGTTTGGGAATGTTTTGGATGAGAACTTATCTCATAAGCACTGACTAAAACACAATTAAGATGCAAATAGCAAGAAAGGATTTAGGCTACTTACAAAAATATTACAGTAGGGTACACAATTAGAATAATGTGGGCTATTTTGAATTATATTCAAAATTATTATTAAGGACTAAAAATATACTTAAAAATACTTAAATAAGTCAGTTGTAAATATTTCATGAGCAATGACATTGTCTCAGTTTAGGCTAATTTAAGTTATATGCGACAAAAAGTTACTAATGGTAAATGGCGGGAGGAAAACCGAAATAAAATCGAAATCGCAATATTGATTGAAAAAAATCGCAATATTGAGTTTTGGTAAAATCGTTCAGCCCTAGAATGAGCCCAGACCTGTTCAGCACAACTGCCTCTAAAATCCTGCACTGTCACTCAGAAAGGTGTTACTTCGGTTCCGAATTGCCGTCATGCACAAGCTTAATATAGAGACTGCTTAATATTGAGGTGGCAGTCAGTGTTAATTTTGATTTAGTTTTAGTCTTTTGACGGAAATGTCATTTATTTTTAGTCAAGATTTAGTCAAAAAAAATTCTCTTACATTTTAGTCTAGTCGCCTAAAATCGTCTGTACATTTAGTCAACTAAATTTAAGACAAATTTAGTCAACTTTGCATTTATAATATTATAATTATATTTAATCAAGGTTTTCTGTTTCAAGGAGCTTCTCCTTCATGAACAAAGCACAAACCTGTTCAATTGGCAGATAATTTAAATGATATGAGGCTCTTTCAAACTGTCAGTGGAAGTTTGGATGATTTAAGTCTCCTCTTTTAATTTTTATTTAGTCTTATTTTAGTCGACGAAAATATCTTGACATTTTAGTCATAGTTTTAGTCTAATTAAAACATTTTAATTTAGTTTTAGTCCAATTTTAGTCGTCAAAAATATTACTTAGACTAAAATTATGACTAAATATTTTAGTCGACGAAATTAACGCTGGTGGCAGTAGTGAGTATAAAAATGACCAACTTGCACCTAGTCCCTTTAAGGTTAGACTCACTTTTCTGTCCACTTTTTTAATATTCCAATATTGTATCATTCGTATCATCACTGCAATATTCTTAGCAAATATAAAATCCTAGTTTCAGTTAGTTTATTAGTTTATTTCACTGATGTACAAAATACATTAATCTTAAAGGAACAGTCCACCGTTTTTCTATACTGAGACATGTTCTTACCTGAGCTTAGGCGAGTTGATGCTCAGTCACGCAAAACGACCAAAGATGTTGTTAGCATTTGGCCTCTCCCAGCATATTCCTATAGCTCCAAACGGGGTGAAGTTAGAAGCGACCAAGCTCTTCCAGGTTGCCTGTTCCTTTAAGAAAAGATTAATGCATTAATCTACCAGATTTAGGTCATGTTTACTTCCATCAGCAGTCCCGATGGAAGGAGCACACAAATAAATAATCAAAGATAGGCAAAATAGTCTGAGGCACACGTATGCCAACGCTTTTCGACCGGTGCGGTCTTTTAAACCCTGACAGGTCGAAAACATGTTGGCATGATCCTGCTAAAGAACAAAGGACTTTTATTCAGTGAGTGTGCCTCGGACTATTTTGCCTAGCCTTGAATATTTTTCATCATTTTATATTGGTATCTCTGATCGTCCTGCAAGAGCACCTCCTTTGTATTGTCTGCTCTGCTCATAACTGTCAGTCGCATTAACACATGAACATTACTCAGTTTAGACTCTTCTACGGACAAATCTAAGGACCCTCTTCAAATTTGTAAATAATATTCCTCTACCCCTATTAATTCTGGACAAGCAACCCAAGTATCCTGCTCCACTGCTCACAGAAACATCCCAAAAAGATCCTCTGCCTTGGCCCGGACAGGCCTTTTCATATAAAATCATTGGAATCAACTCCCACACCGTCTGAAGTTGTCTGTATTTGAACATTTTCTCATTAAACTTAAAGGAATACACCCTGGATAACCAGCTGTGTCGGAATCCGTCCAGTTAAATTGCCCATATGTGCAGTATAGAGTAGCATACCTTTTTTTAGTATTTTGTATTCATTTTAGGTTGTGTTGGTATGTTTCAGGAAACCATCTAATGAATATTAAATGGTGACAATAATGTTACTAATACTAATGACACTTACATCATGTGGGTTTTATTGTTGTGTGCACCTGCCGGGGACTGCGGATGGAAGTAAACATGGCCTAAATCTGGTATAAAACATATTTTCTTTAAGATTAATGTACTGTATACATGGCCCCTGTAGATTAAACTAATGAAAAAAAACAAAAAAACTTGTAAATAATCATTCTACTGCCAGAGGAGCCTCAAAGATACTTTTCTTGGGCTCGAGGCTCTATTGCTCTGGTGCTGTGCAGCCATGATGAGTTCAGGACTTAATGTTTCAAGGCTGAGGCCAAAACAGAGTCTAATATATTCTGCAGTGTAAGCCCCAAGGCCACGATGCTACACCGATAAAACGACCCATTGTTTAAAAAAAAAAAGAATAATGGGACCCTTCATTTAAACTCTCTCTTCTTTTTATACTATAGCTCAACAAATCACAAACTCCTGGTTGATTGGAATAAACATTTACAGTTCAACAATCCAACAAAGTATCAGTCAAATGTGTGTTTTGTCCATTTTGAACAGATGGATTCAGATGTAAAAAAGAGTTCACCCTCTCGTCAATCCTTGAGTTCAAAGAGACCAGATGTGACCGGTGGAAAGAAAAACAGGAAGTAAGATGATTAATAATTTTGCCGTCCTTATAGTATGTGTAGTTTATTGCACAAACACAACACTGTGTGTTTTGATGCTTTTGTGATTTTACAGGAAGAAAAAAGATGTGCAACCGAGGCCTGCAGCTTCAGCGACTCCATGTTTAAAATCCCTGAGTCCAGAGAGACCAGATTTGTCAAGTAGAAACAAATCTGAACAGTAAGTCCCTTTGATCATCAAAAAACGTTCAAGCACTGAGCAATGGCTATAATTTGCAAACGGCTAGAATTTCCATGTTTTTTTTTTTTTGGTAGATTGTCAAATATCTGTCAATATGTGAAAATCTAAACAGCAATTTAAAGAATACAGTTCAGATCCCTCCTGGTACCTGTTCGTTTAGTTTTAGTTAGTTAGCCAACCCCGTGAACCGTTACCTTAACGTGGTGGGGTTGTTTGAGTGCCCGAATGATCCGAGGAGCTATGTTGTCTGGGGCTTCATGCCCCTGGTAGGGTCTCCCGTGGCAAACAGGTGACGGGTCAGACGAAGAGCAGTTCGAAGACTTCTATGGACAGTACAACAACAAAGATCGTGACGTCGCCCGGTATGGCGAAGCCGGGGCCCCACTCTGGAGCCAGGCCTGGGGTTGGGGCTCCAATGCGAGCGTCTGGTGGTCTGGCCTCTGCCCACGGGGTTCGGCCGGGCACAGCCCGAAAGGACGACGTGTGCCCGCCCTCCTGTGGACCCACCACCCGCAGAGGGATCCGTAGGGGTCGGGTGCAGAGAAGACTGGGTGGCAGTCGAAGGCAGGTGCCGACGACCTGGTCCGCGTGCACCGCTTCTGGCGTTCGGGACATGGAACGTCACCTCGCTGGGGGGGAAGGAGCCTGAGCTCGTGCGGAAAGTTGAGAGATACCGGCTAGATATAGTCGGGCTCACCTCCACGCACATCCTGGGTTCCGGATCCAAACTCCTGGAGAGAGGCTGGACGGTCCCTTTTTCTGGAGTTGCCCGCGGGGAGAGACAGCGGGCAACTCATAGCCCCCCAGCTCAGCCACCATGTGTTGGAGTTCACCCCGGTGAACGAGAGGGTCGTGTCCCTACGCCTTCAGGTCAGGGACAGGTCTCTCACCGTTGTCTCGGCCTATGGGCCCAACATTGGTGCAGAGTACCCGGCCTTCTTGGAGTCCCTGGGAGGGGTACTAGATGGTGCTCCGGCTGGGACTCCATTGTTCTACTGGGGGACTTCAATGCCTGTCGCGGCGGCAATACCCAAACCCGGTGGTGGCGCCCGGAAGTAAGGGATGCCGTCAAGCTGAAGAAGGAGTCCTATCTGGCCTTGTTGGCTTGTGGGACTCCGGAGGCAGCTGAGAGGTACCGGCCGGCCAAGCGTGCTGCAGCTCGTGCGGTCACAGAGGCAAAAACTCAGGTCTGGGAGGAGTTCGGAGAAGCCATGGAGGAGGACTATTGGTCGGCCTCGAAGAGATTCCGGCAAACCATCCGGCGCCTCAGGAGGGGGAAGCAGTGCTTTACCAACACTGTTTACAGTGCGGGTGGGGGGCTGCTGACCTCGACTGGGAATGTGGTCGGGCGGTGGAAGGAGTACTTAGAGGATCTCCTCAATCCCACTGTCACATCTTCCGATGAGAAGGCAGAGGCTGGGGACTCGGAGGGGGGCTCGTCCATCACCCAGGCTGAAGTCACCGAGGTGGTTAGAAAGCTCCTCGGTGGCAAGGCCCCGGGGGTGGATGAGATTCGTCCCGAGTACCTTAAGTCTCTGGATGTTGTAGGGTTGTCTTGGCTGACACGTCTCTGCAACATCGCGTAGCGGTCGGGGACAGTGCCCCTGGATTGGCAGACCTGGGTGGTGGTCCCTCTCTTTAAGATGGGGGATCGAAGAGTGTGCTCCAATTACAGAGGGATCACACTTCTCAGCCTCCCCGGAGGAGGATCCGCCCGATAGTCAAACCTTGGATCCAGGAGGAACAATGCGGTTTCTGTCCTGGATGCGGCACACTGGACCAGCTCTATACCCTTCATCGGGTGCTCGAGGGTTTGTGGGTGTTCGCCCAACCAGTCCACATGTGTTTTGTGGTGCCCTGTGGGGGGTGCTCCGGGAGTATGGGGTCCCGGGCCCTCTATTAAGGGCTGTCCGTTCCCTGCATGACCGCAGCAGGAGCTTGGTTCGCATTGCCTCCTCCAGTAAGTCAGACCTGTTCCCGGTGCGTGTTGGGCTCCACCAGGGCTGCCCTATGTCACCGGTTTTGTTCATTACCTATATGGACAGAATTTCTAGGCGCAGCCAGGGGCCGGAGGGTGTCCGGTTTGGGAACCTCAGAATCTCATCTCTGCTGTTTGCAGACGATTTTGTTCTGTTGGCTTCATCAAATCAGGACCTCCAGCTGCACTGGGGCGGTTTGCAGCCGAGTGTGAAGCGGCCGGGATGAGGATCAGGACCTCCAAATCTGAGGCCATGGTTCTCCACCGGAAAAAGGTGGTTTCCCTGCTTCAGGTCGGTCCCAAGTGGAGGAGTTCAAGTATCTCGGGGTCATGTTCACGAGTGAGGGACGGATGGAGCGTGAGATCGGTAGACGGATCGGTGCGGCGTCAGCAGTGATGCGGTCGCTGTATCGGACTGTTGTGGTGAAGAGGGAGCTGAGTCTGAGGCAAAGCTCTCGATTTACCGATCGATCTACGTTCCCACCCTCACCTATGGTCATGAGATCTGGGTAATGAAAGGACAAGATCGCGAATACAAGCGGCCGAAATTAGTCTCCTTCGCAGGGTGGCTGGGCGCACCCTCCGAGATCGGGTGAGGAGCTCAGTTACCCGGGAGGAGCTCGGAGTAGAGTCACTGCTCCTTCATGTCGAAAGGAGCCAGCTGAGGTGGCTAGGGCATCTGTTTCAGATGCCTCCTGGTCGCCTCCCTCGGTAGGTGCTCCAGGCATGTCCTATTGGGAGGAGGGCTCGTGGAAGGCCCAGGACACGCTGGTGGGACTATGTCTCCGAGCTGGCCTGGTGTCGCCTCGGGGTCCCCCCAGAACAGCTGGAGG
The DNA here is from genome assembly GCA_021464625.1 of Proterorhinus semilunaris. Taxonomy (NCBI): domain Eukaryota; kingdom Metazoa; phylum Chordata; class Actinopteri; order Gobiiformes; family Gobiidae; genus Proterorhinus; species Proterorhinus semilunaris. The sequence continues at coordinate 7,024,420 of CM038349.1, forward strand.
AGGTGTGCGTGGATCGAGAAGTCTGGGCATCTCTGCTGAGACTGCTGCCCCCGCGACCCGGCCCCGGATAAAGCGGAAAAAAATGGATGGATGGATAGTTAGTTTATTTATTTATTTGAGCGGTTTGTCTGCTCAAAAGGAGTGGGCCGAAGCCAAAGGCTTATAAGCGCCCACCCCAAGAATAAAAACAATAACACATATAACAAATCATAAACAAATCATAAACAAGGGAACATAGGGTAAGATAACAACAAGTAATAAAAAAACAATAATAAAGAAACAACAGCAAAAGAATGTACAACAACACTCACAATGTCCGTTCGTATATTAGGAATATGGACTCTTTATAAACCTTTTTAAAATGTGCCAGGTTTTTACAAAGTTTGATACTTTCATTTAGTTTTTACCAAATTTCAACACCACGTCTCGTGGGACACATACTTTTAAAGGTTGTTCTGGAGTTCTGTTCATCAAAACTCATTTTACCTCTCAGGTTGTATTTGACTTCTCGTTTGCAGAACATATTTTGTATACTCTCAGGAAGCGACTTTAGTCGTGTCCAAACACAATATGCCATTCATTTGGATTAGTCATCGGCTAATATTTACTGCTATTCACTCGTCATGACAAACTTTGTCTTTTGCTCTTGTCTTAGTTGTCTTACCCATAATTTATTTGTTACTTTGTTTAATTATTTGGAACCCCATTAGCTCAAATCAAATCAAAGTTTATTTATAAAGCGCTTTTCATACAAAATGTAACACAAAGTGCTTTACAGTGCTATACAGCTTACCCAGCTCTCCATATAGATTTTGTTGGTGGGTACGAATTGGAAATTATCAAAATTTCGCACCCACCAAATTATGATAATTGATAGCATAAATTCAATGCTATGTTTGTGTTCGAAAGGTTTGGAGGACGGCCTGAATCACTAACTTCACCATCTCTACAGTCAGTGAGTTCAGAGAGACCTGATTTGTCAAGTGGAAAGGCAATAAACAGGTATTATTTTTCAAGGACATGATGTATTTCTGGGAGCTCATTTATTTATTGGTTTATTTGGTCGGGACAGTGCATGTTAATGAACACACAGGGGTCTCATGCATGTAAACACGCCACGCCGGATTGTAGTCGTGGGCTAATTTCCAACACACTCTCATTTATTGTGGACTATTGTACATGTTTTTTGTGGTAGGGGAAACCGGAGTACCCGGAGGAAACCTACGCAAACAAGGGGAGAACATGCAAAGTCCACACAGAAAGGCCCCGTCCCTGGTGGGAATCTAACCCAGACTTTCTAGCTGTGAAGCATGAGAGTGCTGCCCCATGCTTTCCCAAGAACATGGGCAAAATTAATAACAAAAATGAATCTCATAAATCATTTGTTACAATAATAATAATAATAATAATAACAAAATCTATTTTTTAAATGTTATAATTAATCAAAACAACAAAGAATATGATTTAAGAAACTAGGATTGTCTAAACTTTGTTACGTGCCATTAGGTCTAGGTCCGGGGTGCATTGGCCCGCCTGCCGGAACATTACTGTTGATCCGCCAGTGGTTGACCCACTTTTGATGATCCACCGTATTTTATTTTTAAACTTTATATTTTACGTGTTGTCTTCCTTGTTCTAATTTACATCATAAGGATTGTGGCACTCCAACACTTTATATAGAGCTATATACGGCTATACACCTCACTCATGGTGCTGAAAACGTAGTATATATTATATATATATATATATATATATATATAGTATTGTATTGAAGCTAAGACCTTTCCGGCCTCTGGTAGGCATGAGCTGATGAGTGTTTGACAGGCGAGGCACGGGAAAATACAGGGGAAAAAAGTTCTTCTATCAACGACAAAAACATTGGTTTAAAATCAAGGTTTGCCTTAATGTTTTGTGTCTTTTTCTTTGTTTCTGTTTTTTCACATGAAGAACTGATGTTCACTTCAAACCAGACGATTCTGAATCAGGGCTCGACTGTGAGTCCATCAGGAGTGACCGCTCTAAAGAGAACCCACCGATATTTGCAGCTGATTGGTAAGTGTCAATCAATCAATCAATCAATCAATCAATCAAAATGAACCATCGTGTTTGAAGATCCAGGAGATAGGAGATGTGACCGCAGCCTTTGTTTATGGGCATTATTCATTTGTGGGAGCCCCAAACTTTGAAAGCATGTTTTCATAGCATCTATGCATAACACTTGCATAGTTCAACTTAAGCACTTGAGGTAAAAAAAAAGAAAGAAAATAAATGTACTTCATTAAATGCAATACATTCAGATTTTGATCTATTTTCTGTGACGCCTAGATCAGTGTTTTTCAACCACTGTGCCGTGGCACACAAGTGTGCCGTCAGCTATTGTCTGGTGTGCCATGGGAAATTATCCAATTTCACCTAGTGGGTCTAAAATTATTATTATTTTTAAACAAATTAATTATTATCCTCAAATAATGTGCCGTTTTCGAGTATCTGTGCTGTAGTGATCGACAAAGTCACCATGTAATACTCTTCCATATCAGTAAGTGGCCGCAGGTAGCTCATTTCTGTGAGACAAGAGAATTAGTGCTGCATGAATGCAACGGGTGGCATTGTGGCTAACGAGACTATATGGTGTTCCTATTACAGACACAATTTCTGCTGTTGGTGTGCCTCATGATTTTTTCAACGAAAAAAAATGTGCCTTGGCTCAAAAAAGGTTGAAAAACACTGGCCTAGATTTACCAATCTATGTTTTTTGCTTCCGCTACCAATACTGGGGTTTGAGTATCTGCCGATATCCGATATTAACTAATACCAAGAGACTTCCATAAAGCGTCTTTCTCTGAGTGAAAAAGTCAATGGTCCACTTTACTTCATTTCAAGATCAAGAAAGCTTTATCTTATCTTGCAAAAGAGATGTTTCATATCAATATATCTAATAATGAATGATAACATTTTCCCCATGACGAATGATTGTTTGTTGGAAACGGCCATAATCACACAGTGTACACCTGGCTAAAGAGGTTAAGAACATGCAGTGTTGTGCACAACACAACAAGGAACTATGAGAAGGAAATTAAACATCACAATAATTCTGGTTGAGCTTTGCCTTAGCCTCATCAAACAGATGGTCTGATCAGCAGTTCAGGTTCATTTTGTAATCAAACATTTTCATTAACAGGAATGTGAAACCTCCAGCTCCAAGAAAGGTATGTAACCTTGAAAAACAGATCACACAATTTATTTGCTTGTTCTATTGAATGTATGTTTTGTATCCCTGGCATTCACAGATTGAAGAGGATGCTGCTCTTCCTCCCTCAATGGAAGACTGGACGACAGAACATGTTAAACATTGGCTGACAACAAAGCTTCGAATTCCACTAAATGTTGCACAGAATCTATATGAATCTGAGACCTCAGGAGCTTGCTTAGTGTCCTTTGAGAAACAGGACTTTATGGAGTTAGGGGTTCCACTAGCGCCAGCTTTACAAATCCTACGTGAGGTGAAGAGGTTCAACAGACGCTCTGAGCCGAGTGCACGGCCTCATGAACCAGAGTCACAAAGAACAGCAGAGGATCATCTGGAAACACAATCTGTGTCAACAGATTCAGGATTTCACAGTGAAAGTTCAGCAGTGATAATTCTGCAAAAGGCGAGAGACAAAATTAAACGTCTGCTTGAGAAACCCATTGATGAACAGTTTAGTGAACACACATATGGCCAGGTTATTGAACACAAATATGACCAGGTTATTGAACACATCCCGACAGCAACAGTTTCACATATGAAAATAACCTTGTGTGAGATGCGTCCTTTTGACAAACGCAATGTCCCAGTATTTTACACAGAGCACCACTTCCTCCCAGCTGTAGCAGGTCCAAGTAATCTTCTCGAGCCTGTTCATGAATATCAGCTTCTGCCAGATTCAGAGGAGGTCAGTCAGAAAGAGGTTCTGTTTGAGTTCACAAATGAAATGTTCTGTTTTGCTGCGAGCTGCATGAATTCACGCACCAACGGGACGATTCATTTTGGAGTGAAGGATAAACCAAGTGAAGAACATGGTGAGATCATCGGCCACAAAATCAGCTCTAGGAGTCTTTACAGTGAGGCATTTGAATTAAATGTGAGTAAATACTTTGATCAGAAACACATAACCTCTGCCAGGACGTGCATCCGGCCTCCTGTGTTCATCCAGGTCCAACGTGAAGACGGAACAGCGTCAGACAAATGTGTGATTGAAGTGGATGTGATTCCTTTGTATTCAGAGACTCTGGAGAGCGTTTTCTACACAATATTTAATATTCCGTCCACAGAGGAGCAGCACTCTAAAACCGAATGCCTTTTTGTGCGAGAAGGGTCCAGAAAAGTCAACATTTTGTCAGATTCAAATCCACGGGTTCTTCAAGATAAGATAAAAGACATTCATGAGAAAGTAAAGCATTGGGCATCTGCTCGCAGAGCAGCAGAACAGAGATATGAACCTCCTCCCTTCTGTGAAAACCAGGGTCAAAGACTCAAACAGCTGATCACTCGTGGACAAGATGCACTTTCAAACTCTATCCAAGTCTTTGTTGTCACTGACAAATGTGTCTCAGCACAACTGGAGCACATGGACTTTCTGAAAGAGCTGAACTTGTTTGCAGTTTTAGATTTTGATCCAGAGTCCGCTAAAGATGGAACATGCCACTTTTACAGAAAAGATCGTGTTGCAAATCTGCATTTCCCCCACATGTACTCTACTCAAGAAAGCACTTCAGTTATTGCAAAGCTTAACCTGTTCAAACAAACCAGCTGGATTTTCTGCAATGGGCAGGCCGGTGAAGAGGGTGACTTAGAGAAACCGCTCACTCCCAGCGAGTGGCTGAAGAAACGATCTGGTGACATCACCAACATGGTGTCTTTTCTTTGCAGTCAAGACTTGCTTCCCAAGCACGGGTTATTGGTCATAATAATCATTCACTCTGCAGTAACTGACATCTCAAGTCCTATTTTGGAAACGTTTTGTGCTTTGTATCGCTCACTGAAAGGGATGGACAACATGCTTTGTCTTTGCAAAGACACTACAGTCTTCAGTCACTGGAAGAATTTGGTGGAGAGATGGTGTGAAGAAGACATCACGAATAAATGCATCTACACTTTGAGTTTCCAGGAGATCTCCAGCACCATTAAAACACTCAAAGAGCCACAGACAAGAGCCTCCAGAAGGTTTTTACCATCCACAGGTTCTAGCTCAGTCCAACTGGAAAAGAAAGACGAAGAGATGATGCCGGATTTGGAAATACTGTGTGAAAACGAATGCGAAAACACAGAAATTGAAACAAAGATGTCCTACGAAGAGTTTAAGAAAAACACAGAGGAGGATTTTTACAGAGGAGGCCAAGTGTCCTGGTGGAACTTTTACTTGTCGGAGCAGCAGGGCAGCCTGCCTTTCATCAAACGAGACAGATACACTGAGCTTCATAAACTAATCTGTCCAGTTCACAGTTATGTGTCTCCATGTGTGATCGTGTCACTCTTCCACCACCCCGGCTGTGGGGCAACGACTTTAGCAATGCACATTCTCTGGAACTTGAAAAACAAATTCAGATGTGCAGTTGTTAAAAACCAAATTGTGACAAACAAAGACATTGCATTGCAAGTCAGGATGCTTCTCACATACGGTAAACAAGACCAATCAGGCTACACACCAGTGCTGCTCTTGACAGACAATGGGTACGACGTGGAGGATCTAAGGCAATGTATCATTAATACAGCCACTGATGGACATCATCCCAACAACCTACTGGTACTGATATTAAACTGTGAGAGAACTCCATTTCCCGATGAAGCCTCAAGAAATTGTTATAATCCAAATGTCTGCATCAGCGCCAAGCTCTCACCAAAAGAAAAGGATTTGTTTTATAAGAAATATGAAGAACTCAAAGACAGCCATGACAAGCCGGACACTTTTTACGCGTTCATGATCATGAAAAATGATTTCAGCAAAGACTACATCAGTGGTTTGGTGAACAACATTCTCAAAGATCTTGATGTTGGTTCCAAACAGGGCAGACTCTTGGGTTTCCTGGCTTTGTTGAACACATATGTTCATGACTCCTACTTGTCACTCTCTTTATGCGAAGAGCTGATGGAAATAAGAAATCCACTTTGGAGACAAGAATCACTGGAAGATAAAATGAATCCATATTCAACACTTTTGATCACTTTTACCGTTGAGGAACATGGCACTTACCAAGCAGTGCGACTCTTACATCAGATGATTGCTGAAAACTGTCTGAAAGTCTTTAAGGAGCATAAAGTCAGTCTGTCCGACATAACCGTTGATTTGTTAAACTGTGAGAACATCTATAAGACACTCATGGGAAAGGACTTCCTGACACAGTTCATCCACAGTATGTTGGTCACACGAAGTCGGCGAGAGCAGGGAGATGACAAGAACACACTGTTTTCCCCTTTGATTGAGGACATACAAAAAGAAGGTGTTGATAAGGTTAATGAAGTCCTTGAAAGGGCAGTAAATAGATTTGATCGAAGTGCAACATTGCCTCAAGCACTGGCACGGCACATGTGCCTGAATGAGAAAGACTTTGACTCTGCACTCAAATGGGCCTTAGACGCTCAGAGGAAAAGATCCAACTCCTACATCGCAGACACTGTGGGGCAGGTGTACAAAAGCCACCTCAAAAAGATTATTGAAGATTCCAAAGAACAGTCTCCAGAATCACTTGATGAATGTTTAAATTTAGCCTCTAAAGCTGCCTCTGCTTTCAGAGATTCACAGGAACTGGCCAAGAAAGATGAACATGATCCACTTGATCTACACTTTAGAAAAGTCAGGAAATGTTACAATACATCAGGTTATCTTGGAGAAACTGAAGTTATAATGATGCTTCTTGACTTAATCACTGGACTTCCCATTTTTCCAGCCAGTGACAGACATGAAAGAGACAAATTACTGCAGGTTCTTAGAGGGAACCAACCTGTTAGCATGTTGGGCAATTACAAGGATTCAGGACTGGACGCAATTGTCAAAGTCCTCAAAGACCATGGGAGATTTCTTGTTTCACTAAAACCCAGGCTAAAAGACATCTTTACTTTCTTTGAGGATTACTTCACTTACTTGAGGCCCAGACATGTGCCTCTCACAAAGGAAACAGCTGATGAAAGAAACAAACGGAGGATTTCTGAACTATTTAAAAAATACATCAAGCTTTTTAGTTGCTCAGAGGAAGAAAAACTGACTGAAAAGAAAATAAATCCCAAACTAAGTCTGCATCAGGAAATAGACGATCATCGCTATGATCTGGAGATGATGCAAGCGGATTCTTTTGCTGGGATTCTGCAGAGTTTGAGCCATAAAAATGAAAGAAAAAAGGAAAATATTCTCGAGAAATGGAATTTCATCTTTGAAAATTCAAGAAGCAGATTTCCATCAACTTCTGACACAGTCAACTACATCCTTGCAAACATTGTTCTTCACAGTGTCAATCCAAAGTCTCGTCTGTTGAAGAAATATGAAGAGTTAGTCACAATCCTCAATGACACTCTGCAAAGGGAAGGCTCTCGTTCAAATATGCCTGAGCTGTATCACCTCTGCATGCTGCTGATGTGGCCCTCAACGGACCAAACCCTTCAAAACTTCACAGAGTACAGCAATATTACCACTTACATCAGTTCAGCCAAACGCTCCTTCCATAAACGTTTTAGTTTCATGTTTCCATCAAGAAGTGCTATTGCTCATTTCTTCCTGGGAAAATCAAGTGGTTTGAAACGGATAGTTTCTAAAACTAATCTTGACCATATCTTGTGTGAGTCTTCCCCAAGACTCACACAAGAGGGTGCAACTTTGAAGAGTGATGACTCTTCAAAGTTGCACAATCTTTGGCACACTGGACAAGCGTGGAGCGCTCCTAATATCCAGAAGAAGTTGTTAAGAGTTAAAGGAAGATCTGAAAATGGGGACATTTATGTCACTTATGGAGCCAACACCAAAATAATGATCCGTCCAGCGTACTTGGGTGATATTCGTAGTGGCTGCAGTCGTGAAAAGGTTTCTTTTTACATTGGCTTCACCTTGGAAGGCCCCGTGGCCTATAGTGTTAAATATGAGAACTAAATGGTCTGATTACTCTAAAATATGGAACATTAGATAAGCACCTTGAATAAATAATGGATTTTTTTACTCCTCATAGAAAAAACATCAAACACAATAGCTTCAGGGCAGTCTCTCTGCAGGTTATGCAGCAGAGCATTAAAGGTGGAGGAACAGGCACACAGGGGCGGACGAAAAGGAAAAGGACAGAACAGAGGCTGAAGTGGTGCGTGGAGAGGCCAGCAGGACCCACCGGGAGCACGCGGCTGAAACGGCGGAGGCACACCCCTGGGCTAGTGGGAAGCGGTCACGGCCTAGTCGGGGACTGAACGGGTTTTAATCTTTTGTAGTATTTTTACCCTTTTTAATGTCCTTTTAACTTGAATTATTTTTTAAACCCCCTTGTGTTATTGATTGCACCACCACGTAGGCTCCCATTGCCCTTTTAAACCTCTGACATACTTACCTCCTCAAAAAACATTTTTCCTTCCAATACCACCACCCGAGCCCAAATCAAGTTCAAATCAGACTAATCCTGGACCTAGCAGAAAAGTCTCAGAACTGTGATTGGGGAGACGTTATCGTCGCTTTCCACTTTCTCTTGCTAATAAATGTGTTCTCGCCCCAAAATCTGCTGCTTATTGTAATCGTTCAAAAGTATTTGGGTATGAACTTTGAATTCTTAATGAAGCAACGAGCCAGTGCATGCCTTATACTGTCGAATTGTAATTACCATTTTATTTAATATGTCATTTCTACTTACAATGGACTTATACACTGAACATGTGAAAATGTACAAATAGTCAAAAGATTTAAAAAAGGGCATTTTAAAATCTGTTGCAAAAATAAAACCGTACTAGTTCGAGTTGTATGAATAATGTTGCAAATGTTAAATGTTTTGACAAGTGTTAAAAGTTTGTATTGAACTTACAAAAGACATTACATTAAAATATATGTTGTGGATTAAGGATCATTGTGGTTTCAATGGTTCTTCTCACATGGGGACCAAAGAGTACCATAGTCATAGAGGGTGTGTAATTAGTTTTTATTTTTTTTAATTTTGATGCCAGAAGCCCTTAGTCTGGATCTGATATTACAATTTTAGATACAAGGTGAGTGATAAAATATAAGAAAGCAGAGACTTATTTAACAGCTGGAGATATTTTTTGCAATATTGAAGCATTTTTAACCAATAACACCTAGAGACGAAAAAAAATTACAAAACACAGTAATACTGTAACAAACTCCGTATGAGTTAAAGCCTCCCAGCTCGTTTGCATGAGGATTTGAACTGAACGTGCCGACTGTGGTGCTCTGCTGTCGGAGAGTTCAAGAGGATTTATACCTTATTTGTTTCGTAAATGAATTCTAATCTTTCTGACCGTCAATTTATAGGATTTTTCAGTATAATAACATATTTTAGAAATGTTTCCAGTTACCTTTACTGGTTAACTTCGAAGCTAGCTTTCTTAGAATGCAGTCGGTCTGTTCCCAGTTAGCATGAAATACTTAAATAAACAAATATATACGTGTACAAAAGGCTTCTTTTAAATGTCTGTACAGGTTACCTCAGTGTTTGGAATGAGAGCTTAAACAAAACATTTTTAGCATGAGGTTAAGCTAATGCCTGCTCAATGTCAAGGCAATATATACATTGGTGAACTTTTGGCAATCTACTTTTACTTCTGAAAATACATGGTGGATTTAGAATTACATTTTAAATTGACTGTACGGGTGCAGTTACATGATATTGAGCAAGTCCAATGTGCATTAGGCAAGGCAAGTTTATTTGTAGAGCACAATTCATACACAAGACAATTCAAAGTGCTTCACAGTTGCATGAAGTTACAAGAAAACAGATCAAATCAATCATTAACAACATAAAATTAATCAATTACAGTAAAAGGTAAGAGTGCAGATAAAACACTTTCAGTTTTCATCTGCTCGGGTAAAAAGAGCTGTTTTCAGCCTGACATTGTCAGAGTTGAGGCCTGTCTCACATCCTCATAAAGTAGACTAGCGAGTTCCCCTGATCTGAAAGTGTGTAAGTGATGCAAGTATGTGTCATTTTGACAAAGGAATGTTAGGTTTTGATAGTAGAGTTTAGGTTTTGATAGTAGAGTTTAGGTTTTGACAGTAGAGTTTAGGTTTTGACAGTAGAGTTTAGGTTTTGACAGTAGAGTTTAGGTTTTGATAGTAGAGTTTAGGTTTTGACAGTAGAGTTTAGGTTTTGATAGTAGAGTTTAGGTTTTGACAGTAGAGTTTAGGTTTTGATAGTAGAGTTTAGGTTTTGATAGTAGAGTTTCAATTTGACACAGTGTTGTGTCATGTTTACTTGTGTGTAGAGTTTTGGCACAATAAGCGAAGTTTTGCAAAATGTGCTCAAGCAATGAGCAAAAACTGTAAAATGCTTTAAAAGAGAGAACGACCTGACCCGTCTGTAAGGTCTAAAGGATGCAGCTCTAGCATTTGTATAAATTGGTGCTTCAGTTTGGGACACTGTGTGCAGCATTAACGAAGCGAGCACATTTACCTAGTCTTCGAGAGTGATTTCAGTGTACAAGAGATGCAAATTCGATTTTGTTTAGTTCTCCTGGACCTCACATGCATCTTAGTGTGACCAAGTGCTTAATGCAATGAGACTTAGAGACTCTAAAATGAACAAACAGTGGCATTTATGTAACAATAAATATAATTCATATTCATGTTGGTTAAAATAGCTGACAGCTGGGGTTAAAATCAATTTATCAATGAGCCATGCTTAAAACAAGGTTGTGTACGTATTTGGTTGTAGGAAGTTGTAGAGATTATATTTACAAACTCAAATCAAAGCAAACAAAATAGCCATTAAAAGACCGCCCAAAAGAAATTAAATAAATCAACTCAAGACCCCAAATATAAGAACACAACCCAACTATAGCTCAAGCCCAAACAATGGCTGACAAACCAAAACCAAAGAAAAACAATGACTGGCTAGTGGCAACTCAGCCGCAACAGGCTCGGCACTAAAAGGAACATTTATTAGTGCAAGTGGAAATGGACATAGCTTATTTGGCATAGTTTAAAAGTTGGTAGTACCTTGGTTCTGGGATTGACACCACATTAACTTTCCTAAACTGGTTAGGCCTACAGGTGGCTCGGACCTAGATAAACAGCAGCATGATTATTGCATTTTCTCTGCGCTGCCCTATTACTTAGTTAAAGCATGAATTTAATACTAATACCTTGGTTCTGAAATCACAATGCATGAACCTTTTTCCCTTGACAAGGGACTAGGACCTGGGTGGACAATGGCATGTATGTTAGATTGTACTTTCCTTACTGTTCTTAAGTTTCATTTTGTTGAATTTGACCTTTTTAGTTAGATGCATTCTGCACACAGGTCCTTCCGTGCTGTAAGCTCTAATGGCTTAGCTGCTCTAATGGCTTAGCTGCTGTCTGCAGTAGGGCAACAGCGAAAGGCCCAAATTTCCCACTCACTCCCATTTCAAACCTCTGTCCCCTCCCACCAACTTCCTGTTTTCTCCTCTATCCCTTCACAACAGGCAAGGCATGTTTATCTCTACCACGCATAACATATAAACTTTCACCTGGAAACAAACGCTAATCTTCACAATAACATGTTTCATTATTGAACTGATCCAATGTTTCTCCATAGATTTGAGAAATTGAAAAGAGCCATTTTCTGAAAATGCATTTTTCTCACATTGTGACGACACAATCTCCACTTAAGAAGCTCCGACAGACTTTAAACTGTCTAGCCTTGGACTGAACAATATGTTTAAGGTTTATTCAGAGTGATCTTTTAACACATTACAGATGTATTTATTTTTGTTTTTTTCATAAAAAAAAAAAAAAAAACTGCCTTGTTTTTAATTTTTAAAACTTGGCTCCATCCAGTATTCAGAATTTGTCACAAAAAAATCGGGGACGTGTTTAAGCATAAAATCCTTATTGTTTTATGAAAACATAAAATGACAGAAAACTTGCAACACATCTTTACCTCATATTTATGTCAGTAATCTACAGCAGAAGTTTCAAATTGAGATGTCTTTTAAAGTGTTTCCCTATTCACCTGCAGCGTCTCGCCTTCATTTGTTTTATTATCTGTGAAAATGTACTGGGGATGTGGTCGGGCGGTGGAAGGAGTACTTCGAGGATCTTCTCAATCCCACCGTTACCTCTTCCGATGAGGAAGCAGAGGCTGGGGACTCGGCGGGGGGCTCGTCCATCACCCAGGCTGAAGTCACCGAGGTGGTTAGAAAGCTCCTCGTTGGCAGGGCTCTGGGGGTGGATGAGATCCGTCCCGAGTACCTTAAGTCTCTGGATGTTGTAGGACTGTCTTGGTTGACACGCCTCTTCAACATTGCGTGGCGGTCGGGGACAGTGCCCCTGGATTGGCAGACCGGGGTGGTGGTCCCTCTCTTCAAGAAGGGGGTTCGGAGCGTGTGCTCCAATTACAGAGGGATCACACTTCTCAGCCTCCCCGGTAAGGTCTACTCCAGGGTGCTGGAGAGGAGGATCTGGCCGATAGTCAAACCTTGGATCCAGGAGGAACAATGCGTTGTGGAACACTGGACCAGCTCTATACCCTTCATCGGGTGCTCGAAGGTTTGTGGGAGTTCGCCCAACCAGTCCACATGTGTTTTGTGGATCTGGAGAAAGCGTTCGACCGTGTCCCTCGTGGTGCCCTGTGGGGAGTGCTCCGGGAGTATGGGGTCCGGGGCCCTCTACTAAGGGCTGTCCGTTCCCTGTATGACCGCAGTAGGAGCTTGGTTCGCGTTGCCGGCAGTAAGTCAGACCTGTTCCCGGTGCGTGTTGGGCTCCACCAGGGCTGCCCTTTGTCACCGGTTCTGTTCATTACCTATATGGACAGAATTTCTAGGCGCAGCCAGGGGCCGGAGGGTGTCCGGTTTGGGAACCTCAGAATCTCCTCTCTGCTGTTTGCAGATGATGTTGTTCTGTTGGCTTCATCAAATCAGGACCTCCAGCGCGCACTGGGGCGGTTTGCAGCCGAGTGTGAAGCGGCCGGGATGAGGATCAGGACCTCCAAATCTGAGGCCATGGTTCTCCACCGGAAAAAGGTGGTTTCTCCGCTTCAGGTCGGTGGGGAGTCCTTGCCCCAAGTGGAGGAGTTCAAGTATCTCGGGGTCATGTTCACGAGTGAGGGACGGATGGAGCGTGAGATCGATAGACGGATCGGTGCGGCGTCAGCAGTGATGCGGTCGCTGTATCGGACCGTTGTGGTGAAGAGGGAGCTGAGTCTGAGGCAAAGCTCTCGATTTACCGATCGATCTACGTTCCCACCCTCACCGATGGTCATGAGATTTGGGTAATGACCGAAAGGACAAGATCGTGAATACAAGCGGCCGAAATGAGTTTCCTTCGCAGGGTGGCTGGGCGCACCCTCCGAGATCGGGTGAGGAGCTCAGTTACCCGGGAGGAGCTCGGAGTAGAGTGACTGCTCCTTCATGTCGAAAGGAGCCAGCTGAGGTGGCTAGGGCATCTGTTCCGGATGCCTCCTGGTCGCCTCCCTCGGGAGGTGCTCCAGGCATGTCCTATTGGGAGGAGGCCTCGTGGAAGGCCCAGGACACTCTGGTGGGACTATGTCTCTGAGCTGGCCTGGTGTCGCCTCGGGGTCCCACCAGAACAGCTGGAGGAGGTGTGCGTGGATCAGGAAGTCTGGGCATATTTCAGTAAATATTTTTAAAATGAACTATATATATATATATATATATATATACACACACAATACTTTACTTTGTGTCACATTTCCCTGTGCAAATACACTAAACATCACGAGAGGCACATGTAAATCAGGTTTGATATGGTTTATGTTAATGTAATAGGTCCTTCCATGACGTTGTTTATTCTCCTCCTCTCGGGATTTGAAAGTTAAAGTAGAGCCTTAGGCTGTTCTTTGGGATCACTGTGGACACGGGAGCGTAGGTCCTGCTCCGAGTCTCTGCAGAAATGTGGGTCCGAACGCTGCTCGCTCTGCTGCTCTGTGGTAAGTGCCTTTTTAGAAACAGAACATTGATCCTTATTTCAGTGGATGTGACTGGTTTAAACTGATCGACTTGGAGAAACTGGATTATTTGGTGTTTCTGACTTACTTACAATAATGTGACAGTATAAATAAACAGCCACACCTTGTTTCTTGTCAACCCCTGATGCCTCTGCGCTTTGGAACAAACTACTCAAATTCAACATCGTCTTATTTTAAGCAGTTTAGAGTCATGTGTCTCATTGTATCTCAGTTTCTTAAAAGGTTGAGTTGGCGAGTGCTGATCCAGTCTGTGTGTCCCATGTGAGCCTGAAGTCAGATGTGTTTGTGTTTCAGCCGTGTGCTTCAGTCTCGGCTCTGAGTTGATGTACCGCTTTGTTGATAAGAGTCTGACCTGGAGCGAGGCTCAGCAGTTCTGCAGAGAGCGCTACAATGACCTGGCCTGTGTGAGCAGCTCTGAGGACAATCTCGAACTGCCCCGCCCTCGAGGCTACAGCGCCCCCGTGTGGATCGGCCTGTACGATGACCCCACAAACCTGAGTGAGTGGAAGTGGACGGCCGCTAACGCCAACGGATCCTATAAGAAGTGGGAACCTGGTGAACCACGTTACATCCACGAGCCTCAGCAGTGCGGTTTTATCTGGTCGTCGTGGTGGTATAGCCAAACCTTTTGGGCCAGCCGCTCCTGCACCATAAAACAAGATGCCCTCTGTTATTCAGGTGAAGATTTTGGATTTGTGGCATATACTTGATTGTGGCTTTTGATGTGCTGTGGATATGTGTTTCTTTCATTGAGATAAAACTATGTTTGTTTTGTAGGTTCCAGCCCAAAAGTCTTTCATTTAACACCTGTTAAGATGAGTTGGGGCGATGCTTTGACCTACTGCAGAACTAACCACACAGACCTGGCTTTGATCGAGAGCTTAGAGGAGCACACTGCTGCTTTTAATGTAGCAGGCTACAAAGAGGTATGGATCGGTCTGTTCAGATCTACAGGGAAGTGGTCGGACAACAGGACAGTCACCTTCACAGCCTGGAATAATCCGGGTGAGAGGAGAAGCTACGAAAAGCCTTTCTGCGCTGCAGAGAACTGGCGTAAAACCTGGGAAGTCTTTTCCTGTGAGGAGAAACGCCCATTCTACTGTCAAGGTAACACATTTTACACTGGTACCTCCTCAGCCCTGTACTAGTCCCTTTGGGGAAAACATCTGGGGGAAGTTCTGGTGACAAAACTTTTGTCATAGAGGAAATTATATATAAATGGTCACATTTACTAGTATAGCCCCTTTCTACCTGCTTTAGGCACTCAAAGCACTTTACGTCAAGAAACCAGTCATTCACTCATACAGCAGTGTCAGACCAACCCTTAAAACCAACCCTTCAGTGGACACCTGTGTCTGGTGTCCACTGAAGGGTTGGTTTTAAGAAAGTTTAATTAAGGTAAATTATACTTTTTTAATCCCGTAGGGAAATTCTTTCTCTGCATTTGACCCATTCTTAATACCGCTGGAACGACCTGTAGGAGCAGTGAGATTCCAGCGTGGGCCGGCGCTCGGGGACCCATCTCCAGATGTGGTGCCAGGCTGATGGTCAGAAACACCTGGCTGGAGGATTAACCTCTTGTACATGTTTTTAGTGATAGGGGAAACCTATCAGTGCAGAGCCCTGCACTGGTCAGCTCCTCCTTCCTCCTCCTTCCTCTTCCTCCTACGAAGCTCCCTCCGCACCACAACAGTCTCCTGATGAGAGCGTAGCAGACAAATATAATCCGTCTTATTCTCCAGTGAACGGACAATAGCTGTGAGTGGCTCAGCTGTGAGTCTTGCCCGGATGCCTCCTCGTTTGTCCTTTTTGTTTTGTTTTTCCTGCAGCGCCTCCACTGTGCTGCAGGTGTGGGGGCTCTTGGTGCCTCTTCAGTGTTTCAGTATTTGTCTTAAGCTCGCTGTGGGTTTACTTTAGCTCGTCACTGGAGACTCTGTTCTGTAGAGTTCGGTGCTTTGAGGTGAGTTGATCAGGGCTTCATAACATCAGCCTGACTTTGGCTCATCATCTTTAGTGAACGAACGTTGAGATGAGGTTTTATGTCATTCACACTGGACTGACTGCAGTAAAATATTCACTTTATGTAAAACTGTCTGAATAATGAACAACATGTGAAGTGAGTTTTAGACTAAATCAAATTTTCTTTTGCTCCCTGTGTTTTACCAGGGGAGGCGAAAATCTACAGAGTGGTGAAGATTAAGTTCTCTGGACACGGCCTGGACGGTTCGGCGATGGACCAGATTTTAGACGAGGTTGGTTTTACACATTCCCAGAGCTGGACACGCTCAGCGGAGGAGCTTCAACGCTGTGTTTGTTCAGATCCAGCAAACGTTTGAAGCCGAAGGTCGCACTGACGTCAAGGTAACGTGGAAGACTGCCCCAATAAAGCAACAGGAGAAAAAAGCAGAGGGACCCGAGGACTGTCCGACCCTGTGATGTGTTCCTCAAATTCTCCTACAATACTCGTGAGGCGGGAAGGTCAAATTAGCCCTTCCGGTCAAAGGTCAATCGGGATAAATGTTCTCTCGCAGTAATCCCGATGTAAAATGTGCATGAATAAAGATGTTTGACATGTTTTGCAGACGGCTCCTTGGATGGGGTTTCCTCTTTCGGTCCATCTGTACTCAGCCTTACGTACCCAACTCTCTGTCCATTTTTATTTAAGACTTTTAACTGCTGGGCTGCCTGTATGTATGCGTGTCTGTGCGGGTTGTTGTTTTTTATGTATATTTGCTGGTGGGGGCGATTTTAATGATTTTTATGCACGGTAAAGCACTTTGTGGCACATTTTGTTTGAATAGCGCATAATAAATAAAGTTTGATTAGATTTTTCTCCTCTTTGTTTTCCCGCTCGACTGCTTCAAACATGACCATGTATGGACGATCCCAGCGACGTCGTCCGTATCTATCCCTGTCCCTAACCCTAATAAATATGTGTGTCATGAAATCTCATGTTTTCGCAGTCGACTGACTATCCAGCATTAACTTCTCTGTGTCTCGAGGTTTCCATGTTGAAATCTAAAAACAAACCATCCTTTCAAAACACGTCACACTCAAACCACTCACACTTATTTTTTCATATGTCCGTTTTATTTTTTTCTGCTGTTTTCCCAAAACATCTAAAGGTTGTACACAGTGCTTAATTTGTAAATGTGTATTTTCAGGAACACTTTAGGTCTGATGTTATGGATTCGGGGAACAGGCCAAAACATTTGCCGGAACGCTCTCATTAAACACCATTATAAGATCAAAATCTTTGCCGGATCCTCCTAAATATTTCCCGGATGCTTTACCCTGAAAAACTGAGGGTGAATCAAACGGGGGGGGGTCAAATTAAGCACTGGTTGTAGATCGGGGGCCGCTCTAAAGCACACAATAATCTGCAACAGAAGACGAGGTGAAACAGAATGAGACAACAACAAAAACGCTACGAAAATATATCGACCCCAGAGCTCGGGGGAAACGTCGGGACGAAACTGAACCTTATCATGTGACGTTTATAGTTTCACTTCCTTATTGGACACCGACAGGAAGTGACATAGATAGAGGCAAACGATTTTACACTGTTGCCGTTATTTTAAGTGTAAGAATACTTACTCCCCTGGCAGATTTCTTTTACGTAGCCAGTCACAGTTTGGGCTGGATACCGTTAAACAATACCAGTCTGGTATCGAACAAAAAAAAAGGTTTAGTTCCAGTTAAACCGTACAATAAAAATCTGTATATTGAAAATTCAAAAGAAATAAAAAAGTGTGTCAATTTTCAATAAATGGGTTTCTGCCATCTCAAAAGTGTGGCGCCTCCTTTCACCAGCAGATGGCACCATTCATCCACTTTATTTTACCCCAGCTCTCTGTTGTCTATTAGGCCCTTTAATTTACTTCAATGAATGGAACACACTAATGGAATCACGAAGAAGAAGCTAACAGGCTAACGGGCAAAGCTAACTGCGGGCTAGCGCCACTTAAACAGTATTTACAGCCAAGTTTGAGTGAAAAAAAAATATTTCCATTGTGTAATTGGATGAACAACATCCCTCTCTCGCTTTGTCTTTTCTGTCAGTCTAGTATTTACTCTCACGGACAATTAATTAAAAAAAAAACGCTACTTGCTACGACACCTGCAGTTGCGCTTAAGAGCATGAGTTACTTAGCACTGCTTTAATAATGACTGAGCTCAAACACCAGGAGTGTGGCGCCATCTGCTGGAGCACAGAGAAACAACACCTAGGCCACAAGGGAAGGTGAGGCTTTTGTTTTTTTTACTCCTTCCGTACAAAGTGAATCCGAAAGTATCGTTGTGTAGTAGCCTAGTTTAAACCTGGTTTAGTCCCGTTTGTTCCCAGTTTGAACATGGTTTATTCTTAGTCTAGTCCTGGTTTAGACCCACCTGAGGCCTTGCTTAGTCCGAGTTTAGTCTTTTGGACCTGGTCTACACCTGGTTTGTATAAGAACTCGGATTCATCCCAATTTGGACAGGGCATTGCTTGGAAGAGCCGGGTAAGTTTTATTTTTACAAGATTATAGATCAAAGTACATGTTTGGTAAGGTTACAACAACGATTGTAAGAAGAAGAAAAAAGTCAAGTGGCTAAAAAAAAAAAAGCTAATTTTGGCAGATTTTGGTTGGTTATTGTAAGTATAAAAACACATGAAGAGTTTAGGGAGATTTCCTCTTAGATAAACAGATCTTCATTATCATTCTCCAGATATTACACATATTTAGTTTGGTTTTGGGGCAAATTTCATAATCGTAATATGATTGCGTATGAGCAGACATGTGATGTATATGCAGGCTCTTATTAGTCCAGGAAGTAGGTCGTAGTGAAGCCGGAATGAACTGAGTTTGGTTGAGGCTCAACTAAACTCGGTCCATCCGATGATTAAAATCCTCACACACACAAAAAAAAGAAAGAAAGAAATATAAGATATAAAATATATATATATATATATATTTCTCTTTTTGTCTTATATATATAATCGTCACTTTTTTTGTTGTTAAAGTGACGATTTGTCTTTGTTTTTATTGACAACATACAGTATATCTAACAGATGACACGTTTTTATTTATTTTACCTTTATTTAACCAGGAATGTCCCACTGAGATTAAGAATCTATTGTACATATTTCTAGTGGGAGGGGAAACCGGAGTACATTCAAACTCCACATAAGGCCCCCGCCCAGGTGGGAATCAAACCTGGGACCTTCTAGCTGTGTAGCACGAGTGCTAACCGCTGCGCCACAGTGCCGTCCAATAAATAAAATAAATAATAACATTTGTCTTTGAACTGGACTATCACGGACCCAATCATGCCCTAAGAGGAGCTGCTCTGAGTGGTTTACTAGTACTTTCACATTTCCACAAATATTTAAGGAACAGTGGTAAAATGTCCAGTGTTGGATATCGTACAGAGTAGAGATTATCAACAATTTTCTACTCTAATAAACTGTTCTGATTCCCAGCACCTACGACATGGACCAACATGGACCTGGCCGCAGGTCTAAACGCAAACGTAAACCTGTTCCCAGCTCTGTGTCTCTGAAAAGTGACCACTCCAAAGACAATCCTCCAGTTTTTAGAGAACCTCCTCCTGACGACCACAGGTGAGTCCCATTGATAAAATAGTGAACAAATAGTTTAGGGTCGTTTCTGTCGTTGGACAATGGATGAAATGATAGAAAAAAAACAGAATAATACACAGCTAAAAAATGACGGATGGGTGCGATTAACACAAACTATTTTCAGACCCAGTTTAATCCCGCTTGGATCTGGATCGAAGCGTGGCGGGACTTGGAAGATGAAATAATTACTGGTGTAAAAAAGTTTCTTTCCTGAGCCACTCGTTGCTTTTTGGGAAATTCAACATGTTTATTTTTATGTAATATTATAGATTATATCATTTCAACTTCCATCCCTCCCAAAAAACGTATAAATTGGCAGAAAAATACCTGCACTTCTAAGTATTTCTCTTTTCCTTTTTTTTGTTCGGGATGATCGTAACAAGAATTGTAAGACAAAAACCGCAAGTGGGTCGGAAAGATTTGAGGTGGAAATGTAGGTTGGTAGTGTGCAAGTATAAAAAGTTTATGGGCAAATTTCATCCTAAATTAACAAATATATCCTCATTATTTTTAGATATTAGACATTACATTTTTGTCCAGTAAGTATTCATAGAAATGAAGATGGACTTAGTGTGGTTGAGTTGAGGCTAAAGATAAAGTGATAGTAATTTAAGGGGTGTAGTTCACATTAGTCTGGTAAAAATGCAAAGGAGTGTAATGTCAGGATGTTTCCAGCAGAGGGCGACACAGACCAAAAGATTTGGGTGCAGCTGCTGAGGTCAGAGTCACATGAATCCAGTGCTTTTGGCCGAACACAATCCAGACTTCCTGTTGAGAAGGGTTTCCCAACCAGTGGTTTAAGGGCTCTCAGTGAGGGTTTAAGTTAACGTTAAATAGTCATTACATCACTTATAGTCAGAGCGTATTTGCAAGAAGGGCTTTTGAATGCAATAGATTAAGAAAATACATTTACAATATTGTAATGTTAAAATTACTTTAATTCTGACATTACACAACTCTTCAGTTCCTGGTTCAGCTCAAAAGACAAGGAGATCTGCTTCAGAGGAGAGAGAGGACGTTTGGTCCAGCCGTCCATCATTTTATTTACTTAAACCCACACCGTATATATAATTGAAAAACACCTCGTAAAAGTGCAAACGAACATGTGCCTTCACTGTGAGCGGCTCCTAAGTCAAGACTGTAACTTTACCGGGAGTGGGTACGTCTCCAGCTCGTTGCCATGGGGATGTTGACTAAAGGCAGCAGAATTTGAGATTTGAATAGGATTTGAATTTGGTTCTCATCCAAATCTATTCTTTGATTATCCATTGCAGTAATAGCCCTTTCTGTGTCCAGCTGGTCATTAGGAGCATGTTTTGTATTGATGACAATGGTATAGTCAAAATGCTGCGCCGTGTCCCTTTAATTAAAATGGTAAAGATATTAAGATCACACATGGCTGCCTTTTGTGGTGCTGCGTTTGGATCGTCTCAATGGGAAAACCAGACTGATCCCAACAGAATCACTGCACTGCATAATACTGTTAGTCTGAGCAGAGAGTTTTATCACAACACCCACTGTACCCGAGTCTGGGAAGAGTCGGCATCAACTACATTTCCAGAGCGGAACACAAGCAAGCAGCACCGTTATTAGCGGTTCTGCGTTAATATTGGAAAAGGATTATGAATCACACAACTCACCCACTGTCGGTGTGTCTTTGGTCACTTAACGCCAATTATTAAAGCTGTCTCTGCTGTGCGCTTCCTGTAGATTGTTATTGCAGAGGGGATCCTTCTGGATGCCAGGGTATAAAATGTCCAGTGTTGGATACAGTTCAGTTCAAGCAAAGGCACATCTGGAGATCAGAGATAATCAAACATCACTTTATGTTCTGCTTAAATGAACTCCTTATCTGATTCTTAATAGCACCAACATGGATCCACCTGGACCTGGCCCCGTTACCAAACACAAACCTAAACCTGCTCCCAGCTCTGTGTCTTTGAAAAGTGACCGCTCTAAAGGCAGGCTTCCTCCAGACTTAACAGAACCTAACGTTCCATCCGTCACCCACCCTTGCCCTTGACAAATCACACAAATTAAAAGCATTATATTGAAGCGCTTTATTTTTTTCCGATGTGCATCTGAACGAAACAACATGATGCAAATGAGGGAAAACTTGTGGCCTTAACATTTAACCGGAGCCCTAAATAACACAATAACAACATAAAAAAAATAAATTAAAAAAACATGTCGGTTTAACACTAGGGCCTAAACCCAAAACAATATCCACTCTTTAAAAATACACCATTTAATTGTTTTATATAGAAACATGTGGGAAATAATTAGGCTATAATAATTATTAGGTTGTATAAAAAAGCTGGTGCTACGCAATGGGGAAGGGCCTGCTCTGAACTCCAAACCCGGCGAGGAGGAGGAGGAGGAAGAACCAAGCCAAGGTTACTGTGCAGGAACAGCATATCGTCCACACTCCCATGTTTAAGCTGCGTTCTTGAATCACAAATCCAGTAGAGGAAAAGTCTCTCTCACTGGCAGAGCTGAATGCAAAAAATATTGTTTTTAGTTAAATCATCAAAGTTATGGACCTGGTAAATCTCACTCCACGTGCCATGCTTTAACTCACATGACAGATGAGTGGTTAGAGAAAATGGATGCTAACAAATTGGTCAGTGCAGTGATCCCATCTGATAGACCACAAAATACTGCTTCAAAAACTAGAATGTTATGGTTTTACACCTTCGGCCTTGTCATGGATGAGCAGCTACTCATCTGACAGAAAGCAGTGTGTGTTCTTTAATGGTCAATAATCCTCTACTAAAGCCGTCCACTGCGGAGTTCCCCAGGGCAGCTGCCATGGCCCTTTGCTGTACTCTGTATTTACTAATGATTTATCTTTTATTCTGGAAAACTCATCTGTGGTCATGTATGCAGATGACTCCACTCTGTACTGTTCAGCAAGACCACCTGATGACGTTTCAAATCTGGTAAATCATGATTTACAAAATATTAACAATTGGGTGAAGGATAACAAATTGGCTTTAAATATAGTGATTTCAACATCCATATTTTTTTGGCACATCACAAGCTAATCAGACCTCACTGAAATGGTTAGTTAATGAACTGAAACAGGTGAAGCAAACCAAGTTGGGCTGCGCTCACACCAAGCGGAGAAAAAAAAACGCTTTCCGTCGCTCGGAAACCGCTACCAAACTGGTGCATCCTAGTGGATTAGTGGCACACGGCCACTGGCTTCTACACCTTGGATTCTCCACTTTCTGCTCATATCAATGAAATCACAGCCAAGATGGGTAGAGGTATTGCAATCCAGGAAACGTATGGCATACAGACTTAAAACTTCCTTGTCCCAAAACAAATTCCCTGAAGTCCACAATGCTTTACAGAGCAATATTTACCTGGAATCAGCTCTCAGTCAGCACACGCAGAGTACAACATAAATACACAAAATACAATGTCTGTTTGTTGTTTCACAGGGAACGAGGCCCAAAGGAGCAGCTGGATGCCATATTCACGGTGAGTAGCCCACGACTATAGGGTTCTCTGTGGGGCTCCTGAGGTCCTCCTCTCTTTCACTGAAAATATGATTCTATTCCAGCGTCTGGAGGAGGACATCCTGATGTTTGTCAAAGAGCAGCTGCAGAGGCTCCACAGGCTCCTGGTCTCAGAGTACCCAGAGAGTAGCTTACAGAGTGAGGAGGAGCAGAGCAGCAGAGAGGCTGTGCTGAACATCACCCTGGACTTCCTGAGGAGGATGAAGCAGGAGCAGCTGGCCGAGCGTCTGAGCTCTAGTAAGAACAGTCCATTAGAGGGGTAGCCCTGACTTGGCTCTGACGGGTTTCACTTTATAATTGCCACATGGTGTTTTAGTCACAGAGAGAATTGGTATAAAACTGTGGTCTGAAACTTTCAGAATTGTTTTCAAAATATATATTTAGGCCCGAGCACCATCAGGGCTGGCGAAGGGGCTCTTGAAATTGTACCGACCCACTCCCCCAAAGTGTGCGGAGCGCTCGCCTCCTCTCAAACACGTTCCGTGCACATGTACCGTAAAACAAACACTGTAATTGGACAGCAGTGGAGCGTGAAGCGCTCTTCTCCCCTCTAACGAGGTAAGGCAAATGTAATTTGGCACAAAATTACATTTGGTTGTTCCGATCAGAAAAGTCAATCACACCCATGCCATATTTTTCACGGTGTTAGCGTAGCGATGACCAGAACATCCCATTTTATTTTAATAGAAAAACAAACTCCATAATTCTGTGACATGCGCTTTTTCTATCTCCTCCAAGGAAAACCTGGTGAAAAAGATCTAGAGAAGTGAGGAACCAAAGGTTATCCAAAGTACTTGGATACTACTTGGACTAATTTTCCTCTGTATAATGTCAATAATCAAAACTGAGCGCGGAGCATTGTCAAAAAATACATTTTCACTTTGTCAGATACTGAGAGGGTGCACTAGCGCATTCCAAAAATCCAAAAACTAAGACCCTTGGGAAAAAACTCAAAAAACAAACTTTGACACAGCCAATCACCTTCTCAGCAGCATGCACAATGCGCTGCAGTCGATGCTTGTCCCAGTCTGTAGTGCCGGGGAACTGCATGAAATGGACCAGCATCTTGGTTGGCAGCTTAAGTTTCCTCAGCTGCTGGAGGGTTTCATCAGTAATCCAAGGTTTCTGGGACCTGATAATAATGGTCTTAGTGCACTTGGTGATGTAGGCAGTGACAGTCTCTGTATATTCCTGGAGATTGTGCATGCCCTGAAACAGCAGTTGGAGTTTAAATTCTGCAGTTATATTCAGTTATTGCAGACACATGCTATGGCTTCAGCCAAATGATCAAGTTTGTTGTTAATGTCCAGTGGACAATTTAATCAGATGCGAAGAGAGACAGGATCAACTGAAGGAGCAAGAGTTAACGGTTGTCTCTGTCTTTTTCAGGGAGTCCTGTTGGAGTTTGCAGAGATAAACTTATGGCGAGTCTGCAGCAGAGGTTCAGTCATGTGTTTGAGGGCGTTGCTAAAGCTGGAAACTCCGCCCCCCTGCACCAGATCTACACAGAGCTCTACATCACAGAGGGAGTAGCCTCAGAGGTCAACCAGGAACATGAGGCCGTCAGGAAACCAACTGCTATTGAGACCGTAATCACGTGTGAAGAACTTTTTAAAGGTCCTTCCCACAGACGGCAGTCAATCAGAGCGAAGGTTACAAAAAGACAGAGGCCATTAAATACAGTGCTTGGAAAACAAAAAACATCACAGAAAATAGATTGGCGAGAGGAACGAATCAGAGCGGAGCTGACAGACAAAGGACCAACCAGGACGGTGCTGACGAAGGGCGTGGCCGGCGTGGGGAAAACGGTGCTGACTCAGAAGTTGAGTCTGGACTGGGCTGAAGGCCGAGCCCACCAGGACATCCAGCTGCTGTTCCCCTTCACTTTCAGAGAGCTCAATGTGCTCAGAGACACAGAGTACAGCCTGGTGGAGCTGCTGCACCACTTCTTCAGTCAAACCAAAGGTCTCTGCAGCTTTCAGCAGCTCCAGATACTCTTCATCTTTGACGGTCTGGACGAGTGCAGACTTCCTCTGGACTTTAGCCGGACCCGGGTCCTGACTGACCCCACAGAGAGTGCCTCAGTAGAGGAGCTGCTGGTGAACCTCATCAGGGGCAGCCTGCTTCCCTCCGCTCGCCTCTGGATAACCACACGACCCGCGGCGGCCAATCAGATCCCGGCTGAGTGCATCTCCATGGTGACAGAGGTGCAAGGCTTCACCGACCCACAGAAGGAGCAGTACTTCAGGAAGAGGTTCAGAGACAAGCAGCAGGCCACAGCCATCATCTCCCACATCAAGAGCATCCATACCCTGTACATCATGTGCCACATGCCAGTCTTCTGCTGGATCCTCTCTGTCGTTTTACAGAAGATTGTGGGGCAAAGAGAGAAACTAGAGCTGCCTAAGACTCTGACTGAAATGTACATCCACCTCCTGGTGGTTCAGGCCAAAGTCAAGAACATCAAGTATCATGAGGGATCTGGGACAGACCTTCACTGGACTCCAGAGACCTGGGAGATGGTGCTTTCTCTGGGAAAACTGGCCTTTGAGCAGCTGCAGAAAGGAAACTTGATATTTTACGAAAGTGACCTAAGTGAGTGTGGGCTGGACGCTGCAGGCGCCTCAGTGTACTCCGGGGTCTTCACACAGGTCTTTAAAGAGGAGCCAGGCCTGTACCAGGACAAGGTCTACTGCTTCATCCATCTGACTGTGCAGGAGTTTCTGGCTGCTCTTCATGTCCATCAGACCTTCTTCAGCTCTGGGGAGAATCTGCTGTCCATACCACACTCCTCTGAGAGCCCTGAGGCCTTCTACTGCTCTGCTGTGGACCAGGCCTTACAGAGTCCAAATGGACATCTGGACCTATTCCTGCGCTTCCTCCTGGGGCTGTCTCTGTCGACCAATCAGAGCCTACTGCCAGGTCAGCTGACTTACACAGGAAGTGACTCGACCAATCAGAAAACAGTGAAATACATCAGACAGAAGCTGGATGAAGAGGGTCTGTCTGCAGAGAGGAGCCTGAACCTGCTCCACTGTCTGAACGAACTGAACGACCGCAGTCTGGTGGAGGAGATACAGAAGTACATGAGAGATGGACGTCTCTATAGGGTTGATTCTCCTGCTCAGTGGTCTGCTGTGTCCTTCCTCTTACTATCCTCAGACTCAGAACAGGAGGAGTTTGACCTCAGAAAATACCAGGGGTCAGAGATAGCTCTCCTGAAGCTGCTGCCGGTCGTCAAAGTCTCCACCAAAGCCATGTGAGTCCAGACTGCATTTAAACACTTGTGTCATGGCTCTAGTCTCTAATCGTCCTCTCTGTCCTCAGTCTGAGCGGCTGTTTCCTGTCTCCTCTCAGCTGTGCTCGTCTGGCCTCAGTCCTCAGCTCCTCCAGTCTGACTCACCTGGATCTCAGTAACAACGACCTCCAGGACTCAGGAGTGGAGCTGCTGTGTTCTGGACTGAAAAGCGCCTCCTGCAAACTGCACACCCTCAGGTGAGACGCTCCCATGATGCACTCTGTCTCTGTGTCCACATTAGAGGCTAATGCTGTGTGTCTTTAGTTTGTCTGGATGTCTGGTCTCAGAGAGGGGCGGGGCTTCTCTGGCCTCAGCTCTGACCTCCGCCCCTTCCCACCTGAGAGAGTTAGACCTGAGCCACAACCATCCAGGACCCTCTACCGAGCTCCTGACCGCTCTGCGGGCCCCTCAGGGGCCCCTGCACTCTCTCAGGTGAGTCCCCCCCGGACTGTGTCGGGTGAGATCATGGTTGATAAAGGTCTGGTCTGGTCTACAGTTAACTGGACTTGTGTGTTTCAGGCTGGATCCTGCTGGAGAACAGTGGATGGTCCCAGGTCTGAGGAAATGTGAGTCTGTGTCTCATTCATTTCATGGAAATAAATTCAACCATTACATGCATATGTATATTATATACATATTCATAAATATGTAGGCTTATTATATACATAAATATAAATTAAACTTCTCAGAATCTCAGGAAGTGATGTCATGAGTTGTGTTTGTTTCCTTAGATTCCTGTGAGTTCTCTCTTGCTCCAAACACGGCTCAGAGGAATCTCTTTCTGTCTGAGGACAAACGCACTGTGACCAGAGTGAGGGAGGAGCAGCAGTATCCAGATCATGAGGACAGGTTCATGGGTTGGCCTCAGATCCTGAGCTCCACTGGCCTGAGGGGGCGCTGTTACTGGGAGGTGCAGTGGAGGAGGAAGAAAGATGGGTGGGTTGATATAGCTGTGAGCTACAGAGGAATCAGACGCAGAGGACACAGAGAGGAGTGCGAGTTTGGGGACAATGATCAGTCCTGGAGGTTAAGGATCTATGGTGGGGGTTACTACATCTGTCACAACAATAGACAAACACACCTCTCCCCCTCTTCCTCCGCTTCCTCCTCTCTCACTGGTGTAGTGGGTGTGTTCCTGGACTCGGAGGCTGGAGCTCTGTCCTTCTATGAGGTCTTCTTTGATGGAAAACTTTTTCACCTCCACACCTTCTTCTCCTCCTTCACTGAGCCTCTGTTTCCTGGGTTTGGGCTGTGGGCTGAAGGTGACTCTATGTCTGTGGTAGATCTGAGGAGAGCATCCCTGGTGGACCTCACAGGCTAAGGTTTTATGACTTCACAACGTTCAGCACAGACATGATAAATTAAAACAAGTTTTTGTTTCACTATGTCTTCATGAGTTGACGTTAATAATGAGCTTTTGTTACTGTAGAATAGATTATGTTATGGACACGATTAAAACCTCCTGCTGATGGTGGAAACTGTTGCACAAACATAAGAGCAGTACTCCCCACCGCACAAACTCTGATCAGTTGCTAACACCGCTAGGTTCCCCCAGACAGAGCCAGCCAGGCCTGTCTGAAGGTCTGGGCTGTTGGGACTTCTCTATGGTCCTCTGTTCTGCCATGGCTTTAGTGCCCCCTGGAGGAAATATGAAATGTAAAAATTTGCCTGGAGGTAGTTTCTTTACAGGTAGTAGAGATACAACTGTTTTTTACTAAGTACGTCAGTATTAATTACAAACCGTTTTAACAGTAGTTGCTGGATTTTTATAGCTTAAAATGTGTGTTCGGAATTTGTGTAGAAAGAACACTATAACAATAAGTCAACGTTTTCATGAATAAAAACAGAAACTATAAGATCTACCTGACAACCTAAAACCAAACAGCCCACACATGTTAAATGTTCGCTAAATGGACAATAAAATACAATTCTGTTCTCAATATGATATAAAACCTATAGCTATAAAAAAAAAAAAAAGTTACATTAAATTCAGCTCAACTCACCGTTTGAGAGACGTTTCCAAAGGCTGCTCGAACAGACATTTGTGTTTTCCGCTGCAGAAATAAAATGACAAACACACCAAGCGACAGCATGGGTTTTGTTAATTAAATATCCATGATGGTAAGAGAAGAATGAATGACTACGTGCACATTTTCAACGGGGAAGACGATACCAAAGCTTGTTGATTAAAATTTGAAATGATTAAAACTATATTTGTTATTTTTCTCTGCAAATGTTCAGCTATTCTCCTTTTGCATGTTAATATAGATGACCTGTTCGTAGGTAACCTATAAGCTAAAGCTAAATGTCTGATCAAATTTACACCATACAGTTATTCTAAGAAATTATTCATAGATGGAAAGTTACTTGACCAGACGGGTCAGCTGCAATCAAAGTGTCATTTCACAAAAAAACCTTATAATGGGGATGAATAGATATTTCACCGTTTCATCTTGAGTTCTTATTTTTCATGTGAACCTGCGAGGTCCAATGAACTTTGTACATTTTCTGTCGTTTGTTTTCCTTTTGTACGCTCAACTTGTGTTCTACAGTGTATGCAGACGTACCATTGTCAAGATGTGTATTTAATTTGAACTTTACCCATGTCTGTAACAAAGCAATTGTCAAGAAAAGAAAGAATGTGAGAAAGAGGTAAAAGCATTAACAAGTTTTATACTTCAGCTCACTCCTTTAACGGCAAAATAGGCCATGTGTTCAAAATATTTCAACTGATAGTAATTTCGCAATGATGAACCACTCAAAATGTTATTTCATTGTCCGGGGTTTAATGCAGCGTCTGGAACAGGAATGTTTATGGGCATTAGCACTGGCATAAGACACGTACAGAATGTTATGTTTTTTTATTTTTTTATTTAATAATGGTGGCAATAAACAACAGACAAAAAAAGTGTTGTGTGGTGTATATTCAAAACAGGCAAATCATGAACACAATTCTCCTAATACATTTATATTATGGTTATAATGATACATTATTTGAAATCTCCTAAGTTCATGAAAGTTGGCATTCTGTAAACACCAGATACCAAACATCAAGAATACAACAAAAGCATCACAACTGCATGAGGGTTGAATTTTCACCGACGGGCACATTTGTTGACTCTTTGATCAGAGCAGACTCCAGAGTAAATTTGGCTCACTACCCACTTCCTGTTCACTGCCAAGTCGATATGAACCATTTTCTTTGTTAGCAGTTGTTGGAGAGGAAAGACCTTTCATATAGTGTTATAGACCAGGACCTGATCTATAAAACTATATGAAAGGTCAGTGAATATTTCCTGTATAGCTGAGAGTTACGGAGGAATCAGACCGAGAGGAGTGAGAGTTTGGAGACAATGATCAGTCCTGGAGTCTGAGGATCAGTGATGGATGGTCACAACAAGAGAACAACACGCCTCTTCCTCCTTCTCCTCTCTCCCTGACTCGAGTGTACTGGGCGTGTTCCTGGACTCTGAGGCTGGAGCTCGGTCCTTCTAGGTCCGCTCTGGTGGAGAACTGTTTACACCACATTTACACCTTCACCTCCGCCTTCACTGAGCCTCTTTTTCCTGGGTTTGGGCTGTGGGATGAATATTCCTGTGTCTGTGGTAGATCTGAGGAGGGCCCCCCCTGGTGGACCTCTGTGACTGAACTCTTTTAAGCTCTTAACCCCCACCTTAACCAAGCACATTTTGCCCGGTTCGGCTTTAACCAAATCTAAAAGCTTCTTGAGTGGAGCTCCCAGCCTATAGGCCAGAGAAATTACTCATTTAGGAAAAAGGTCTATATGGCCAACTCTACATGTTGAAAAAACACATGTTGATTAACGTGCACTGTCCCAATTCAAATAAAATAAATGAAAGCTAAGACCTACAAACATGATCTACAATTTTTACTCTCGTTACTGCTGCGTTGTCACTTAAAAAAAAAAGTTTAAAAAAAGCAACTTTTGATGCTTTTTCCCCCCATTTTTGATAATATTTTTTCCACCTTTTGTACTCTTTTTTTTTGACAAGCTTTTGCTGCATTTTATTTACACCTTTTTTATTTTTTTATTTTATTGTTTTATTCTTTATTTGACACTTTTGTTATGTATTTTTTGGTCATATTTGTGTTGCTTTTTTATTGCTGTTTTGTGGCTTTTTGTTGCATTCCTGTCACTTTTTTGTCGCTTTTATTATGATTTGTGTTGTTGCGTTTTCATCCTCGTTTTCGACTTGTTTTTGTCGCTATGTTAACGCTTTTTTCAAGGAGGTTTTAGATGTGGGTAAAGCCAAACTGGAGAAAATGTGCTCGGTTCAGGTGGGGGTTAAGGGGTTAAGATGCAAACATTTGATCGACAGTTGTATTGTGTAGTATGTGCAAATATCAGAACCTTATGTTCCCTGTTTGACAGTTTTCCCTTTGCTTGGGTCTGACCCAGACAGACATAATTCCTCCGACGCATTGACTTTTACATTTTTATTTTCATAAACTTGAGGTTGGACTTCCGTGAGTTTGCACATCTCGTCCTTGAAGCGCCCTCTAGTATTGTGTTGTATGTATTTAATATTATATTTATTTGAGTAGGAGTGTGGAAGGTAACAGGGACGGTCACATGGAAAAGCAGTGACACTTTCAATTCTCATTGTATTCTTGAACAAGTAGGTTTTTGTACATACATTTAAACAGTGGTGTGCCATCTGCTGGCCAAATGAAGAAAAAAAAGTATAAAATGTCTTAATAGTATATTTAATTACTAATTTATTTATATAATGTACAGTTGAGTCGCTTATATTGGTTTTGTTGAGGTGTAACTGTAATTTCCTACTCAAAAAGTGCCTCCTCAGGGCCTTCAGAACAGATTCTGCAGGCCCTGTGTTGTCAGGCCGCACACATGATTGACAGCCTGCCTCCCCCAGGGCCTTCAGCAGCTCAGACGCTTCCCCTACGGTTTGTCCGCCTGGGAAAACCGCTAATGTAGCTGCGCGGGGGCAAGACGTCCCAGCCACTCTGAAGAGAACCGGATAAACAGATATCCGAACGAGGCAAAAGTGGATTTATTGATCATGGATATTTTGCGGCCCTTCATTACACAAGTTGACAGCCAAAAAATGGTCAGGGGTTTCTCAACTGATGTTGGTGTTCTGAGTCCGAATATCACATGCATTTTGCTCTATCAGGTCAACTTTTTGAGATACAGCCATAGTGTTACGGATTACGTACGACTACGTTATTATGAATTCTGCTTATCAAATTTGATGGAGTAAATAAAAACTGAATGACTTTGGATACGTTGACTTTTATTTCTTGAGGAAAACAGAAAAAAACGTCAAGGGTTTTGTAGAGTATTGACATCGGTTGCTCTGACATCGTTCTATATGGTCTGAGTCTGTTATGTTGTCTGCCTACGCACCTTGATACTACCGGAAGTGAATGTAACGGTAATGTTATGCAGTAAAGTCCAAGCCTACAGCACGCTGGTGTTCCGTGGTCATTTCAGTATTTAACAGTGGCGACGAGGTGGTTGTACAGTGGATCCATGTCTCGGTGATGAGCGATTCTACTGTCTCACAGGAGCAGCAGATCGAAACGGACAGTAGTGATTCTGACGAGAGCGTGCATACACAGCGTGACAAGATGGCTAGAGTTGGATCGATAGACCCGTTCGACAGCACAACGGATGACTGGGTCGAGTATACTGAACGCGTTTCCCAGTATTTTGTGGCAAATGACATAGCAGCGGAGAAACATGTTGCAGTGTTGCTGAGTGCAATGGGGGGAAAATCATACGGCCTGTTGCGGAGCTTGACTGCACCAGATAAGCCATCAGACAAGACTTTTGATGAACTGGTGAAAGTGATGAAAGAACATTTATCGCCAAAGCCGCTACTAATTGCTGAGCGGTTTAGATTCCACAAGCGCAATCAACACGAGGGGGAATCTATTGTTAGTTATGTGGCTGAGCTGAAGAGACTTACTGAGCACTGTGAATTTGCACAGGGACTGGATGATGCGCTGAGAGACCGTTTGGTATGCGGTATTTTGAACGCAGCCATACAGAAGAGACTGCTTACCGAGGACAAGCTCACTTACAAAAGGGCAGTTGAAATCGCAGTCTCAATGGAAACCGCAGCCAGAGATGCTGTTGAACTGCAAACAGGAGTAAAGGCAATACCTGTGAATAAAATGGCAACAGTCCCACAAGAAAGAGAGCGTGAACCGTGTTACAGGTGTGGGAGGGGCTCCCATTCCCCTTCACAGTGTAGATTTAGGGATGAAATCTGCAGACTATGTAACAAGACAGGGCACATTCAGAGGGTTTGTCGCTCAGGAAAGTCAAGGGTGAATAAAAGTGAGAGGAAGACGCAGTGGAATGCACACAAGAACAAGAAAGTGTACAATGTAGAGGAAACTGCAGGTGATGAATCGGACGAAAGTGAACATACAAACTGCTTGGATGTGTACCATGCTAAAGGTGGTGGCCGGGAAGCGATCTGGCTCACACCCCAGGTGAATGGAAAACCAGTGAAGATGGAACTGGATACCGGCTCTGCAGTGTCAGTGATGGCGCACAGTGACTTTGTGCAGTACTTTGGAGACCAGAAGCTGAATTCGTCATCTGTCCTCCTAAAGACATATACTGGAGAGAAAATCAAGCCCCTCGGCGTATTGCCGGTGGATGTACAACACAATGGCCAACAATGCACATTGGACTTGTACATTGTAAAAAGAGGAGGACCAGCACTGTGGGGCCGAGACTGGCTGAGGAAGTTACAGCTGGATTGGAAGTCCATTAAAAGCCTGCAGGTGGCGCCAAACACCACCGATAAGTCCACAGAGGTCAAATTGGAGACAGTCTTGGTGGCTGCAACACCTGTATTCCAAGATGGAATTGGGACATTAAAAAACATAAAGGGCAAAATTGTTCTTCAAGACGGGGCCATTCCACGTTTCCACAAAGCACGGCCGGTTCCGTACGCCATACGACAGAAGGTGGAAGCGGAGCTGGACCGCCTAGAGGCCGACGGAATCCTGTCTAAAGTTGACTGGAGCCCTTGGGCCACACCCATTGTCCCAGTAGCAAAGAAGTCAGGGGCAGTGAGGGTGTGTGGGGACTTCAAAATCACAATCAATCCTGTGCTACAAGCAGAACAATATCCATTGCCCAGGATCGAGGACATTTTTGCAAACCTGGCTGGTGGGAAGCGGTTCACCAAGGTGGACCTGGCAGAGGCCTATCTACAGATGGAGATAGAGGAAGACTCGAAGATGTTCCTGACCATCAATACTCTGAAGGGCTTATACCGCTACAACAGGTTGGTCTTCGGAGTGGCCTCGGCCCCGGCTATCTGGCAGCGTGCTATGGACCAGGTGTTGCAGGGGATTCCAGGTACACAGTGTTACTTAGATGATATAATTGTGACTGGGGCCAACGATAACGAACACCTGGAGAACCTCCATAAGGTCTTACAGAGACTTCAAGATTACGGACTCCGGGCCAGACGTGACAAATGTGAGTTTTTCAAACCATGTATCACATACTGCGGCCACACCATTGATGCACAAGGTTTGCACAAATGCAAAGAAAAGATCAATGCCGTCATGAAGGCTCCTCAGCCACAGGATGTACAGCAACTGAGATCATTCCTTGGATTCATCAACTACTACCACCGGTTCATGCCTAACCTGTCTACAGTGCTCCATCCACTGAACGAACTACTCCAGGCAGAACGGAAATGGAAATGGACCAAGGAATGTGAACAGGCCTTTCAGGAAGTGAAGAGGCTGGTGACATCAGAGACAGTGCTCACACACTACGACCCGTCCTTGCCGGTGAAGTTGGCATGCGACGCGTCACCGTATGGTATAGGGGCCGTTATGTCACATGTCCTGCGGGACGGTACTGAGAGACCTATAGCGTTTGCCTCCCGCTCCCTGTCCTCGGCTGAGAAAAATTACTCCCAAATAGACAAGGAGGCACTGGGCCTGGTCTGGGGCGTAAAACGATTTAACCAGTACTTATACGGCAGGGAGTTCACCCTCGTGACCGATCATCAACCACTGGTCTCAATATTCAACCCCCATAAGGCGATCCCCATGACCGCAGCGGCACGCATGCAGCGTTGGGCCCTGTTCCTGGGAGGGCATCGGTACAAGATTGAATTCAAGAGCACACTAAATCACGCCAATGCAGACGGGTTGTCTCGGTTGCCACTTGACACCGCAACAGAGACAAAGGGGGACAAAGAACCTGTGGCGATGTTCACGCTCATGCAGATCGAAAGTCTCCCAGTGACAGCGGAGATGATTGAGAGAGAGACCCGGAAAGATGCGACTCTCTCACAAGTGTACAAAGCAACGCAGACAGGCTGGGCGGCTAGTGAAAGATCTTTCCTCGCTCCATATTTCCAACGCCGGGATGAGCTTGCTATTGACTCTGGGTGCCTTATGTGGGGAATGAGGATCATCATACCCACCAAGGTCAGGTCCAGGGTACTGGAAGAGCTACACAGTGGTCATCTGGGAGTGGTGAAAATGAAGGCACTCGCCAGGAGCTATGTCTGGTGGCCGGGGATTGATCAACAGATAGAACAGCTCGCAGCACATTGCCCTGGGTGCCAGCGTGTACAGAACGAACCGACAGCGGCACCCCTCCATGCATGGGAATGGCCCACATCGCCATGGCAACGGATACACATTGATTTCGCCGGGCCATTCATGGGAAAAACATTCCTTGTAGTGGTCGATGCATGTTCAAAGTGGCCAGAAGTGTTCGCCATGAAATCCACGACAACAGCCAACACAATCGACGTGTTGAGAAGTCTCTTTGCTAGAACTGGTATCCCCGAACAGTTGGTGAGTGACAATGGTCCTCAATTCACAGCTAGTGAATTTCAGATGTTTATGAAGCTGAATGGAATCCGCCACATAACGTCAGCTCCCTACCATCCGGCTACTAATGGGCTCGCCGAGAGGTTCGTACAAACTCTAAAACAAGGTCTGCGAGCCTTTGCAGATGCACCCATTTCTCTTCAGCAGAAGTTAGCCAACGTCCTGTTTGCCTACCGTAACGCCACTCATGCTACTACTAACCGGACCCCTGCCATGCTGTTCCTGGGACGGGGGCTGCGCTCAAGACTGGACCTGTTAAAGCCGAACCTGCGACGGACGGTAATGGATCGTCAGATCAAGCAGGGTAAAGGGGCTCACAATAGAGAAACGCGTCAACTGGAAATTGGACAGACTGTGCTTGCCAGGGATTACCGTGGAGAACACAAGTGGATTCCCGGCATAATCAGAGGGAGACAGGGGCCCCTGTCTTACACTGTAGAAGTAGCTCCGGACACTATCTGGCGACGCCACCTTGATCAACTACGGGGGTCGGAGGTACGCACTGCAGCGGAGATGGTAGATCCTGCTGCTTCATTCATCGCTGCTCAGGGGGACCTGAGCCTGCCAACTGCCAGCGCTACTTCAGAGACCATGAGCCTGCCTAGCTCGACCGCAGGCCAAGACAGCCAGAACCTGCAAAGCTCCGACAGCGACATGGGGTGTCTGCAAAGCCCTGGTCCGCCCCTGACGCCACGCATTGGTCTCCCTAGAGCTGGTGCAAGCCCGGCGGTTACACCTGAGAGACGTTATCCAATTCGTACTCACAGACCTCCCAAGAGACTTTCCCTTTAAGTAAACTACTGTTGCATTAGTATCACTTTATATCCTCATTTAGACATGTGTTTGAGTTCTATTTCAAGTGGTAAAGTTTATACTTCTTACTGTACTTGTTATCTAGAGAGGGAGGAGTTGTAGAGTATTGACATCGGTTGCTCTGACATCGTTCTATATGGTCTGAGTCTGTTATGTTGTCTGCCTACGCACCTTGATACTACCGGAAGTGAATGTAACGGTAATGTTATGCAGTAAAGTCCAAGCCTACAGCACGCTGGTGTTCCGTGGTCATTTCAGTATTTAACAGGTTTCTCAGCTGATGATCCGCAGAAATTTGTTTTTGACGCAAAATCGATTTTTAAAGCATTTCTGACCTGATTGAGCAAAACCAAGATCATTTTCGGACTCAGAGCATCAAAATGTGTCTAATTCAGCTGGAAAACCCTGGACTATTTTCAAAAAATATTTTTTATGAAGAGCTTCGAGAGCAAAGCAGCGGGAACGACAGCGGGACGTAGACAAGACTATGAGCGCTATAAAAAGTATCGCTCTGTCAACAAAACATCGCCTAAAAACCGCCGCCTGTCTCCACATTATAAACGCGCTCGTATCCGCATGTGTCATGTGTCGTGTATTGCCGTATGTTCCCGAAGGTTTTTGCTTTTATTTGGAGTCGGAAGCACCGCTGCTTTGCTTTGCGTTGTTGACAAATCCTTTAGCGAACAAGTGCCGCGCAAAAGGCCGTTTTATTCTTACGGGTTTGACTGCGTGAACCCAGGTTGCGATTGAAGGCCCTGACTGAAACCCCACGTCCCGCCACCGCATTTAAAGTGCTTATGTAACAGAGTGTAAAGGGTTGTTTAAATCCTGATAATAGGATTGGTGCGCCACCGTGTGGCGCAGCGTGAGATGGCACACAGTTATGAATGTTGTCCCCATTTGTGTCTAGTGAAGGTTGGTGTTACTGTCAGTGTGTGTGTAGCCCATGTGCGTCTTTTATTTTGGTTGTCTGTTTGGCACTTCCGGTTTGCCGGTGTGTGTATATAAGGTAGGCTCCGCCTTTTCCTCCGCTCTCTGTTCCTGGACGTCTGAGGAGAAAGGCTGCGTAGGACACTTGTACTGCCACATGTTTGCATTTTCTTTGCTGTTGCCAGGAATAAATGGGTTTCCGGCCGTTGCCCTATCCCAAATTCAGCTGAAGTCTCTTCTCATCTTGGTTCAGAGCACTACACAACGCAGGGTCACTTAGACATCGGTCACACTTAATAGTTGCACATTCTTTTAGCTTCATCCAGATTATACCATAATTTTACACCACAGACTGTTATACACATACTCCTTTTTGTTGGCTCTACTTTTGGGTATTTAAATGTATATTTCCCTCTTAGATAATATGCACCATCTTTGAACCTTATTTGAACATATTCTGGGAGCACTTTTTGTCTTGCTTTAAAAATGACTTGTGCCGTCCTAAATTTAGCTTCAGTTTCCCCTGGGGGAGACTGACAGAAACGCTGTCGCGACTACACACATCTGCGCCAACGGTCCCTCTGACCAACACCATGCGTTCACACACACATCATTCAACCTGGCCTATTGTACATGTTTTTGGTGGTTGGGGAAACCGGAGTACCCGGAGGAAACCTACGCAGACACGGGGAGAACTAACCGCTGTGCTACCGTGCCGAGAAGTACAACAGGTTACTGTTTTGCACTATCTGAAAGCGGGCCTGTAATATGTTGGAAAACCAGAAAACAGGCTACAGTAGCTATGTCCACATGTGAGGCAGAGTATATGGCGATGGCCACGGTACAATAAAGTTTATACCTCATACAGTTACTTAATGACAGGCAATATTCACCAGTTACCATTTTTGCAGATAACCAGGGGGCAATGGCATTGTCCAAAAATCCTATCCACCTTATTCCTGGGGCGGCTCGTGTAGAAACGAGGATGGGGGGAGTTTCCGGTGAGATGCCGGAAGTCGCTCTGAGCCGTTGGTTTACGTTGGTTTCCAGGGCGAGTTTTCGTTTCACATACCGGTTTATTTTCACATTTAAAGATGATTGTCCAAACGATCAGCCTCCGTAACATTTAAACAGACGTCCTCGCGCAGCTCTGGAACACGTTACGCTGTTCGTGGTTTAATTTAAAAAACAGAGAAAGTGACACGTGTGGCTCTGGAACAAGCCGTGTTTGGGACACGCTAAAACTGGCCTTAAACTGACATGTGTGAGGCGATTTTGAACATGCTAAATGCTACTGACGCACATGTATGAAGAAAGCCTTAGCCCACGGAGGTAAATAAACACTGTTAACCCACGACTGACTGACCTCACACTGTACGAGTGAGATGACCCGAGCCCCGTGAGGCCACACGAGCTGAACTGGATCTGAATACATTGCATTTTAAATACTTGGATATGCAAAGAGCATTCCAACGTTTCCTGCTCGTTTTTTGTGCAAAACCTCTGACCTAATTACACTACAGACATGGCCTTTTCCCACGTGTGGAATATACTATAATTGTGCATTGTTTAGAATTTGACTTAAAATGTGAATGCTTAAAATCCTATTTGTACGAGTTAAAATCTATATCTAAAAATCAATGGAAAATTCATGGAACTTTTGAAATATAAAATATGGGTAAAAATGTGTAATGGTTTCCATGTATATAAAAGTGTAGACTTTTTTAATACCGGATGTATCGTGTAACTTACACTGGGCTTTATGCCTTGTTGAAGGTTTTTCACCTGACCCTAATTGGAATAAACAAGTAAACTGTCAACAACCCGTTCCCTTCAAGTCTGGGAAAATGCACAGCTAGAGCTAAAAGACTTGACACACAATAACAAAGCAAGATGCTTAAATATTTACTCACAGTGGAAAGAAACAGATGCTTCATTTTAATGTTACTCAAGCAGACGTAAATAGTACTGCATGATAAAAGTACTCTTAAAAAGTACAATTTCTTCAAAAAGTTGCTCATGTACATGTATACTGAGTAAATGTAACTAGTACTACCCTCCTCTGAATGTAATAAATCAAAGCTGAGGCTCCAAAATGAGGTTTATGGCTACGGTCAGTGTTGAGCAGTAATGGAATACAGAGTAAGAGTTAGAGTACTCATTGTCAACTGTATTCAGATACAGTTACACTTTCATTTGAGTTACTTTCTTCAAATCAAAAGAATACATGGCAGTACTCGACAAAGCCTTTTGGATGAGAGGCGAAACGTTCGAAGACTTCAACTACTGAGTACAGAAGATGAATCAAGTACCTTCATTGAAGATGGCAGTACTCAATTACATTTAGCTCCATATTATTACATAATAATTGAGAAAGAGCTTATAATGATGACCTATTAAAAAAAAAAAGTTCATTATACTTAAATATAATGCAAATCAACGTGAAAGTATTCTACTCTGGTTAGAACGAAATATGTTACAAAATGTAAAAATAACAACTCTTTGTTTTGTAACAGAAGTATTATTACTTTCAAAATAAATGATTTATTTGCATTTGTGTAGAAATGTTCCTGCTTCTGATTGGGGTCTTTTAAGTTTGGAGAAAATATAAAGAACGAAGTGAACACAGGAATTTACAGGTTGTTGTTCAAGTTTTGCAAACATGTAGTTACTGAGTGACGTACCGTAAATGAAACTCATACTGCAGTACAACACTGAAAAACTGTTCCAAACTTCAATAGCAAAAGCTTTCATAATAAACAAATTAAATTATCTTTTGATACATGTTCAATCTGTATCTGTTGTAGTATGTAGTGGTAGAACACTCACAGATAAGCTCTGCCCTAAGTTATCCAGTAACCACTGCCCCGGAGGGAGAGAGAGGGACCAGCAGAGCAGGTGAAGAAAAACTTCAACTATTCCACCTTTTTGTGGGTGAACTGTTTTTGCAAAGTCAAGGCTGTGTCTGAAAATGTTTTCTTTAGGAGTCATAGTCAGCAACCTGCTCATCGCTCTTTGAAACAGCATTTTTCTGTTCCCATAGTGAATAATGGCACTCCCACTGAGATTAAAAATAGTAACGAAAAGGCACCACCTACTTTACGGCTCGAGTCCAATAAAGTAACAACAGGTCAAATTACTCACGAAGTTGAGACACAGGAGTACGTTTTGTATCCTGCACAAATGCAAGAAAGAAAAATAGACGTCTACAGGTAAGCACAGTTTTAAACAAGGATAAAGTTGACATGTTATTGTATCTACGCTGAATGTTCTTAGTGAAAACATGACGTCTTTCCTCACAACGTCAATCATGTTAATATACAGGATAAAGTCGGTACTGTTTGTTACACTGTAAGTAACTAATGTTGCGCTCCCTGTACGATCCGGAACACAGCAGAACTGGGCGAGGCTGGTTTAAACCTGTTTGCACGCATTTAAATATTGAAATATTGGTGTGGCTGCTTTGAAAAGGGGCTCCACAACCTGCAGCTTAGGAGCTAAAGTAGCTTCACAAAGGCTTTATTTTTTCATGTTAAAATAGCTAATAGCATTTCAGTATTAGCTTCGCTTCTGTAGACCAAATTACAAATGGATCATTAAGATTCAGATCAATATTTCATTATTCTGGGCTGAAGATAAGATAATCCTTTATTGAGCTCACATCGGAGAAATTCACTTGTTACATTTAGCATTCAATAAGATCACTCAGGGTGTGGAAACTAGACAGGAAATGTGCAGACAGTTAAATAGTAAAAAATAGGTTTCTTATGTACAATAAGTAATAACAAAAATCTTAAGGGGTGGAATTATAACAATTGGGAAATAAGCATAAGTTTACAGTCCTAGTGCCGGTTGTCAATAAGTGAATAGAGTGGCGCTGATATAGAGATTATTGCACATGTTACTTTAGAGTCTGGTTGTACAGTCTGACAGCAGTGGGGATGAAGGACCTGCTCCTTCTTGCACTGAGGGTGTCTCAGTCGTCCGCTGAAAGAGCTGCTTAGTTCTTCTATAGTCCCGCACAGTGGGTGAAAGATTGGCTCTCAGCCCATTTTTTTTATTTTTATGCAAAGAACACAGTTAATAATGATGTCCCAAATAAAGCAATTAAGTAACTTCACTGCAGACAAGATTTGCTTTCAAGCACTGTTCAGTTTTGTTTAATTTGTAGAATTTACACAAAAAGATTCCACAGTATAATTAGCTGTTTTTCACTTGAGTTTAAGCCTTAAACGAGTGAATGTAAACTATAGTTTACACTCCACTTGCATGACTTAACTCATTCAGACTGTGTTGTGCTAACTCTTTTTTATTCTGCATCACAGGCAAAATGTCTTTCAGTGAAATGGCTGAGTGGAAAAATAATCCCTGTTCTTCAAGTTAATCAGGTTTCTCTGTCCAAGAGGAATGGCATCCAAAACAAGTGAGTCTGTTTAATTACGTTCTTCTAAAAAGCATTAAATGTGGGACTGTTGAGCTCCATTAATACATAAGGAGACTGTAGTTTTGTGCCCTGAGCATTGTGTCTGATGAAAAGAAAAAAAAGAAAAACAAATCAGGATTTATGGACTGTGTTTCCTCACAGTGAACTGAGAAAGGAAACTAAACAAAGTTTCTGATTTTTAAAAAGAAATGGATCCAAAGATAAAAAGGCCTGTGTCACCGACTGCGCCGTCTCTTCAGTCCCTGAGTCCAGAGAGACCAGACTTGTCCGGTGGAAAGAAACGCAAAAAGTAAGAGGTTTCCTCACAACAAAAACATCACATTCTACTCACATCTTAGCAATTATTTTTTTATCATAATACTGTGTGATAGTGTTCTCATGTAATATGGGCTATTATGAGTTTCAATGTTTGCATGTTTTTATTGCAGAAAGAAAAAGTCAAGGCGGGCAGCTTCAGCTTCACCATCTTTGAAATCCCAGAGTCCAGAAAGACCGGATTTGTCCAGTGGAAACAAACCTGAACGGTAATTAATGAATCCTTTAGTAACTCTGTTTAAGAGTTAACCTTGTACTTGCCGTCCCCCCTGATCAGGGGCTTGGTTTAGAGATTAGGGTTATGATTAAGCAGTAAAAAAATCTAATAAACTAAGGCCCTCCAAAAGTAGAGATAATAAAAAGCCTTTATTAATACATGGCTAGATGAAAATCATAGCCAACGCGTTTCGGCTCTAGGCCTTCAGGGCAAGCTCGAGATGGCTGCCTCTGTACAGCTATAAGCTTACAGCATTGGTCACATGTCCCAAGTGGGTTGGTCAAAGGTGGGTGTG
Source organism: Proterorhinus semilunaris (assembly GCA_021464625.1). Lineage (NCBI taxonomy): Eukaryota > Metazoa > Chordata > Actinopteri > Gobiiformes > Gobiidae > Proterorhinus > Proterorhinus semilunaris. Next base: position 7,066,889 of record CM038349.1, read on the forward strand.
TTCTTTGTCACCCGACAAAGAACACACCCACTAACTAACTGATCCCTGCACTGAAGAGCACCAAAAGGACAAAGTTTCACACTCTTTTACATCCAAGTAGCTCTCCAGCCTCCCAATTTTTCAACTATGATTAGGCCATGTTGCACATTGAAGGGACTACATGGAGTTTTAAGTATTTTCCTCCCCCTAATGTGTAGAAGGAGCCCAGACCTGTTCACCACAACTGCCTCTAAAGTCCTGCACTGTCGCTCAAAAAGGTGTTATAGAGGCTGCAGTTATGCGTAAGACCTGAGGTGGCAGTAGTGAGTATAAAAAGGACCAACTTGCATCTAGTCCCTAAGAAATAACTTTTAATGTTGACCGGTAACACAAAATAAAGATTAAAACGCCTTATGCCACAGTTCACACAAACACATGTGTCACATGATGCTGTATTTAAATACATATACACTGGATTGTAAATGTAAAAAGGTTATAATTCATCAATACATCAAAAACACCATAAAAAGCCCAACAACAAAAAAGACAAAAAAATTGGTCAAGGTTTACCTTAATCATTTGTGTCTTATATGTTTCTGTTTTTTCACATAAAGAACCAATGTTTGCCTCAAACGAGACGATTCTGAATCAGGGCTCGACTGTGAGTCCCTCAGGAGTGACCGCTCTAAAGAGAACCCACCGACATTTGCACCCGATAGGTAAGCATCCATCCATCATGACCCATCGTGTTTCAAGAACAAGATCATTTGACCGCAGCCTTTGTTTATGAACATTATTAATTCATTTGAGCCTCAAACTTTGAAAATAATAATAATAATAATGCATCAGTTTTATATAGCGCTTTTCTGGACACTCAAAGACACTTCACATTGCACTATTCATTCACTCCATACTTGGTGGTGGTAAGCTACTATTGTAGCCACAGCTGCCCTGGGGTAGACTGACGGAAGCGAGGCAGCCAATCTGCGCCATCGGCCCCTCCGACCACCACCAACCACTCACATCATTCATCCCGGCCTATTGTACATGTTTTTGGTGGTAGGGGAAACCGGAGTACCCGGAGGAAACCTACGCAGACACGGGGAGAACATGCAAACTCCACACAGAAAGGCCCCGGTCTTGGTGGGAATCGAACCCGGACCTTCGAGCTGTGAAGCACGAGCGCTAACCGCTGGGCTACCGTGCCGCCCAAAAACATGCATAGCTTTCATAGCCTCCAAACACTTGCATGGTTCAACTTAAGCACTGGGGGACGTGATCAATAAATGTGCTTTATTAAAAGAATAATACCTCCTCTTCAAATGAGATGGTCCACAACAGAGTAAGTTCCAATGTGATCATAGTGTAATAACAGAATGAAAAATCTTCATTATACTGTAATTATAAAAATTTTAAAATGGTTATAATTAAATTCCCCAAAAAATGTAACAAATAAACAGCATAATTTAAGACACTAGGATTGTCTGAATTTGCAGAAGGGAGTAAAAAATAGACTATAAAAATATAGCCTCAAAGCGGCGATTATTGGCCCTCACCGACTGCCCTGTCCAAAGCAAGGGGGTACTTAGCACCATTTGTCTCTCTCAGTCTTAGATTATGATAATATTGTTACTATACCTTTTATTTTATTCCAGGTTCTCAGTTTTCAAATTTAGGAATGCAATATTTTGGTGATTGCAGGGATTGAGTTTTTGGTTGAGTTATTATTTTAGCAGGGGGCGCTAACGCATCCTGTCCGTACCTGACAAAGAGAAAAGGTGTTATTTCACAATGCCGAGTGCGCAGTTTTTGTCAGGTTATTCTAGCTTTTGCTGGGCGGGTTCCCACACCTGACGTGAGATGGGCTCACTACTGTACAGGATTCAAACTATGAGGCAGGCAGTTGTCTTTCTCCTTTTTAATTTCATTTGATCATCCGTTGGTTAGTTAGGTGAAAAACCGTAGTGGAAACACAGAAAAAATACCCAATATAAGTCAAAAGTACAATATACAAATTTACAGGCCAGTATTCAGTACAGGAGGCAATCAGATTACATAAACATCAAAAGCACTTTTAACTATGTAGCTCTTACAGCATTTTATATATGAATTACAGATAAACACATGATTTCAGAACATTTTACCCTTTGACTTTATAAATGTTTTTAGCCATTAAAGATTTAAACTTTTATACTCGCAATTATGAATTAATGCTTCACTTTTTCTCCAACTTGTAAATGCGTATGACGTACAGTACATTTTAACCCGCTGCATTATTTATGCTTTTTATAAGTTTTACAAATTATCTGATTTGTAAAACTGTAAACAGTAATGAATTACTTAGCACTTGCTAAAAATGTCAAACTACGAAATCTACATTAAACCTGTGTAAACCTCTTTTCACATATAAAGAAATCAATATTTACAGAGTACCGCCGAACGCAGCATTAACACAACGGAAGCACATAGCATCTTTCAACATATAAACAAAAGCACACGCTGGCGCTTACCGGCAGTCTCTTCAGCTCTTTGGAAGTGAGAACTTTTGGTCGTGTTAATGCAATTACAGCCAAGCGACATCTGACTGGTGTCACGGCAGGACCAGCTGTAGGCGACATCTCTTTCTCTCAGGACACAATCATTGTTTAGCTCACGATGGGGTTAATAAAGTTTTTAGTTTGACCTGCGAGAGCCTATAATGCTTAAAGAGCGCCTAAAGACAATGACAAAAATATAGTTAATAATGTTATTTCAGTGTAAAAATAATCCAAAGCAGAATTATGCGATTTTAACCTTTCCTATTATTAATACTAAATTATTTGGATAACTTTTTGACTTCTCAAGATTATTTTCCACTCCAAATTAGTTCTTTCTGATAAGCACCCTGGAGATAGGGTCTGGAGATAGATTTTGTACAATGTGGGGGGGAAAAGGCGTATTCTTGCATAATTTTTGCTCAACTTGTCATGATGTTCATCTGTAGCAATTATTTTGATTCTATGACAAACTTCTTAATTTGTCTACGTTTACTTGGACGTATAATTGGACAGCAGTGTGCGGAGCGAAGCAGAGTAAATTTTCAGATACATGTGCACGACGAGAGGAGTGAGTTAGTGTTTGTTTGTGGCGGTACTGCTATACGATTATATGAGGCTCTTCGCCGGTCCTGATGGCGCTCGAGGATAACCAGGCGGTTAGGAGCATAGACTGTATAAAGAATAGACAGCTCCTCCTCACTCCTAAATAACTCCTTTACCAAAATAACCACGTTCGTGGGGGAAATCATGGCGGATTTACAGGCTCCTCCTCTCCAGCTCTGACGAAGCATGTTCCTAAAAAGGGCATAAGGCCGGGATCTTGACTGTAGACCCGGCCCTGCTTGGCCCTCGCGGGGCGTGTAATGGGCGTGTATTTCTGTTGTAATCACGCCCATGGCCAGGCAGCAACGTAAACGGCCTGTCAATCAAAGTCAGGCCCTCATTAATTACGCAAGATTTCTAAAATTCTTATCTACGATAAAAACCCTGGTGCTTCATATTGTTTTTAACCCAGCGTAATCACAGGAGGAATATGTAGCTCTAGCCACTTCTAAAACATTAGGCACCGGGCATTAACGTTGTTTTTAACGTGTCTAAAGTCCAATGCATTCCAATGGGGGGATAGCGGCCATATGGAGGTACTACAGCAAAGGTGGAGCAATGGCGGCCTCCAGTGTCGTAGTCAAAAAGCAGAGCAGTCAGCGGCCATTGGTTAGGAGGGTAGTTTCCTACGTGGGTGCACCCCGTGAATATACGACCCCTCTCTCTGTCTCCCTTCTCTGCTGCGTCCTTTTAGGAGACAGAGGGACGGGGTGCACCCAGGTAGACCACTACCTTACTTCTAACTGCCTGGTTACAGAAACGATACAAGTAAAGCTTTAATGAGTAAATTAGTAATACCTCCCATCTCTGACAGTGATTCTGTTTGAACTTGTGCTTTGACCTCATAGTGTTTTGATCTGCAGTTCAGGTTCATTTCATAATAAAACGTTTCTATTCACAGAAATGTGAAAACTGCAAACCCGGCTGTTCGACAGACACTCACAGGAAAGGTATGTAACCTTGAAGTACAAATCACACCATTTATTTGTGTAACTGTAGCCTACATATATTTTCTATTTTCATAGACTGAAGATGCTGCTGCTCTTCCTCCCTCAATGGAAGACTGGACAACAGAACACGTTAAACATTGGCTGATAACTAAACTTCGTATTCCACCAAATGTTGCACAGAGTCTATATGCTCAAGGAACCACAGGAGCTGGCTTAGCGTCTTTTGAGAAACAAGACCTTGTAGAGCTAGAGGTTCCACCAGCACAAGCTCTGCAAATTGTGCGTCAGGTGGAGAAGTTCAGACGCTCTGAGCCGAGTGCAGAAACAGAGGATCATCTGGAAACACAAACTGTGTCAACAGACTCAGGATTTCACAGTGAACGTTTGTCAGTTTTGCAAGAGGAGAGAGATGTTTTGGAAGAAAACATCTCAGAGTCCTTTCAGAAACCTCTACAAAAAATACAATTTTCACAAAAAAAGAGACTATTGAGTGAGATGCGTCCTTTTGACAAAAGTAATGTCCCAGTATTTTACACAGAGCATCACTTCCTCCCAGCTGTAGCAGGTCCAAGTAATCTTCTCGAACCTGTTCATGAATATCAGCTTCTGCCAGATTCAGAGGAGGTCAGTCAGAAAGAGGCTCTGTTTGAGTTCACTAATGAAATGTTCTGTTTCGCTGCGAGCTGCATGAATTCACGCACCAACGGGACGATTCATTTTGGAGTGAAGGATAAACCAAGTGAAGAACATGGTCAGATCATCGGCCACAAAATCAGCTCTAGGAGTCTTTACAGTGAGGCATTTGAATTAAATGTGAGTAAATACTTTGATCAGAAACACATAACCTCTGCCAGGACGTGCATCCGGCCTCCTGTGTTCCTCCAGGTCCAACATGGAGACGGAACAGCGTCAGACAAATGTGTGATTGAAGTGGATGTGGTTCCTTTGTATTCAGAGACTCTGGAGAGTGTTTTCTACACAATATTTAATATTCCATCCACGGAGGAGCAGCACTCTAAAACCGAATTCCTTTTTGTGCGAGAAGGGTCCAGAAAAGTCAACATTTTGTCAGATTCAAATCCACGGGTTCTTCAAGATAAGATAAAGGACATTCATGAGAAAGTAAAGCATTGGGCATCTGCTCGCAGAGCAGCAGAACAGGGATATGAACCTCCTCCCTTCTGTGAAAACCAGGGTCAAAGACTCAAACAGCTGATCACTCGTGGACAAGATGCACTTTCAAACTCTATCCAAGTCTTTGTTGTCACTGACAAATGTCATTCAACTCAACTGGAGCACATGGACTTTCTGAAAGAGCTTAACTTGTTTGCAGTTTTAGATTTTGATCCAGAGTCCGCTAAAGATGGAACATGCCACTTTTACAGAAAAGACCGTGTTGCAAATCTGCATTTCCCACACATGTACTCTACTCAAGACAGCACTTCAGTTATTGCAAAGCTTAACCTGTTCAAACAAACCAGCTGGATTTTCTGCAATGGGCAGGCCGGTGAAGAGGGTGATTTAGAGAAACCGCTCACTCCCAGCGAGTGGCTGAAGAAACGATCTGGTGACATCACCAACATGGTGTCTTTTCTTTGCAGTCCAGACTTGCTTCCCAAGCACGGGTTATTGGTCATAATAATCATTCACTCTGCAGTAACTGACATCTCAAGTCCTATTTTGGAAACATTCTGTGCTTTGTATCGCTCACTGGAAGGGATGGACAATATGCTTTGTCTTTGCAAAGACGCTACAGTCTTCAGTCACTGGAAGAATTTGGTGGACGTCCGCTGTAAAGAAGACATCACTAATAAATGCATCTACACTTTGAGTTTCCAGGAGATCTCCAGCACCATTAAAACACTCAAAGAACCACAGACGAGAGCCGCCAGAAGGTTTTTACCATCCACAGGTTCTAGTTCCGTCCAACTGGATAAGAAAGATGAAGAGATGATGCCAGATTTGGAAATACTGTGTGAAAACGAATGTGAAAACACAGAAATTGAATTAAAGAAATCCTTTGAAGAGTTTAAAAAGAACACAGAGGAGGATTTTTACAGAGGAGGCCAAGTGTCCTGGTGGAACTTTTACTTGACGGAGCAGCAGGGCAGCCTGCCTTTCATCAAACGAGACAGATATAACGATCTTCATAAACTAATCTGTCCAGTTCACAGTTATGCGTCTCCATGTGTGATTGTGTCACTCTTCCACCACCCCGGCTGTGGGGGAACGACTTTAGCAATGCACATTCTCTGGAACTTGAAAAACAAATTCAGATGTGCAGTTGTTAAGAATCAAATGGCGACAAACAATGAAATTGCATCGCAAATCAGGATGCTGCTCACATACGGTAAACAAGACCAATCAGGCTACACACCAGTGCTGCTCTTGACAGACAATTGGTATGATATTGGGGACTTGAAACATTGCATCATTAGTGCTACCACGGACAGAAACCAGCCCAACATGGTTGTTATATTAAACTGTGAGAGAACTCCGTTTCCCAATGAAGCCTCAAGATACAGTGACAATCCAAATGTCCTCATCAGCGCCAAGCTCTCGCCAAAAGAGAAAGATTTGTTTTATAAGAAATATGAAGAACTCAAAGACAGCCATGACAAGCCGGACACTTTTTACGCGTTCATGATCATGAGAAATGATTTCAGCAAAGACTACATCAGTGGTTTGGTGAACAACATTCTCAAAGATCTTGATGTTAATTCCAAACAGGGCAGACTCTTGGGTTTCCTGGCTTTGTTGAACACATATGTTCATGACTCCTACTTGTCACTCTCTTTATGCGAAGAGCTGATGGAAATAAGAAACCCACTTTGGAGACAAGAAACACTGGAAGATAAAATGAATCCATATTCAACTCTTTTGATCACTTTTACTGTTGAGGAACATGGCACATACCAAGCAGTGCGACTCTTACATCAGATGATTGCTGAAAACTGCCTGAAAGTCTTTAAAGAGCATAAGCTTAAGCTGTCCGATATAACGGTTGACTTGTTGTACTGTGAGAACATCTATAAGACACTCATGGGAAAGGACTTCCTGACACAGTTTATCCAAAGTATGTTGGTCACACGAACTCGGCGAGAGCAGGGAGACAACAAGAACACACTGTTTTCCCCTTTGATTGAGGACATAAAAGAAGAAGGTGTTGATAAGGTCACTGAAGTCCTTGAAAGGGCAGTAAATAGATTTGATCGAAGTGCAACATTGCCTCAAGCACTGGCACGGCACATGTGCCTGATTGAGAAAGACTTTGACTCAGCGCTCAAATGGGCCTTAGACGCTCAGAGCAAAAGATCCAACTCCTACATAGCAGACACTGTGGGGCAGGTGTACAAAAGCCACCTCAAAAAGATTATTGAAGATTCCAAGGAACAGTCTCCAGAATCACTTGATGAATGTTTAAATTTAGCCTCTAAAGCTGTGTCTGCTTTCCAGGAGTCGCAAGAACTGGCCAAGAAAGATGAACAACATGATCCACTTGATCGACACTTTAAAAGTCGATATACGTCTTACAATGTGTCCGGCTATCTTGGAGAAACTGAGGTTACAATGATGCTTCTTGACTTGATCACTGAGCTTCCCGTTTTCACAGCAACAGGCAGACATAGTAGAGACAAAATGCTACAGTTTCTGAGAGGTCAACATCCTCTTAGCAGTTTGTGTCATCACAATGACCCACAAATGAATGCAATTGTCGATGTCCTTAAAGGTCATGAAAGGTTCTTGGTTTCATTAAAACCTGGACTTAAGACAAATTTCACTTTCTTTGAGGATTACTTCACTTACTTGAGGCCGAGACATGTTCCTGTCAAAAGGGAAACGGAAGATGAAAAAAACAAACGAAGGATGTCTCAACTTTTTAAGAAGTACATCAACCTTTTTAGTTGTTCTGAGGAGGAAAAACTTTCTGAAAAGGTGAGAAACCCCAAACTAAGTCTGCAGCAAGAAATAGTAGATCATCGCCGTGACTTGGAGATGATGCAAGCTGATTCTTTCGCCGGGCTTTTGCAGAGTCTAAGCCACAAAGACCCAAAGGACATTGAAGATATTCTAGTCAAATGGAAATTCATTGTTAAAAATTCAGGAGGTAGATTTCCACCAACTACTGACACTGTTAATTACATCCTTGCAAACATCGTTCTTCACAGTGTAGAGCCAAAGTCCTGTCTGTTGAAAAGATATGAAGAGTTGGTCACACTCCTAATTGATGCTCTGCAAAGGGAGGGCACTCGTTCAAATATGTCAGAGCTGTATTTTCTCTGCATGCTGCTGATGTGGCCCTCAACGGACCAGCCTCTTAAAAACTTCACAGAGTACAGCAATATCACCACTTACATCACATCAGCCAAAAGATCTTTCTCTAAACGTTTTGGTTTCATGTTTCCATCAAGAAGTGCTATTGCTCATTTCTTCCTGGGAAAATCAAGTGGTTTGAAACGGATTGTCAGCAAAGCAAAGCTTGACCAAATATTACAAGAATCCAAATCTAGTGACCGAATTAGAAACCTTTGGCACACCGGATCAGCATGGAGCAACTCAAACATCCAGGAGAAGCTGTTAAGAGTTAAAGGACACACTGTGAATGGCGACATTTACGTCACTTACGGCGCAAACACCAAGATAATGATCCGTTCAGCATTCCGCGGCGATATTCGAACTGGCAGCAGTCGTGAAGAAGTCTCTTTCTACATTGGCTTCACCTTGGAAGGTCCTGTGGCCTATGGTGTTGAATATGAGAATTAAAGAAATGAAAGTGAATGCTTAAATAATATATAAAAAATCCACACCTACCGTCTTGTCAAAGAGAAATAAGTGATTGTTTTTCCTCATTTCACAGCAACTTTTTAACTGTTCATGTTCACCACAGTTATGTAAAGACTTCCACTCTTAGAGAAATTTAAGCATAGGGCCATATCATTTATTCAATGTTTTATTTACAACAGACATGATGCACAATGATATTAATAAAAAAACTTTCTGTACAATTAAACCATATTTTAGAGGATATAAAATCTCAGATGTGGCCAGTGTTTTGTTTGTGAGAAATAATGACTTCTATTATTTTATTTTGTTAAGCTGTAATGGGAAAAATACATAAATGTAAAAACACTTAATTGTTTGTGTTCTTTTACACATTACATTTTTGTAAGAGACACTTAGCAACTGTTGCCTGTAAATACATAATGGCATAAATCATGGAACTTAAAAATGTTAATGCAACTCTCTTAACAATTATAAACAAAGATATTTATGCAATATAAAAAGAAACGCAACCTGGGGGTCAATTATTTTATGAGTATTACACTACAGGTTAAGATAGATTTCACTCAATAGTAGACACAGGACAGATGATCAGCGATTTTCGAGGGGGGCGCGCCGACAGTGAGGCTGGTGGACGGCTCGGTGCGGAAGGCGTAGTCCGTTTTGTCCCATAAACTCAGGAACCAGTATCCGTGCGCCGGGCTGACCGTGATCTTCCCCTTACGGCAAACGGAGCGACTCCGAAAAGCTCCTGTCAGGGGTGCACCCCTGACAGGAGCTTTTTTGGTATCGAAAAACTAAAATTGTTTCTGTGCCAAATTTCGGTTCTTTGTCTCTCCAGACGTCAATATATGACCCGCAGCGAGTCTCAAAAAACCCAACATGAACGTGTGAGCTGATAATGAGCCGCTTCAGCGCAAATGGAGCGAAGCAAAACTATAACTTATACTGTAGCTATAACTTAATGCGAAGCAAAGCTATAACGTACTAAACTTTTGTAATAGAGATGGCTCAGCCACGGTCTGCGGCTGGACTGAGCCAGGACTAAACCAGGACTTAAACCGGTTGGAAAACCCAGAGCTAAACTAAACCAGTTATAGACCAGGACTGAATAAGAAACTTGAGTTTTTAGGCAAATTGAAAAACAAAACCGAGCAGTGACAACAAGAAAGACGTCTTTACCTTTAGCGACAGACCCGGAGGCTGAGTTTACCAGCTGTTGTTTACAACCGAGACCAAGCAATATGGGTCAGTGGCATATCAGGTCTTTCAGGGCATGTGCAATATTGGGGTTTGTGCAATACAGTTGATGCCTTTCCATTACTGTTTTCTTTATTGTCCTTTGCTGTCCACTCTTGCTATTGTTTGTTCTAAGAAGTGCTCACTGTACTCGTCCTTGTCTCTCTGTACATAGTTTGTATATAGTGTCTCTGTATGTTTTTACTAACTTATGCTTAACATCAACCTGCCAGGGGTCTGCAGATGGAAATAAAGGCTATAATCTGGAATATTTACATTTGTGAAAATGTTCATTAATACACTCAACAAAAATATAAACGCAACACCTTTGTTTCTGCTCCATTTTTCATGAGATGGACTTAAAGATCTAAAATTCATTCCAGATACACAATATTACCATTTCTCTCAAACATTGTTCACAAATCAGTCCAAATGTGTGATAGTGAGCACTTCTGCTTTGCTGAGATAATCCATCCCACCTCACAGGTGTGCCACATCAAGATGCTGATCTGACATCATGATTAGTGCACAGGTGTACCTTATACTGCCCACAATAAAAGGCCACCCTGAAATGTGCAGTTTTGTCTCACAGCAAAATGCCACAGATGCCACAAGCATTGAGGGATTTGCATAATCTGCCCGGCCCAACACATTTTTGTAATCAGCAGGCCCGAGCCCAGCCCACGGCCTCTCTCTCTCACTCTCACTCTCACTCACTCACATAGTTATTCCAACTGGTCGTCACTTTTGACGTCACTTTTTCGTTTTTGTCTGTCTCCGTACGCAGCCCTGGCTTTAAAAATAGACTTTAAGCTAATATTGGAACAGGCTCCATGGCGACAACAAAAACGCTTTAAATCATCAACGGTCCAAATCATATCTTTCTTCATTGCTTTACGCTAACTATCAATATTGTTTGGTAGCCAAAAGAAATTCCATTACCCATAATGCAACGGGCGACCCGAGATGGGCATTCGGTTTATTGACACGCACGCAGCGGCGTCGGAAGCGTTTGGAAAGTGGGGGGGACACATTTCAAAAATGGGGGGGTCGACTTCTTAACATTAAGAACTACAGTGGGACAAGGTCAGGACAATAACAGAGCAATGTTATTGCTTTAGCGGGACTACTTCCAAATCGAGCGTTACTTCAAGAATACGTGAGAGACTCGATCAGCTCAGCATCTCCTCGCAGCTGGGTGGACATATAGGGCGGATAACCAAACACCTGTGGAGCCGCTGTTCTCCTGTCCAGCCCTGGCTTCATGACGCTTTGTGAAAAAAACTCAGTGAATGAAACTCTTATGAGACGGCGCGCTCGTGTTTGTATCCACATTTAGCTTCAGCCACATCCGTTAACTCCCGCCATCGCAAAGAAACATCTCAACGCTCGTATCTTCACATTTCCCACAAACGCAGATAAAATTTAGTCAAGGGGTAAAGGAAGCAAACATTTATCCGTCAAATGAATAATTCAGATATTATTTGGTTAAGTTGGACTCCAGACAGCGAGGTTTAACGGGCGTATTGACCGGTTGAACACTCGTGCTAGCCCGGTGCAGTTTCCCCAAACTCACGCTACATCAGTTTCATCACTCGCTTCACAAACACATCCAAAACTGATGCTCCTCACCTTAAAGTTACTGGTCAGGCCCTTTGTACCGATGAAGACACGCTGTCCACCTGCCGAGGACGCGAAAAGTTCTGCTCCTCCATGTGAGAATCCGTAAAAAACTCTGAAAACACGATGCACGAGTCCTTGTGCTTCGGTTTGGTCAAATCTGTCCAACAATAATCCTCCAGTTTTCTCACTTTAGCCGTTTTTCAGCGTTTACAGAGACATATTTACATTTCAGCCGCTCTGAGGGGATGATATAGGACCTACATAAACACAGCTACGCAAAGCGGAGCGTATGCGCCGCGGAGCGACGCGATACTGGCGCGGATAATGCCAATACATATTTTTTTAAATGTATGGAAAATAAGGCGCGGGTCATATTTAATTGTTTGGCCTCGGGGAGCCTATTGAAAAGGTCCAGTCTAAACTAGTAAATGTAAAGTCAATGAAAATTCACGTTGTGAAAGTGGGGGGGACCAAACAACCACTTTTCAAAAGTGGGGGGGACACGTCCCCCTCACAATGAATGGTTCCGACGCCCATGCACGCACGTCATACAGATTTAATATTTCACAACATCATACCGCTGTTCTAATTTTGTATGTATTAGATTTGCATGTGTCTTACCTTCATAGTTGTATTTAACGGTTTATTTTCTGCTTCATTACAACTTGGCACCTGTGAATGACTCCATCAGCCCCACCAGATGACAGCATTTGTCCACATTAGTTTTCATGCGGCTTACAAAACTATTAATGACGAACTGTACAGCGTGCTCCTCAAATGTGTGGGTGTGTGGGGGAAACGGAAGCATGAGCGCCGGGGTAGAGTCGATACGTGCACGTAGATCGTGGCGTGCGCGGTCGTGTCGCACTATGTGTAATAGTGGCTGTAGCCGCTAGCCTTCCATTAGAAAGCATTGCACTTTAGACACATTAAAAACAACTGTAAAGCCCGGTTTCTAATTTTCCTAAACTTTCTACAGCTAGATATTGCTCCTGTGATAACACTGGGTTAGTTACAATTAAAGAAACAGGCTTGTTTTTATAAGGTACATTTTTGAAATCTCGTATACTAATGAGGGCCGGACTACAGGGAAGATCCCGCCCTTATGCCCTTTTTAGGAACATGCTCGGTCAGAGCTGGGGTGGAGGAGTCTGTACGGTCTATGGTTAGACTGCAAACGCCAAGTTGAGGCAATAGAAAGCTGCAGGCCCGGAGCCAAGGCAGATCCACGACGGTGAAGCGGATTCACCATGATAGTGCGCCCTCTGCTGGTAGGAGCGGATCCACAACGGTATTATTTGTTAATATTTTATGTTTTACAATTATTGTTAGGGTTCGTTTGGGGTTGTTATAATTAGGGTTAGGTTAAGGTTGGGGTTAGGGTCATTTAGGAACAAAACTAACAAGCAATTCCTTCGATGTTGGAAATTATGTTATCTTTATCAATGAACATAAGCCTACAGTTTCCAAATTTGTTCATAAGATTTTTGTTTTGTTTCGTTTTTATGAAGAAATTTAAATAACTCAGTTACTAAGTCCTCACGTGCGTTAAGTAGATCAACATATCAACATCAATCTTCCTAAGATGATCGGTCTAGATCAGTCTTATCCAGCAGAGGGCGCACCATCACGGTGGGCTCGCTTTACAGTGGCTCTGTCTAGGCTCCAGGTCTGCAGTTTCCCCTACTCAGTTCAGGCCGCTCATTATTCAATAAAATCTGAACCGTAAAGTTCAGCAAAGACATGATTAAAGAAGCTATTACTACGTTTTAATACCGCCTTTGCTCTGGCTGATGCCGTCAGATCTCGGAGGCTAAGCAGGGAAGGGCCTGGTCGGTACTTGGATTGGTAACAACAGGAAGCCTGGGGGAATGTAGTGAGTGAGTGAGTGGTCAGAGGGCAGACTCAGTCTACCCCAGGGCAGCTGTGGCTACAATTGTAGTTTGCCACAGTATGGTGTGAATGAATAATGCACGAAATTGTAAAGCGACTTTGAGCATTTGGAAAAGCGCTATACAGTATTAGACCAATACATTATATTATATATTTATTTACAAAAAGTGACAAAACAGTGTAGATTAATGTTAACAAAACCATAAATCAAGCTGCTGCAGCAGGAGGCGCGAGATCTACTGGTTTGCACCGCGACAGGAGAGTGGCTCCGGCCTTTTGTCAGACGCTCATCAGCTCATGCCTGCAGGCGAGGGAAGGGAAAACACCGGGGAAAAAAGTCCTTCTGCCATAAAAACTTGCAGAAGGAGCTCTATGCATAAAATATAAACGACAAAAACATTAGTTTAAAATCAAGGTTTACCTTAATTTTTTGTGTCTTTTTCTTTTTTTTCACATAAAGAACTGATGTTCACCTCAAACAAGACGATTCTGAATCAGGGATCGACTGTGAGTCCGTCAGGAGTGACCGCTCTAAAGAGAACCCACCGATATTTGCAGCTGATCGGTAAGAATCAATCAATCAATCAATCCATTGAAATGAACCATTGTGTTTCAAGAACCAGGAGATCATTTAAAAACATGCATAACCTTCATAGCCTCCGAACACTTGCAAAGTTAAATTTAAGCACTGGGGGAAAGAAAAGAAATGTACCAATGTATCTTTTTTGCTACCGATACTGTGGTTTGAGAATCTGCCGATATCTGATATTAACCGAAGAAAGCCTTATCTTATCTTGCAAATGAGATGTTTCATATCAATATCTAATAATAATCTAATTATTATTATTATATCTAATAATAAATTATGACAATTTTCCTCATGATGAATGATCGTTCATCGCAGATGGCCAAAATCATGCAGTGTACACCTGGCTTGAGAGGTTAAGAACATGCAGATAATGAAACTAACAACACAACAAGGAACTATGAGAAGGAAATTAAAAATACCTCCCAACGTGTGTCATTGCATACCGGGCCAATAGGTCTGTTGAGATTGCAGTCAACCTGGCTCTTCACAGGATTGTTCACCATCTCGCAACTACGCCCGTGTTCAGTTTATTGATTTTAGCTCCGCCTTCAACACCATCGACCCAGTCAATCTCTGTAATAAACTCATGGATATTGACATCTCCTTATGCCTCTGGATTAAGAGCTTTCTGTCTGAAAGGACACAGAGGGTTAGGATGAGTGGCTTCTTATTCCAACCCCTGACCATCAGCACCGGAGCACCCCAGGGGTGCGTCCTATCGCCCTGATTGTTCTCTACACAAATATGCTCACATCTTCACACAACTCAGTATCCATCCTTAAATACGCAGACGACACAACAATAATCGGACTCATCACTGACAAAAATGAAAGACATTATCGTACTCAGGTCACCCAAGCCGTCACTTGGTGTCACTACAATAACCTCCAGCTCAACACATCAAAAACTAAGGAACTCATAATTGACATTTCTCGTTCACCCACACCCAAAACGTCTCTTTCCATTAACTCCGAAGCCATTGCCATCACTGACTCTTTCAAATTCCTCGGTACACACATAAATAACACATTCAAATAGAAGCAGCATGTAGATGAAACCTACAAAAAAGCCAATAAAAGACTGTTTTTCTTGCAAAAGCTCAAAAAGTTCTGAGTCAGACACAACATCCTCCTTGAGTTTTACACAGTCATAATTTAGAGTATCCTCACATCATCAATAATGGTCTCGTATAGAAACTTGGACTGTCATTCACGCACAAAACTCCAACGTATAATCAACAAACCATCCAAAATCACCGGTCACACACTCCCATCCATAGAGACTCTGTATTAAAGACGCGTTTAACAGTGAGCGCTGAAAATCACCTCAGACACACACACCCTGCTCACCACCTGTTCACACTCACGCCCTCTAGGAGACGCTACAGGTCTTTGAAATCCAACTCAGAAAGATTTAAGAACAGTTTTTTCCCAACTGCCATACGGACACTAAACCAATGCCTATAGTAACTGTACCTATATACAGTGTCTTGCGAAAGTACTAATACACCTTGAACTTTTGCACATCTTGTCATGTTTACAACACTAAACGTAAAGAATTTATTTGGAATTTTTTACTGAAAGTTCACACACAAGTAACAGACAACTGTGAAGTGAAAGCAAAATGATACAGGATTCTGTTCTGTTCACAAGGCACTGTAGCCTGGGTTTACCATACCCTCGTAATCATTTTGTTTCGTACAAGGGTCTGGATCTTCACAATTGGGCTAAAATTAAATTTAAAAAACTATTAAAAAGAAAGACAAATATTTCACCAATACATCAAAACATAAAAACAACAAAGAATATGATTTAAGAAACTAGGATTGTCGAGACTTTGTTACGTGCCATAAGGTCTAGGTGCTGGCACAATAACTAAAAGGATGTTCCCAGGTATGGTAAAAGAAGTCAAGAGGCTTGATTAAAACGAAAACGTAACTGGAATTTATTTACAAAAAGTGACAAAACAGTGTAGATTAATGTCTGTTTAAGTTCTCAGTCGTACAGGAGTTGTCCATTTTCAATGAAGGTACTTGATTCATCTTCTGTACTCAGTAGTTGAAGTCTTCGAACGTTTCGCCTCTCATCCAAAAGGCTTTGTCAGCGACAAAAGTCCCACTCTGGACGCAGCTGAAGATATAGACCATGAGGAGGAGTTAGGGTTGGCCCGGCTCCTCCCCTCTAATCACAGCTACTCTCACCTGTGGGTAAACACCTTTGAAGTAGAGCGTCTCTAACAATTTGCTCATCTCAGTATCGGTCAGTCCTGTCCTATTCATAGATGATCACTGCCTATTGTTCTCCCGAAGGAGATTGGAGTAAAGTGACGGGACGAGTCCACCATTCCGGTTCATGGAGGGATTTTCTTTCTTGACAAAAATAGCTTATTTTACTCCTCTTTCAAACCAACGTTCTTCTTTAGCTAAAATGAGACCTCCCCGTCCTCAAAGGAGTGGTTGGAGGCTTTGAGGTGGAGGTGCACCGCCGACTGAGGCCGCTTGTGCTTTCTCTTCGGTGTTGATAAAGTCTCTTCTGTAAAATGTGTTTAGTTTCTCCAATATAATGTTGTTTGCATTCTTCTGCAAACAACATTATATTGGAGAAACCGAAAGGGCACGGCCAGTCCAAGGAGACGGCACCTCAGCCAACAAAAGAACAATTAGAAGTGATCAGCCATGAATAGGACAGATACTGGGCAGTGATCATCTATGAATAGGACAGGACTGTCCGATACTGAGGTGAGCAGATCGTTATAGACGCTCTACTTCAAAGGTGTTTACCCACAGGTGAGAGTAGCTGTGATTAGAGAGGAGGAGCCGGGCCAACCCTAACTCCTCCCCGTTGGTCTATATATTCAACTGCGGGCTGAGCGGGACTTTTGTCGCTGACAAAGCCTTTTGGATGAGAGGCGAAACGTACACACACAAAAAAACAGGAGAGTGGCTCCGGCCTCTTGTAGGCATGTACTGATGAGCGTCTGACAGGCGAAGGAAGGGAAAACACAGAAAAAAAAAAGTCCTTCTGCCATAATAACTTGCAGAAGGAGCTCTGCAAAATATCAACGACAAAAACATTGGTTTAAAATCAAAGTTTACCATATTTTTTGTGTCTTTTTCTTTGTTTCTCTTTTTTCACATAAAGAACCGATGTTCACCTCAAACCAGACGATTCTGAATCAGGGCTCGACTGTGAGTCCGTCAGGAGTGACCGCTCTAAAGGCAACCCAATGAATTTTGCACCCAAGCGGTAAGTGTCAGTCAATCAATCAATCAATCAATCAATCAATCAAATCCAATCAATCAGAGCCATCGTGTTTCAAGAACCAGGAGATCATTTTACAGCAAACTTTGTTCATGGACATTATTAATTCATGGGAACCTCAATTCAGTTCAGGTTCATTTTGTAATCAAACATTTTCATCAACAGGAATGTGAAACCTGAGAAACCTCCAGTTCCAAGAAAGGTATGTAATCTTGAAAAACAGATCACACAATTTATTTGCTTGTTCTATTGAATGTATGTTTTGTATCCCTGGCATTCACAGATTGAAGAGGATGCTGCTCTTCCTCCCTCAATGGAAGACTGGACGACAGAACATGTTAAACATTGGCTGACAACAAAGCTTCGAATGCCACTAAATGTTGCACAGAATCTATATGAATCTGAGACCTCAGGAGCTTGCTTAGTGTCCTTTGAGAAACAGGACTTTATGGAGTTAGGGGTTCCACTAGCGCCAGCTTTACAAATCCTACGTGAGGTGAAGAGGTTCAACAGACGCTCTGAGCCGAGTGCACGGCCTCATGAACCAGAGTCACAAAGAACAGCAGAGGATCATCTGGAAACACAAACTGTGTCAACAGATTCAGGATTTCACAGTGAAAGTTCAGCAGTGATAATTCTGCAAAAGGCGAGAGACAAAATTAAACGTCTGCTTGAGAAACCCATTGATGAACAGTTTAGTGAACACACATATGGCCAGGTTATTGAACACAAATATGACCAGGTTATTGAACACATCCCGACAGCAACAGTTTCACATATGAAAATAACCTTGTGTGAGATGCGTCCTTTTGACAAAAGCAATGTCCCAGTATTTTACACAGAGCACCACTTCCTCCCAGCTGTAGCAGGTCCCAGTAATCTTCTCGAGCCTGTTCATGAATATCAGCTTCTGCCAGATTCAGAAGAGGTCAGTCAGAAAGAGGTTCTGTTTGAGTTCACTAATGAAATGTTCTGTTTCGCTGCGAGCTGCATGAATTCACGCACCAACGGGACGATTCATTTTGGAGTGAAGGATAAACCAAGTGAAGAACATGGTGAGATCATCGGCCACAAAATCAGCTCTAGGAGTCTTTACAGTGAGGCATTTGAATTAAATGTGAGTAAATACTTTGATCAGAAACACATAACCTCTGCCAGGACGTGCATCCGGCCTCCTGTGTTCCTCCAGGTCCAACATGGAGACGGAACAGCGTCAGACAAATGTGTGATTGAAGTGGATGTGGTTCCTTTGTATTCAGAGACTCTGGAGAGTGTTTTCTACACAATATTTAATATTCCGTCCACGGAGGAGCAGAACTCTAAAACCGAATGTCTTTTTGTGCGAGAAGGGTCCAGAAAAGTCAACATTTTGTCAGATTCAAATCCACGGGTTCTTCAAGATCAGATAAAAGACATTCATGAGAAAGTAAAGCATTGGGCATCTGCTCGCAGAGCAGCAGAACAGAGATATGAACCTCCTCCCTTCTGTGAAAACCAGGGTCAAAGACTCAAACAGCTGATCACTCGTGGACAAGATGCACTTTCAAACTCCATCCAAGTCTTTGTTGTCACTGACAAATGTCATTCAACTCAACTGGAGCACATGGACTTTCTGAAAGAGCTGAACTTGTTTGCAGTTTTAGATTTTGATCCAGAGTCCGCTAAAGATGGAACATGCCACTTTTACAGAAAAGACCGTGTTGCAAATCTGCATTTCCCACACATGTACTCTACTCAAGACAGCACTTCAGTTATTGCAAAGCTTAACCTGTTCAAACAAACCAGCTGGATTTTCTGCAATGGGAAGTCAGGTGAAGAGGGTGACTTAGAGAAACCGCTCACTCCCAGCGAGTGGCTGAAGAAACGATCCAGTGACATTAACAACATGGTGTCTTGTTGTTCAGACTTGCTTCCCAAGAACCGATTACTAGTCCTGATAATCCTCCACTCTGCTGTTACCATAAATTCAAATCCTATTTTAGAAACATTCTGTGCTTTGTATCGCTCACTGAAAGGGATGGACAACATGCTTTGTCTTTGCAAAGACGCTACAGTCTTCAGTCACTGGAAGAATTTGGTGGAGAGATGGTGTGAAGAAGACATCACGAATAAATGCATCTACACTTTGAGTTTCCAGGAGATCTCCAGCACCATTAAAACACTCAAAGAGCCACAAACAAGAGCATCTAGAAGACTTTTGCCATCCACAGGTTCTAGTTCAGTCCAACTGGAAAGGAAAGACGAAGAGATGATGCCAGATCTGGAAATACTGTGTGAAAACGAATGTGAAAAGACAGAAATTGAAACAAACAATTCCTTTGAAGAATTTAAGAAAAAAACTGAGGAGGATTTTTACAGAGGAGGACAAGTTTCCTGGTGGAACTTTTACTTGACGGAGCAGCAGGGCAGCCTGCCTTTCATCAAACGAGACAAATATAACGATCTTGATCAACTAATCTGTTCAGTTCACAGTTATGCGTCTCCATGTGTGATTGTGTCACTCTTCCACCACCCCGGCTGTGGGGCAACGACTTTAGCAATGCACATTCTCTGGAACTTGAAAAACAAATTCAGATGTGCAGTAGTTAAGAATCAAATGGCGACAAACAAAGAGATTGCATTGCAAGTCAGGATGCTTCTCACATACGGTAAACAAGACCAATCACGCTACACACCAGTGCTGCTCTTGACAGACAATTGGTACGACGTGGAGGATCTAAGGCAATGTATCCTTAATACAGCCACAGATGGACATCATCCCAACAACCTACTGGTACTGATATTAAACTGTGAGAGAACTCCATTTCCCGATGAAGCCTCAAGAAACTGTTATAATCAAAACGTCTGCATCAGCGCCAAGCTCACACCAAAAGAAAAGGATTTGTTTTATAAGAAATATGAAGAACTCAAAGACAGCTATGACAAGCCGGACACTTTTTACGCGTTCATGATCATGAAAAATAATTTCAGCAAAGACTACATCAGTGGATTGGTGAACAACATTCTCAAAGATCTTGATGTTGGTTCCAAACAGGGCAGACTCTTGGGTTTCCTGGCTTTGTTGAACACATATGTTCATGACTCCTACATGTCACTCTCTTTATGCGAAGAGCTGATGGAAATAAGAAACCCACTTTGGAGACAAGAATCACTGGAAGATAAAATGAATCCATATTCAACTCTTTTGATCACTTATACTGTTGAGGAACATGGCACATACCAAGCAGTGCGACTCTTACATCAGATGATTGCTGAAAACTGCCTGAAAGTCTTTAAAGAGCATAAGCTTAAGCTGTCCGATATAACGGTTGATTTGTTAAACTGTGAGAACATCTATAAGACATGCATGGGAAAGGACTTCCTGACACAGTTTATCCACAGTATGTTGGTCAAACGATCTCGGCGAGAGCAGGGAGACGATAAGAACACACGGTTTTCCCCTTTGATCGAGAACATACAAAAAGAAGGTGTTGATAAGGTTAATGAAGTCCTTGAAAGGGCAGTAAATAGATTTGATCGAAGTGCAACATTGCCTCAAGCACTGGCACGGCACATGTGCCTGAATGAGAAAGACTTTGACTCAGCGCTCAAATGGGCCTTAGACGCTCAGAGGAAAAGATCCAACTCCTACATCGCAGACACTGTGGGGCAGGTGTACAAAAGCCACCTCAAAAAGATTATTGAAGATTCCAAGGAACATTCTCCAGAATCACTGGATGAATGTTTAAATTTAGCCTCTAAAGCTGTGTCTGCTTTCCAGGAGTCACAAGAACTGGCCAAGAAAGATGAACAACATGATCCACTTGATCTACACTTTAGAAAAGTCAGGAAAAGTTACAATACATCAGGTTATATTGGAGAAACTGAGGTTATAATGATGCTTCTTGACTTAATCACTGAACTTCCCATTTTTCCAGCCAGTGACAGACATGAAAGAGACAAATTACTGCAGGTTCTTAGAGGGAACCAACCTGTTAGCATGTTGGGCAATTACAAGGATTCAGGACTGGACGCAATTGTCAAAGTCCTCAAAGACCATGGGAAATTTCTTGTTTCATTAAAACCCAGGCTAAAAGACATCTTTACTTTCTTTGAAAACTACTTCATATATTTAAGACCCAGACATGCACTTCTCCAAAAGGATACAGTAGATGATAAAAACAAACAAAGGTTCTATAACCAATATGACAAGTACATCGAGCTTTTTTTTGGCTCAGAAAAAGAAAAACTGGCTGAAAGGGAAAGGAACCCTAATCTAAGTCTGCAGCAGGTTATAGAGGATCATCGACGTAGCTTGGAGATGATGCAAGCAGATTCTTTTGCTGGGATTTTGCATAGTTTGTACCATACACCTGACAAGACTGAAAATATTGTTAAAAAATGGAATTTCATCTTTGAAAACTCATTGCGTAGATTTCCATCAACTTCTGACACAGTCAACTACATCCTTGCAAACATTGTTCTTCACACTATGAAGCCAAAGTCTCGTCTGGTGAAGAAATATGAAGAGTTAGCCAGAATCCTTAATGACACTCTGCAAAGGGAAGGCTCTCGTTCAAATATGCCTGAGCTGTATTACCTCTGCATGCTGCTGATGTGGCCCTCAACGGACCAAACCCTTCAAAACTTCACTGAGTACAGCAATATTACCACTTACATCACATCAGCCAAACGATCCTTCCGTAAACGTTTTAGTTTCATGTTTCCATCAAGAAGTGCTATTGCTTATTTCTTTCTGGGAAAAACAAGTGGTTTGAAACGGATAGTTTCCAAAATAAACCTTGACCAAATATTGCATGATTCTGATCTTAATGATGATGAACCAGACGTGCATCATCTTTGGCACACTGGTCAAGCTTTGAGGGCCCCTAACATCCAGAATAAGTTGTTAAGAGTTAAAGGAAGATCTGAAAATGGAGAAATTTATGTCACTTATGGGCCCAACATCAGAATACAGATCCGTCCAGCGTACCTTGGGAATATTCGTAGTGGCTGCAGTCGTGAAGAGGTCTCTTTTTATATTGGCTTCACCATGGAGGGTCCTGTAGCCTATGATGTTAAACATGAGAACTAAAGAATCAGCTGACTGCTTTAGAATAAATGAAACATTTACTGGACAGAATTGTGTTAATTGGTCAGAAAAGTCCCAGCAAGATCCAACAAACACTTGCTGTTGGATCCTCACTGAGGATCGATCAGTGATCATCTGCCGGTGGATCACTGAGGGACAAAAACACCCATGCACTTTGTCAAGCACTGAGAGGGCACGTTAGCATCCCCTACAGACACAATAACTATTGCCATAATATTCCATTCTAAAATCCCAAATCTAAGACCCCCTGAAAAAAATAAAAAAACATTTATCAATAAGACCTTGTCGGGACATGCACATGTATATTTTGTAGACTCAAGAGTTTCACTATACTTTATCTTGGTTATTTTTTACTTATAGTTTGGGTTACATGTATAAAAGAAAATGTAGTTTGTGGATGCACCTTCCCTGACAATGGCAATAAAATGTATTCTGATTGTGGTTCTGTATATTTTCTGTTATACCTTTAGGGTGACTGACCATGTCAAAACTAGATAAACACTAAAATAAAAGATCTGACCTTTTTTTCTTTTTGTAGGGCAAGTCTTTTTGTCCCATATGTGGTAGAAGTAGTACCTTTTGTCAGCAAAGGGTGACAGAAGCCGTAAAGAAAGAAAAAATCATATACAGTAAGATAAAAAAATAAAATAAGTATAGTGACTTCAAATGCATTTCTAAAGAATAAATACATAAATGTCATTAACATAGTCCAATCAAATAAAACAAACCAAAATTACCATTTTATTTTATATTTGTCATTTCTATTTACAATGGACATGCATATGCTTCTAAACAGGTGAACTTTTATAAATACAATCAAAAATAAATTCTTCAGGGTTTTAGAGAGTTTAATGATTTAATATTACAAATGTGGGACACATTAAGTGTCTTTTTTGACTGACACTTTATATTTTATAATTTATAAATATTTGAAAGGGTATTTGGTCAGCCAGTTGTATGCCTCTTGGATCTGATAATAGTAACATTTAAGTACGAAAACATTTAAAAACAAGCATTCAAATTTACAAAAAAAACTTGATAATTTTCACTGAATATTGTACAAAATGTTCTGATCTCGATTTCACTCGATGGTGGACACGGGACAGATGATCAGCGGCGCCTCGTTCCTGCCGGACTTGTTGGTGCATGGGCTGAAAAACGGCAGGACGACGTCGGAGAATCTGTCGGCGAAGGTGTAGATGAGCACTTTGGCGTCCACGTTGTAGAAGGACACGATGCCTTTCTCGTAGTCGACGTAAATGCCGATTTTCGAGGGGGGCGCGCCGACGGCGAGGCTGGTGGACGGCTCGGTGCGGAAGGCGTAGTCCGTTTTGTCCCGTAAACTCAGGAACCAGTATCCGTGCGCCGGGCTGACCGTGATCTTCCCCTTACGGCAAACGGAGCGACTCGCCACGCCAAGGTCCCAGTCCGTTTTACCGCCCACTTCCACCTGCGACACGAACACAGGAAAAAAACGGAGTCTCAAAACAGGCCATCGGCTCAGTATCAGATATTTGATCTCGATATTGTCTTTTTGTCCAAATCATTAAAAAAAGGTGCATTACACAACTTTTTATGGACAAAAAAATAAATTTAAAAATTCATATTAGTGTGTACTTCAGTGACCCAGCCTTTACTAAGGGGGGAAGCCCTTGGGCGGTCGTGGGACACTAAAGGGGGGATTGCTAAATGATATTGAGACTATGTTTATTTCTGACATTTGATGCATTTTTGATTGAAAACGGCATATTTTAGTGAAATTAAGCCAAATATTGAAATACAGTTTCCAAACGAACGTCTTTAAACCAGATTTTAAAGATCGTGCGTCATTATTATCATCATTGCAAATTACATTTTACAGAGTTATTTTGGGGGTCGCGGCCTGAAAACTTTAGGAACCCCTGGCCTAGTGCACCTTTAGCCCTGATGAGAGAGCAGCCATTCCCAAAGTCCAACACATCGCGGCCCCTTTTATCGATCCAAAGTTTTCACGGGCCCCCCAACAATATGTATTCACTCAATTTCTTATGATTTTACAGAAAAAAAAATGCAAACACAGGCTAATTACTTTCTATAATTAAACAAATGCATATAAATATCATATTAAACCCATTCATTTTTGTATAAATTGTTTGGAAAACCTTTGGAGGCCCCCCTGAAGTGCCCCTGAGGCCCCCACTTTGGGAATGGCTGAGATAGAGGTTTGAGACACAGTCATGAGGTGAAACCATGATCCAACGAGTCATGATTTCACCCACGTCAGGTCAATCAGCAGGTTAATTTTAGGGTAAACAAGTAGTTGGGGCGAGGGCTGAGTGTGAAGAACCACCACTGAAGAGTGATGGTTTACATCAGGGGTAGGCAAGTTTGCGTCGTGGAGGGCCAATTTTCATGATTGCCAAAACACCAAGGGCCAAACCTCACCATTGCAGCCTATAAGTACAAAAAAACATTTTCTGCAAATGCCAACGTTTTACATCAGTTGTTCTCAAGTGGTTTGGTTTCTGGACCCACCATTACCTTAATGACAAGCCACGACCCAAATAAAACTGTAATTTGTCATATCGTATAAAATATTGTATTTTCCACATATGTTTTTATGGAACAAGCTGTAGATATGCCTTTAAGACTGAAATTATTAACCAAACTCAATTTTAACAAACTTTAGTGTGTTTTTGTGCAGTTTCAGATGGAACATTTTGATAAAAAAAAGTTCCCTACATTGTATATGACCAAGTGGCATGTTCTGCAAGGATATCTTACAAATACTGACACCATTTCTCGTATTCTAGAGTACTTTAAGTTTAGGTATTTAATAATGCTGCATCGGTTTTATATAGCGCTTTTTTGGACACTGAAAGACGCTTTACATTGCACTGTTAATTCCCTCAATACTTGGTGGTGGTAAGCTACTATTGTAGCCACAGCTGCCCTGAGGTAGACTGACGGAAGTGAGGCAACCAGTCTGCGCCATCGGCCCCTCCGACCACTCACTCACTCACTACATTCACTCAGGCTTCCTGGTGTTCCCAAACGGTCTCCCATCCAAGTACCGACCGGGCCCTTCCCTGCTTAGCTTCCCAGGTCTGACGGGATCGGGCAGAGCAAAGGCGGTTTGGCCACATTGATCTCTTGTTTGCATAATAACATTTCTCAAATTCATCTTGAGGGCCAGAGGTTCCGTGCTGGAGGGCCAGTTCTGGCCCCCGGGCCTGACGTTGCCTACCCCTGGTTTACATGATTGCTTCAGAAATCAGTTAACATAGAAAATACACATTTGCAGCGTCCCACACATCCACGTACCTCCCAGTAGTGCCGGCCCGAGTCGAAGCCCTCCCTGGCGAGGACACACACCACACGGTCGAAACGCTCAGAGCTGTCGGGTACAGGCTGGTGCCGCTCCCCGCAGATCACCTGCTTCCCGTCAACTGAGATGAGCAGGCGCGGGTGAGCCGTGTTCGGGTCCATGGTGATGTCCTCTGGGGCAGAAACGGAGGCAAGTATAGGCCACAGCGGCACATTTATTTTGGCGTCAGTTGTCGTCCCAGTAAAAATTAAACTAGACTGTCAGGTTTTACTCCTGTTCTCTTTAAATATATTCAGTCCTACAATAACACCCACAAAGTTACTAGTATTGGAAGCACTTCATACTGCACTCACAATATTTGTATTGTGTGGAAAAAGCGTGTTAGACCACAGTATACTTTACAAGATGTTGCTTGTTATTTTGGTAAGAAAAAAAACATCTATATGCTGTGTGGTAAGATGCTCATGTTACAGATGTTTTGTGCATATTTGGCGACATTCAGTCTTTCTGTGAGAAATCCAGTTCAGCTGCTAGACAGATAAGGGTTAGGGAACACTTGTTTAGTGCAACAGTCGGGCAGAACATTCGACTTTGTCTGTACGGTGTCCCTCTGGCCAGAGTTTCTCATTAAATGACTCAAAACAGAGATCACTCTTTGTCTTATGTTGGACCTCTCCAGCGTGTTCAAATTGTTATTAGTCTTTGTCCTATTTTTCAGTAAGATACAGAGCTGACAAATGTATAAGTGGGCTATGGGTGCTGCAATACCCCCTAGTGGACAGTTTGTACATTTCAGGCAATATTAATATATGAAACAAGCACAGAAGAAAATCTTTGGGTGCAATCTTATCCCTCAGCACCGCAACTCTAACATTCTCTGAAGGCTTTACAATAATCCAAACTAATGCTCTTTCCATCCTACTACTATGTTATTACTGTGGTGTAAAAAGAAAGTACAGGATCAGGTTCATCAATGAAACTTACCCGCATACTCCTGGACTCTTCTCACTTCTGCAGAACGTAAACATTACATTAATATTGTAATTGACCAAATTAAATCAAATGTGTGGGATATTTGCTGGAATAGTTACTTGGGTTGTTCTTGATAACAAGCTGCTCCACTTCTGGTTTCTGTCCCTTCCCTAAACAAAGAAAAACAGCACCATTTTATAGCCTACGTATATGTCAAGTCATTTATTTGCCTTCTTGCACTTTTTAATCACTTTGTGTCACAATTTGTGCAGTACAACTAAACATGCCTTGCCTTTGAAACGACTGATGGGACTTACAGACTTCCGTGAGTTTGCACAGCTCGTCCTGGAAGCGCTCTATGGTCTGAGTGATGTTCCTCAGGACGACACCAGAGGGCGGCTCTGAGGCCACAGTCGCCCCCGGCCAGTCTTTGGTTTGAGGAGGAGCCGACACAGACGCGAAAGACTGAAACGAACGAGCAGTGTCAGGGGCGGGAACTACGAGACAAGCGTGTGTGACAAAACCACCGTAAGTACTGATGTGGAAAGTTGAAACTAGGGATGCACCGATTCGATACTGGTATTGGATATCGGAATCGATACTGGAAAAAATACGATATCGGTACAAATATCCCATACTGAACCGATACCAGTTTTGGGTCTCAACGCCTTAAAAACACAACCGCTGAGTTAGTTGTATCCGCCGCAAACGTATTTTTGATCATCGCGCTAGCAATAGCATGCTAAAGCTAGCAGGTGCATGCTAATGCTAATGAAAACTAATCAAGGCTGGGTCAGAGATTATAAAAATACCTTAAGATGCTTAATACACTAAAATAACGACTGTTGAAGCCAAGTGTTTGTATTTTAGTTTTAGAAAGAACTGATTTCCATATTTGTAATGATCAGATCACTTCATGCGAGTTGTTTATATGATTGTATATTATTTACCCAAGGATAATTAGTGTAGAAAAGTCCATAGATCCTTGTTTAATGTTTCTCTATTAGTTCATCAATATATATAATTGATCTGTAACATAATGACAAAGCATGACTATTATTATTGATTCTTATTATTGATCTTAAACTTGAGAAAAGAGTCAATTACATTTTTCACTCAGAGAAAGCCACTTAATATATATATACACACAACAAAAAATAACAGTCGAGTCTGACTATTCACAATTTGCTTTCTACACTGATTTGGTGGTTTTACTTCAGAGCAGGTGAGTGACGGATGATGGGCTTTAAAAATGCACAGGATGCAACAGAATCCAGGTAAAATAAATGGCTTCAGCAGTAGAAAATAAATCCAAAATCTCAGTCATCTACAGTGTCTTATAGTCCATGGTTTTTAAACTTTCACACAATGCTAATGTTAATTTCCCCCGGTCCTCGAGTGCGTCTCACCGTGAGGAATTGCACGTAGTCGTCGGTCAGAGCGAGTTGGTTCACAGACGCGCTCCTCTTCTTCAGCTCAGACAGCTCCTCCTCCAGCTCCTTCAGCAGCCTCTGGGCCTTGTGCTCCGCGGCTCGACGGATCATCTCGATCACCTGCAAGACGGACAAGAGCGCGGACTACAGTTACTCACTCGGGCTGTAGACTAGACTTCAGCGCAGCTTCAAGTGTGGGCTGGACTCCCACGGTGATCCTACGTACAGCAGTGGTCCCTCCT
Source organism: Proterorhinus semilunaris (assembly GCA_021464625.1). Classification (NCBI taxonomy): domain Eukaryota; kingdom Metazoa; phylum Chordata; class Actinopteri; order Gobiiformes; family Gobiidae; genus Proterorhinus; species Proterorhinus semilunaris. The sequence goes on from CM038349.1 coordinate 7,095,390, forward strand.
TCAGACCCTACCAGACTGGAATATTATCTGCCACTGTGGGCGGAGGGTGTGCTGGTGTTTTGATTACGATTCTGAGTTTGCCCCCTGCTCTTTAATACTAACGCTAGAGCGGGATCATTCTCTCTCAGGACATGGACAGTGTTTAACTCACAGTGGGGGAAATCGTTTGTCGAGAGAGCAGAGCAGCAAACGCTCGGCCGGCCCCTTTTTTCTCCAAGCGACACCCTCGGCACCATTGTTTGTACGCGAGTATTAATTTTGACAAAATATTTTTATTTAGTTTTAGTCTTTTGATGTAAATGCGATTTAATTTTAGTCAAATAATTCTCTTCAATTTTACTGTAGTTTCAGTCGATTAAAATTGCATGTACATTTGGTCAACCAAAGCTTAATTTACACATTTTATATACAATGTAAATATATTTAATCAAGGTCCACTGCTTCACGGAGCTTCACCCACAAGGGTCTGGACTTGTTCCTTTAGCAGTGGATTTAAACGGGGCTCTTTCAAACTTTGATATTGGAAGTTCACACGTTTCCTTACCCGAGCATATGAAAAGTATTCTATCTGCACTCTTGCCTTTTACTGTAATTGATGAATTTTTATGTTGATGTTTTAATGATTGATTTGATCTGTTTTCTTGTAATTTTATGCAACTGTGAAGCACTTTGAATTGCCTTGTGTATGAATTGTGCTCTACAAATAAACTTGCCTTGCCTCTCTACTTGTCATTTTTATTGAGGCATATTTTAATCTAGTCTAATTTTAGTCACCAAAATGTTAAAATGATGACACTGTTGTGCGCAAGATACCAACTTCGTCTTGAGCAGTAAGTTCAACCAGACATCACCTTCATCATCAACATCTATTTGGAAGGTTTACAGTGAGGAAACCCTTTCCTTCAAAGAGAGGAGGTTTTTGGATACCGTTTTTGTACCATAGGTTTTTCAAATCAAGCTTTTGACCTGGCCATTGCAATCCCCTGACGTTGTGGAAACAGTTCGTCAGAATGGATGCTTGATATTAAAAGACCAGGGATGTAACCTGCTTTGTAAACCTATTATTTTTCACAACAAGTTGAATTCTATTTAAATCATTAATAAAAGCGTCACCTCCAGTATTTCCGCCTGACATCGCTCCACGTTGGCGATGAGGTTTAAAAACACGGACACAGCTTCCTCCGTCTCCCGCTCAGCGGCCGCCTGCACCGGACACCCAAGAGAACGAACATTTATCACAATGATGAGTGAAAAGCAGATTCTAGTTCTTCATAAACGGCAGGGTCTGTTGTGTGTCCTGTACCTTTATGTCCAGCAGCGTGGTCTGTATCTCACGCACTTTTCTCTCTCGTTCACAGATTTGGTCTTTCAGCTCCGCGTCCAGAATCCCCAACTGGGACTGAGGACAAGATGAGGAGAGAAAGATGACGGGGTAAGACGGGGTAGGCAACCTTTTTTGAAACCAGTTAGTGGTAGCAGTAAAAAGGTATCACACACCTAAACTTAACCTAAACTTAACCTAAACTTAACCCAGCGCCACCTACACAGGACACACATATTTAAAAAGAGAGACGTCTGCACCTTCTGGGCCTCCCACTCTCTCTTGGCGTCGGAGACCTTGTGTCCTCGGTGATCTTTCTCGACGCAGAGGCTGCAGACGCACACGTTCTCGTCTCTGCAGAAATACGCCAGGCCGCGCCGGTGAACGGGGCACAGCGGGAGGCTCGGGTCGAGGTCCATCGCACCGCTCACTGTGTGTCTGAAAAGTATATGGATATGAAAGTGAAAATGCTTACAGTCCATTTTCAAAATATTCTAATTTTATGAGATTTTTAATTTGGGGTTTTTACAAGCTGAGCCATAATCATCAGAATGATAAATAAAGGCTACACATACTGTGCCTTTAAAAGTACTAATACACCTGAACTTTTGCACATTTTGTCATGTTTACAACCCTACACGTGAAGATTTAATTTTGAATTTTTTAAGGTGAAGTGAAAGCAAAATGATACATGATTCTGTTATTTTTCAAAAAATAGAAAAGTGGGGCGTGCATAAGTATTCATACAGCATGATTTAATACTTTGTGGAACCCCCTTTTGCTGCAATAACAGCAGCAAGTCTTCTGGGGTTTGACTCTACAAGGTTTGCACATCTAGAGACATTTTAGCCCATTCCTCTTTACAAAACAACTCAAGCTCTGTCACATTAGAAGGAGAGCATTTGTGAACAGCAGTTTTCAGGTCTTTCCACAGATTTCCAATAGGATTTAGGTCAGGACTTTGACTGGGCCATTCTAACACATTAATATGTTTGTTTTTAAACCATTCCATTGTAGATGTTTGTGTTTAGGGTCATTGTCCTGCTGGAAGGTGAATCTCCGCCCCAGCCTCAATTCTCTTGCTGACTCCAGCAGGTTTTCCTCCAAAATGTCTTTGTATTTGGCTCCATCCATCTTCCCAACTATTCTTACAATCTTCCCAGTCCCCGCTGAGGAAAAGCAGCCCCATAGCATGATGCTCCCCCCACCATATTTGACACTGGGGATGGTGCACTCAGGACAATGAGCAGTGTTAGGTTTGCTCCATACATAACGTTTTCCATTTGGGCCAAAAAGTTTAATTTGTGTCTCATCTGACCAAAGCACCTTCTTCCACATGGTAGCTGTGTCCTCCATATGACTTCTTCATGTCTTCTTCATGTCTGATGTTTTCTTGAACTAGTCGGTGATTTGTGCACGACATCGCTAATCCTTATTGGGAAAATAGCGATCTCCTCATCGATCAACAGTGCAGACGCTAGAAACTTTGGTTGATGACCCCTGCTTCCAACGGACACCACGCCCAGCTCTTCATGAGACCAGTCAAAGTGTTATCGTCTAAACTGCCGTACCTGCGTGAGGGCGTGTACGGCGGCGGATTGTCGAGGTGCGCGTCTGTAGAGGCTTTCTGGAAGCGGAGGACCATCTCGTTGATGACTCCCTCGGGCATCGCCATCCTTTTACAGGAGGTGGACTTCCTACTCGGCATGGGGCCCTGGTCCTCGCCGCTCCTGCCCTCGAGGGATGGCGGTCCTGAGGCGGCGGCCTGTTTGAAATGCTCCGTGAGCTCCTTCAGAGTGTGGTTGATGTGCAGCTCCGGCCGCCGGTTGAAGCCTTCTTTGCACAGGGGGCACTCGTACAACTTTGAGGCTCGAGAGCTGGCTTTGCTCGTGTCCCAGTAAAACGAGATGCAGGCCTGGCAAAAAAACAAACACAGGATAATCAGATTTGATTAGGGCAATTAATTAACATTTAATCAAAATGGCGATCTCTACTTTGGTCAATCTTCGTACTCGTCGTAGGACTTTGTAATCAGGTTTACAGCCATTTCTTTGGCAGAAAGTTTGGACGAGACTAAGGAAGACTTTTGGTGTTAAATGATACTGAAGGAAAGCATTTGTTTTTCTTTGAACTGAGGTTTCAATAAAAAGGTATGTCGAAGTTCATGAATCAGCTATACATGTATTTAGACTGAGCAGCAAGAAGTAACAGAGTTTGATTCCCGAACCGTGCGGGCCTTTCCTTGTGGATTTTTAACTTTTCTCTCCCCGTGTCTTCTGGCGATATTTATATTTAGCTCAGAGCTCATTTCCACCCACAGTCCCATGGGGTAAAAGCCAACACAGAACATACACAAGTACAATAAAACATGTACGAGCAGAACAACATGTATAAAAAACACCAACTATGAAATGCTCAAATGAAGGTGCCTTATCACACATACTAAACATTACGCCTCCACACGGTCATACTGTATGTCCCGATGGTCACAATTTTGCCGACCCAGGAAGGCTCGCTGTAATATGGACTCCAATGGGGACTGCATGTGTCAAATGAACCTTAAAAGCCTGGCTCCAAATTATTGCCTCTAAGAAGAGAGTTTCTTTTTTTTTTTTATCCACAATGGTCTTTGTTCTATTGATGTTTTAAGTTTTAACTTTGGGCTTTAATTGACAGGCCCTTGAGAGCTGGTATTATACTCACTCTACTGGGGTTATTAATGTAATGGGGAGGAGTGAGGAATATACTAATAGATACACTAATAATATCTCCGTGATCATGACTCACTGTATTTGGCCCAGTCCGATGCAACGTTTAATGTTCTGCATACGAGGCAATCTCACAACTCAACAACGTTCTATTAAGATAACAATTGATTTGATTATTTGGCGCAGTAGCACACTGATTTACACACTAGCGACATGACGACATGTTAAATGATTCTAGTTGGAGCCGTACCTGGCAGTAGCTGTGGCCACATGGCGTCGACACGGGGTTGTTGAAGACGTCGAGGCAGATGGAGCAGGAAAACTGGTCCTCGGACAGAAGCGGCAACGACGACATCACGGCTGCAACAGAGAGAGTGGTTTTAGTGACTAGTTTGTGCTGTTGAAAAAACGACATAACCGCAACTTCAATTGTATAAAGTCTACAATGACAGCAGCAGTTTCTTTTGTCTTCTGTGGAGCGCGTGGCCTTTGCAAAATGTTTACGAACCACATTTAACAAAACAATGAAGTGTTTCTGACGATCTGGAAATACAGGCTGTGCCACTGACACACAGCGCCAGATCTGATCCACATACGACCACGTTGCTTCATGAAGTTTAAACAGTTTTCTTGACGAGCGCCTACCCCCGAATCAGGGGCAAATGTACTTATTTCAAGAAAAATGTTACTTCTAGATTAAGTGTTGCACTGTACGGCTGACTGTCAAAGCAACCATGAATGAAAAGAATCAAGACATCAATAGACAACAGTAACTTTATGGTAAATGCCCAAAACCCTCTGGAAACGGCCCCGACCCTTCAGTAAAGAAAATATGTTCAAGCAGGTTTAAAATGCATTAAAAAAAAAAGTGTCAATTGTTCCAAAATGAATTAATAAATACACGTTATTAGATTCAAACTGGCATCGCCTCTCAATTTCTTGTAAAAAATAAACAAACAGCGTGGAGGTCAGAATGACAAGCCTGTGTTCAACAACAATGACTTAAAGAGGCAAAATGTTTCAATAAAAGACCATTAGAGAACCGGACTGGAGCCGGCGGCCATTTCCTTACGGCTTCAGGAAGGAGGCGGCTAGAATCAGCCCATTCTTAACCCACAGCCTCTGGGTCTAAAACACAGGCTGCAGGTTTTGGGCTGGAATTGTTACATTTCTTGGCTCAAAAGTTGCCAGTTTTGTCCGATAGCGTCTTCCACAGTCGCTAAAAGTAGATCACGGGTGTCTTTGGCCTGAGTCGCTTCAATGGCCAGTCTTTGTAAGTTTTCTGCTCCAAAACATGTTCAAACGCCAAGGAACTAAGCACGATACAGCAGGTGGCGCCTTAGTGTGGCTCACAGTCGGCCATTAAACAAGAAGAAGAACATTTCTCTGTTTGATGGAATGTTTGCACATGTTAAGAAATAAAATATGCAGATTTGGTTTGCGGCATTAAAATATTTTATTCAGGCATTAAAAAGGATTCAATTTGACTCACACAATCCTAAACTGGAATCTTCAGGAAGAAATGACATAAATTCACCTGATTTAAGAGACTGAATCTAAAGTTTGAGTAGATTTGGTCTTAGATTAAAAAAACAAAACAAAAAAAACTTTGAATGCAAATTAAACAAGTGCATCTTTTCTTAATTCAGATTATTTTGTGTAATTTCAAGTTGAAAAATAAATCTTTTTAAAAGTTGTTTCAAGTAGGATTGCAGCTTTAGTATTTTTAATCTTCTCTTAGATTTATTCAAAACCGACTCGAATTCAACAAAAAGAACCTTTCAAGCGATTTTAAGTCATCCATCTCGTTTAGGAGGATCACGTTTCTGTTCTGTTGTTGGTTACAGTGATCATTTACCATTTTAAACATTTCCTTAAGCCTTTAAGGACTGCAACGTGAAACGACTTGTCCGTGTGAACGGTCTCTTTTCTTGTCGTTCTGCAGGTGTCGTTTACGTGTCCTCGACATAACCTCACAAAGGGATTAGTTTCACTCCGCCGACAAATCTATAATTACTACTATTACAGACTAGCTGAGTCACAGAGGAAAAAGCTGTAAATAAAGTACAGACTCTGACGTCTGATGTGAAGGTATAGGCTCCATATGATGTGTGTTTAGGCTATTTTATCTTATCTTTACCATCGTTTCATTTTGGTTTTTGGGGCAATTACGTCGTACAGAGAATGTATAAATTATGAGTCCGTTGCCCTGGTCAGAAACAATGTAGAGTTTTAAAGGGGTCATTTATCAAGACCGGCACTAAATATTGAGTACAAGTTGAAAAATAAAAGATGCCATTTTGTAGGCAAGTTGCACCGGATTTAGAGCCCATGTCTGGTATGTAAATGAAAGAATGATGCACGAGTAAAACATAAAAAATAAATAAATCAAACAATAAAAAGCACAAGTGACTCGGCTGCACATACTTGTTTTGCACACCAGCAAACGCTTGGTAGAATGCATCACAGCAGTGGTTCCCAGCCTTTGTTTTGCCTCGTGGTAACTCACAGGCAGGATGAGAACAGGACAAGCACAATGAACCGACCAAAAAGGATAGCACTGGGGGTGTCGGCACAGGGAACAGGTGAAACACATTTGGGCGGGGCAGGTAATCAGCACGGGGGAAGTACAGCAAAACCACAAGGACAGAGCTGAAATGTCAAAATAAAATAAAACACCAGGAACATGGACAAGACGGGTATAGAGTACTACAAAGCTGGATTAGAGGGTTCGTGGGTAAGTTTAGCGTAAACCCTGGTTTTGCCGTGCTACAAAGCTGGGTCACTTTCTAGCACTTTCTGTGTCCATGGAAACACGCCCTTAGTGCAAAACCTGCTCTGGACCAGGTTCCTGGTGTGTTCCAGGAAACTGATAACTTTCCGTCCTACCCATTCACTGTACAAAAGAATAGACTCCTCCTCCTCACTCCTCCCCGTTTACCATATTGAACGGGAAATCATGGCGGATTCACAGACTCCTCCTCCCCAGCTCTGACGAAGCACGTTCCTAAAAAGGGCATAAGGGCGGGGTCTTCACTGTAGACTCCGCCCTCGCGTGGCGTGTAGCTCGTGCAGCTCCAATGCCAACAGTCCGACCCTCATTAGTACGAGATTTAAAAAAATATACATTTTGAAAACCAGCCTGGTTTCTTTAATTGTGACTAACCCAGCGTTCTCTCAGGAGGAATATGTAGCCTTAGAAAGTGTTTCAAAAATAGAAACCAGGCGTGTAAATCATGTGAACAGTCGACTAAAACATAAATCCCTTGACAAAATGTTGGCCAAAACTTAAAAATGTCGTCAAAAGTAACACTGGTGCTCAAATGTCTGGACTGGGATAAACATCTGGCCCTCGAGCTTAAGAAGTCTGATTGCACAACAGAATAAAAACCTCCACGATTGTGATGTTTCTGTACCTCCGACAACAAGAAAAACCCACCACAAAGCAAAACACTTACTACCAGCATTATTATTTTAAGTGCAACCCCAAAGAGTCGAGAATCCAACGCTGTAAAAAGCTGTTGCCCTGAAAGCGTCTTACCTGCACCGCGGCGCTCTCCGTCTGCTCACCTCTGCACAGGCTCCTCCAGCTCTTCCTCCTGTCACTCAGTCCTGGCTCATTGTTATTGTTCGACCCCATCCGACCCGACCAGCTCGACAGGTCTGAAATGACGCAAACTCTCTCCGAAAACTATGACACTATGACTTGAACAGGAAACGCATTTGGTGAAAATACTACCCGAGATCAACACAGTCTCATTTGTGCAAAGGTATCGGACATAGAAGTAGAAAACTTGCAATTATTTATATTTTCAAATAATACGACGTACAAAAAAAAAAAAACTCTAATATTCCCTAATGACCAAGACAGTGGGTTGTGGAAGCATTTTGATTTCCCCTCATATTTATGCCAGTAATCTACAGCAAGTCTCTAAATTTAAAAAAGGTTTCCCTATTCACCAGCAGCGTCCTAAAGCTATTGATAAAAAGTCCTTTCAATATATGACAGAATGTGATCCAAAGATTGAAGTTGATCTGTGCTAAGCATTCAAACGTTCCTCCTGTAAGTGCTGCTGCATTAATAATTATCTAAATGAATGAAAAAATGACAAAGTCTGAATCCAAACTGTTAGTTTTATTTAAATTAAACAATCTGTGGAAGGACAATACAAGGATCATCAGCTCATTACAAAATAAAGCAGGTGCAACAACTACAGTCTAAATAAAATACTACGAACGAAGGGAATGGCAGAGTCTTTGTATAAAAGTTGAGGAGCTTAGGTGGAGCCGGCGTCTGCAGCGGACGAGCTTTGTCTGTTCTTCAAGAATTTCTACAAAAGAAAAACATTAACGTTAAGTTAAAGGTGAAATGAGCACAACAGCTCACAGGTATTTTGTCTCAATAAAATAAAATCTATTTCACAAAAATAGGGGGGGTTTGTTGATGGGGCGCTTATTGCCCTCTTCAACTGGCCCGCTCTACACTCTGGCTTTTTAATGCACCACACTATGCAGGGCTACATCATACTTCACATATAACTCAAATAAATATATAATAATAATGATAATAATTAAACCCAAATTAAAATTATACTGAGGATGGTAATGACAACTGGGAAGTATCAAGATCTCTGAGTATAATATCTATTGATGTACCTTTATAACATAAAAGTAACACTCGGTAATCACGGGTAAAAATCTGAAAGTTAGTTAGTTAGTTATTTATTTAAAAGGACAACGCACAGGTACATTAAAAAGATGGCTGCCCCAGATTTAGCAAAATGCTAATTTCCATCTGCAGTCCTTATACAATCAAAAATACAATTAAAATACAAAACATGGACAATATACATTTGTGCAATATACAGTAAAAAGTGTAGATGAAAGGTGCAGATAAAAAGTGCCAGTTGCATTCATAAAGTGCAGGATAACAAAGTGCAACAGTTTTGATAATTATTTTGTAGCTATACATAATTGGCACATAGATACAATGGCTTTAACACTAATGGTGTGGTGGCCATCAGACGATACCAAGAAATATATTAAGGATCACATTTTTCGTTGTTGTAGTCGTGCGTTGTTTCAATTAATTATATAAACAGTTCATATATTTTTTGTGTAAGTTTGTAAATTGGTCTGTGCGAATGTAGCTGCTGAAATGTTTCAAATTCTCTTTGTTTTGTTCCTTCGGTACCATTATGTAAAATGTACTTTTTTTAATTTATTGCACTTGGGGGTGGGGGCGCTCATAAGCTTTTTGCTTCAGCCCACTCCTTTTGAGCAGAATGTATACTGCTCAAATAAACAAATAAACTAAACTAAACTAGGATAGTTTCAGAAGCTCTATAGCGGCTGTTTTTGGAAATGACTCCGGTGGAACCCGACGATCTCTGCTGCTTTACAAAGGCTGCATGTTGTGCATCATGGACTTTTTCTTCCACTAAAACAAAGTTTTCCCCGGTCTGCTCCTGTGCCTTCTCTCACCCTGTTCTGAGCGGAGGCCCCATTTAACTCCGCCCCTTTCCCTTTGAGTCGCCATAGAGACGGTTGTCAATCACAGCAGAGCTCGAGGCGGAGAAACTGAAACGCTTTGGAAAACTCCATGGGGCTTAATAAGAAGTTTCCCTTTTGAGAGCAGACAAGGAATATTTAAAACCGAAATAACAACTTTCAATGGGCCTAGTTCTATATTATGAATCTAAATATTGATGAGCAGGACTCTGGACTGAGCAGTTTTCTTCATATGAAAGATCAAGAGACCTTTTTAAGTCCGTTTCCAATAAAAATCGTAATTGTCCAAACTGAGTAAAACAAATAAATAAAAAACTCTTCATTTTTTTTGCCATATCGTCCAGCCCTAGTGCAGCGCTTTGAGAAACTCGGTAACACAGGCTTGAAAAGCGCAATACAAGTGTAATTATAATACACTCATCATTTCATCCTGCACTCCAATATACAAAAAGGCCGTCTCATATATACACGTTACCCGTTCCTATGAGCTGGAAAGTGCTATATAGAGATCCACACTTGGAACAATGAAAAGGAAGTGCCCTTTGCAGTAATTAGCTGCACCCACCTCTAAGTTCTCGTAATGTTTGAAGCTCTTGCTGTGGCTGATCTGCGTGTCCTTCGCTCCGGTGAAGAATCGAGTGCAGACTTTACAGAAGAAGCCCGTCATGGGCACCAGGTGCTCCATACCTGCAAAACACGGGGATGAGGAGGAGAAAGTGTCACCAAGACAATCTCGGAACAAACAAAACGAGCCACAAAAACTGCAATAAGAAGCGTTAGAATCTTTAGATGTAATGTTAATACATTTCAATATATTTATCTAATGCCCCGCAGAAGTACCAGCTCTAACGGGACAAAAAGGGCCTCAAAATATTAGGGCTGTTACAATCCACTTTTGTCACGATACATATCGCGATACAGTAAGTAATTATGAGTAATATCTTTACCTTAAAATGTGCAAAAACAGTCATATGTCCAAAGTTTATAAACCAAACGCTATTTGACATTTATTTTTGTGTTAAAGGGACTAGATGCAAGTTGGTCATCTTTATACTCACTACTGCCACCTCAGGTCTTACACGTAACTGCAGTTTCTATATTAAGCTCGTGCATGACGGTGCAGGATTTCAGAGGCAGTTGTGGTGAACAGGTCTGGGCTCATTCTACACATTAGGACATGGCTGGAACGTGTAGGGGGAGGAACATACTTCATTTTAACATTTCTAACCTCCATCTAGTCCCTTTAAGATTGAAAAGTGCATCAACACAAAATTTAACAAAGTGCAGTCTAACTGTTCCTGGGAAACATAAAAATGCCTCCAAACAAGTATTGAAAGTATTGCAATACGATCAGATATTTTGTCCCAGCCCTAATAAATATGGTCTAAATCAAAACTGAATTAGTTCTTAAACAGAACAGAGTTTAAAGTGGACTTATCATGCATATGGAAATTAAAAAGATTATTTTGGTGCCTCAGTGTTGTTGTGTTTTAGAATTTGAAATAATGCCTCTGAGAATTTAATAGTAACAATAAAATCCTGGCGCTACAGCTGATGAAGACTTTGAGAGGGGCTCCTCCTGCTGGCAGCTGTGGGAATAACCTAATAAAACAAATAAACGTTCTTAAAGGTTTTGCGGCGTTGCTTACAACTTCAGAACTAGCCATGTAAATATAATTATTCATTTTCATGTCTTCGATGTTGGGTTTTCAAAATGTGGAGGACAGTTTGGGGTTTTGTACAGAACAAAGCACCGACACTGTAGAAGAAGAAGAAACCGCTAAATTAAACAGGATTAGCCCGTGGATTATTCAAGACGATCCACAGCTTTAGCGCCTCTGCTGTAAGCCACGCCAGCGTAAAATAAACGGACTTACCGACGGCGCTGTTGGGGTCGAACGGAGGCAGGGAATTGTCTGAACCTTTACTCGCCGCGTTCTCTGCGACGTCTTCCTCAGACGGCTCCGGCTCCGCTGGAAACAAACGGATGAAACATGATTCCGGGTTTTCAATAATCTGGGATTTCCTGTAGCGGGAGGAACGTCTGATCGTTACAACCACTGCCCCAAAGTCTGAAGTAACGTTTTTCATTAGGAGGTGCAGCGATCAGGATTTTTGAAACCGATCAGTAACATTTTTGATCGGCCGATAGCGATCATTGCCGATCCGATCACATGGTTGTAATTGATTATTGTGATTCATAATTTAACAGTGACAAATACTGGGCTTTTCTAAATGTGTGCGTTTTATTGGGTGAATTTATTTTCAATATTTATTTGAATATTGTATAGCCTACTAGCTAGACATAGACATTGTCCTGTTTAATCTCCAACTTTATTATTACTTATTATTTATGATATTATTATATGCTGTAGGCCAGCCATTCCCAAGTCTGGGACATCGCGGCCCCCTCATGGATCATAAAATGTCTCGGGGGGCCCCCACTAAAAAAATCATAATAAATTACTCTATTACTATTATAACATTCAAAAGGAATGTTATAATTTTTCAGCTAAAATTACATTAGAAGTAACATCTAGCAATGAAAGTAAACACTGGTTTAAACTGTAAAACTTTTCATATTTATAAGCAGGATTCATACATGTAGCAGCAGGTGTAGTCAACGCCTCATTTGAAAGCTAAGACCTACAAAACTTGTGTCATTGTATCTTTGTCGCTCTTTTGTGGCTTTTTTAATAAAGTTTTTGTGTTTTTTTGTGTTGCATTTCCATTGCTTTTTTCAAGAAGCTTTCAGATTTGGGTAATGCCAAACTGGAGAAAATGTGCTCGTAACCACTTACCTCTCCCTTCCGGCTGTATCTAAATCTAACAAGCTTCTTGACTGGAGACCATGACCAGTGTAATGTCTGATTTGAAAGCTAAGACCTGCAAAACTGATGGTGTCTTATTCGTCGCCATGTTTTAATCAAGTTGTCGTCATATTTTCTTTTACCCCTTTTTTGTCGCTTTTTTGTCGCTATTCTGATGCTTTTTTCAGGACGCTTTTAGATTTGGGTAAAGCCACACTGGAGAAAATGTGCTCGGTTCAGGTGAGGAGGTTAAGGCAAGACGCCGCAGGTGAATAGGGGAGCGTCATTAAATTTAGAGATACCAATTTGAAACGTTTGTTGTAGATTACTGACATTAATATGAACGAATAATGTATTGCACATTTTCTGTCTTTTTCTGTTCCTACATCAAAATAATCCTTTTATTCATAAAAATGCCTATACTTTCAGCGCAGAAATCTAAAAGGGATAGATACACTTTGAATTTATGATTTCATTGGTTTAGTTATTGAATAAGAGATTCATAAGGCGGCTGGGAACAGTTAAACGATACTACCGGTATGGAAAATGGAAAAGTATCGAAAGCAGGTATGGGAAAAAATCTTTAGATCCACGTTTTGATGCTGGACTACAGGAAGTGACTTGGTATTTCAGCTCAAATAAATGATACAAATTTAAAATAAAATGACATTTACAACCTTAATTTTAGCACAGTTTACTCAATGACTGAAGTGCATGTTCCCAAACATACCAGCAGGGGGAGCACTGGTCGTCTCAGTCTCTTGTTTCTCCAACGCCGCGGGGAACTCCTCCTTCAGCACCTCCTCCTCTTCTTCTTCTTCTTCTCCCTTGCCCTCTTCATTCTCTTCTGTGGTTAGAGCAGGAACCTGAAAACAAACCAAAAACATTTCTAAAAACAACTGAAAAGTTTGGGAACATCTCGTCTCTCTCACGATAAGATCTTGCACAGTTGGAATCCCATTTAATTTGTTATTTTTTTTACGCTGTATTCCTGTTATTTTACCTCTGGTGCGTCTTGCTGTGGAGGGTTGGATTCTTCCAGGTTTGTCTCCTCGGCAACAGCTGGAAACGATGCTTCTGTGACCTCACTCACATCCCCCACTGCGCTCTGCTCCTCCTCCATCTCCCCTTGTACTTCCACTGTGAACGGAGGCACAAAAGCACATAGGGCCGTCACGATAATTACTACACCGACGTATCGTCACAGATACACGATATATTTTTGGGCTCGATATTTATCATCAGTACATTTATTAGCATCTTTGTTTCCTTTGTAAAACCTTGATTTTTAACTGAAGCAAATTGAGTTGCCTTTTATTTCATGTTTGTTGCAGCTTGTGTGGTATTTTAGGATATGACGATGCACTTTTAGTATCTAGTATCGTTAGAGTTAATAATATCGTTTATCGCGATACGTTCCTGCCTCGATATATCGAACTTCAAACTTGTTATTGTGACCTAAAAGCATTTAACCACCTAAAAAGAGTTTGACCTCTTAACCCCCTGCCTTAATAGAACGCATTTTCACTAGTTCGGCGTTACCCAAATACAAACAGTTTCTTGACCGGAGTTTACAGCCTATAGGCCAGTGTAAAGCCTCATTTGAAAGCTAAGACCTACAAAACAGATCTAAGATTTTTTCCGCATCATATTTTTTATGCTTTTCCAACGCTTTGTGTCCCATTTTGATGCTTTTTCGTCACTTTTTGTCGCCTCGTGTTGCATGTTTGTAATTTTTTTAGTTGCATTTTGTTCCTTTTTTGTTTAGTTTTTTTGTTTTTGTTGTTGCTTTTTTTTTTATGCGTTTTTTATCCTTGTTTACGTCTCGTTTTTGTTGCTATTTTAACTTTTTTTCCATCACTTTTTGTCGCCTTTTTGTTATTTACATTTTTTTTTTTAAGAAGCTTTTATGCAAATGTACTCGGTTCAGGCGGGGGTTAAGAGGTTAAAAAGACCGCCCCGGGCCCGATTCTTTTGAACAAATCCGCTGATTAAAGTAAACCGTCCCAAACGTAAAGGGACTCACCTGTGGGAGCGCCGGCGTCGTTGGTCTCCGTCTCCGGCGTCAGCTCTTGCTCCTCGGCCTCGGTCTTTACTTCCGTTACAGTCGTCGCCTCAGCCTCGGCGACTTCTTTCCCAACTTCAGGTTCTTCAGTGTTCACCTCCATAGCCGTTACCTGGACAAGAACGAGCACCATGTCATTCTACTCAAGTATAAAATCAAGTGCTGCCCCTTTTATAAATACAATTGTTCAGCACAACAGTGTGAGGAAAAATGTAGGTAACGGATTATAAATGTATGAAATCAATCCAACCCAAATGTGCGATAACGACAAAAACTTGTATCTCAACACTTTTGGGCACTCTCTCGATAACGATGATGAAGCGATATTTGACATCTTACTTTAAATCGCTTTGTCGCTCAAAATTGTATTTTATTTTGTATACAAAATTTCCCAATTTTCCTCAATGTTCCTCCTATTCTTTCCCAAATTTCTCTCCGATCCTTCACTCAATATTTTTCCGTTTGTTTTTCCATTCCCCCAAATTTTCTTAAACATTTCCCAATTTCCCAATATACCCCTGATTTTTCCCTTGTCCCCCAAATAAACCACCCTCACCATTTTCTTTTTCATTCCCCCCCCAGTTTTCCCACTTTTTTCCCCCACATGTCTTGACATTGGAGGTAAACTTGATAGATTTTCATATCTTCTGAAAACAGCAGTTTCGATATTTTCTTCAGAGAACCCTGAAGAAAATATTCTTAGGGGGTCCGGACGCCTCCCCCCACGGAAAAGTAAAAAATGTAGACCCCTCTTACACATTTCCTGGATTTTAAGGGACACATTTTCTGAAGATGTATATATATTTTTTTATTTAAATCAGGTATTATTACTAAAAACTACAGAAAACACGGTCAATTGCGCTGGCGAGAACACTGATCTTGTGGACAAAGTGTTGAAGTTTCCTCCTCACCTCGTCTGCCTCCTGTAGATGATCCTGTGAAGGTTCAGGCTCCTGGGGCTTCTCCTCACTCTGGGACTTTGGTTCTGGCTCTAGTGTGGTCTCTGTGGGAGTGTCTGGAGTCGGGGCTTCGTTGTCGATGTCGCCCACTTCATCCACCGTCACGAAGTCGCTCAGGTCGAAGGGGAACTCCTCCTCCTCCGTCTGGTGCAAAGGAAAGAACATCCATAAAACTGCACCTCTGATGAGAGCAAGGCCATAAGAAGACAGCAGGTCTGATGTTTCTGTGCAAGGTTGTTCACCTGCTTGTGATCTCCTGTCTGAGCAGGAGACGGCACAGACGGTTTGTGGAAGTAAACGCCGATAGAAACATGTCTGTAGTGCTGGGCGAGTGAAGCCTTCTAACACTTTGAGGCTTTTCTGGCAAAAAAGTGTTGTAAGATTCGAAGCCTCTGAGCGGTTTGAACACTGACCTCTTGTGGACAAACGTTATTATTGCGACTTCTCATAAACACGACTGAAGCACCAACACAATCAGGTGCGCAAGAGAAGTTTCAAACAGACGTGTGGCGGTTTTATTATTTGCAACCTGATGTTTGAATGATCAAATCAATCATAGGTCAATAAATAATAGTCATTTTCTTGGAGCTCCAGGGGGCGGGGCCTCAGTCACCTGTCGCTTTGCTGCTCAAAGGCAACACATTAAAGCAGTACTGAGTAACGCGTTTACCTTAATGAATCCTTTCCGTCGTGCCTCTGGGGGTAATACAAGTGTTAATGGGAAGATTGGGGCCAGAAAATCACAATTGCAACTTGACTGCCACCCAATACACACTAATAGAATCACAAATAAGAAGCTAACAGGCTAACGGGCAAAGCTAACTGCGGGCTAGCGCCACTTAAACAGTATTTACAGCCACGTTTGAGTAAAAAGAAAATAATTGTGTAATTGGATGTTCAATATCCCTGTCTTTTCGGTCAGCGTAGTATTTACTCTCACGGACAATGGGCTATATGCACGCAAGCGTCCCGTGACTTCCGAGTGGATTCTAAGTAGTCGTTATAGTCCGTTATTTCCCTATGAGGTCTTGTCTAAAAAAAATAAATAGCTTAAGATTCCATGGTAGACAGTGACTTACTGGTGGAGTCACAGCATCAGGTTAAAAACATCACGTCAGGGGCAAAAAATTCACTACCGGAAACTTCCGTGCTCATCACAGTAAGTGTTTTTGTCTTGAAGCTAACGGCTAACACGAGTTAAAAATGAAAATGGCTACACGATTTTAAACGAGCTGCTCAAAATATAATCTGCCCGTCTTTAGTATAAATACTTTTTAGACGTTTAATTTTTGTGGTGGTGTTTTTTGATGCTAGCCGTTAGCGCTGAGATAAAAAGTCCTACCTCAAAAAACACAGACGTTTCCTGCAGTTAAGAATTTACATCCAACGTAATGTTTTTAACACGTAGCGAGTCACTTCGGATCAGGATCTCACTGTCAGTGATGTTTCCTTGAACTACACATTGTTTTAGACGAGACCTCACAGGGAAATAACGGAGACAAGATACGGAAGCACCGACTTAGGATCCACTTGGAAGTCACGTGTCATTTGCATAGAGCCTATTAATGAGTAAAAAAGCACATCATGCTACGACACCTGCAGTGGCGCTTATGGCCTCTAGGGGCATGAGTTACTCAGTACTGCTTTAATGCACAATCTTTATATTCCATTCAGTTAGAGTTTCAGTTTTCATCCGCGTCTTTGTCACTATTTTGACGCTCGGTTAAGAGGTTAATAGAAATAAGACGAGCCAAAAAAAAACAACACTATTGGGCTCCACTAAAGGGTTTGTCGTTTCCTCACCATGCTCCTCCTGCTGGAGCTCCTCTGTCTGTCCTGGCTGTGGTGGGACCGTTTGCTGCTGTCGCCCCTCCTGTGATCCCCCTCTTCGAAGGGTTTCCTCCGCCCCTCCCTGCGCTCCCAGTCCCTCCTCCACTCCCTCCTCATCTCCTCTCTGCGGTCGTCCCGCCGGGGGTCGCCTCTCCGCTCCCGCTCGTGATCGCGTTTGCCGTGCTCCTCGTGGTCCCGCTCCTTCCTGACCCGGTCTCGCTCGCGCCTCTCCCTGTCCCAGAACTCTCGCTCGCGCCGGTCCCTCTCCGCTCGCCGCCGATCCTCCTCTCGGCCGCTGCTGCCGCTCCGGCTGTTCTTCGCCGGGTCTTTGCTTCGCTCTGCGGACGCTTGTTTCTTCCCCGGAGCAGGCGGGTTTTTGGTCGGTTTCACTGGAGACGTCTGTTCGGCGGCGACGGCCTGGAAGACGGAAAACAGTGACATCTAGTGGTCAATGTGCAGAATGAAATGTGAAGTGATTTCTCAACATTTGGCGTGTGGGCGAAACTAGAAAGAGTGAAGACAGGACTTCGAGCATGTTATTTTTAAGGAACAAGCGCTGCAGGACGGGACGTTTGGAAGAGTGGTTTTCAACGTGAAGAAATTACCATTTACAGGTGAAACTCGGAAAATTAGAATATCATGAAAAAGTGCATTATTTTCTGTTATTCAACTTAAACTGTGAAACTAACATACGATAGACTCAGTACATGCAAAGTGAGATATGTGTAGCCTTTAATGGACTGTAAGCCATAATCATCCAGATTAAAACAAACAAAGGCTCGACATGTGTGACTTTGCATGTACTGAGTCTATATCATACATTAGTTTCACAGTTTAACTTCAATAACAGAAGTGAATGCACTTAACGATATTCTAATTTCCCGAGTTTCCCCTGTATACACTGCGTGATCAAAAAACAGGCACAATATGGCTGGCACGATAATTACATCGAATTTAAGTCGTGTCTCATTGTATTTCACGTTCATAGTGGGATTTTCTAGGATGAAGTACTTTTAAGACATATCTTACTTGTCATTATTCAGCTTTAAAGTTAACACTGCGATTTTGGCCATCTGTGACGAACAATCACTCGTCGTGGGGGAAATCTAAGGTCGTACAGCTTTTTCCACCTTAAGGTAAAAAATTATCTACCTGCCCGCGACTTTGAGAAAGCCATTTATGCATTTATAAGTTTGCGATTTGATTATTGTAACTCTGTGCCCGTCTCCTTACAGAGCCCAAAAAGCATCACCCCTGTGTTAGCTGCTCTTCCTTGGCTTCCTGTGTATTACAGGATAAGGTTTAAGCTTTTACTTAGTCTTTAAAGGGACAATACAGAGTTTAAACACGTTAACATTAAGTATTTTCCTCCCCCTACATGTTCCAGCCATGTCCTAATGTAAGAACGAGCCCAGACCGGTTCACCACAACTGCCTCTAAAATCCTGCACTGTCGCTCAATTATTGAAAAGAAAAGAGAAAGGCCAGGCATAAAGTTATATTTTATTGTGATTACATTTAATCACATTAAACCACCGCCCCGGGATCTCGCAAATGGTCGGTGCCTTTGTGGCTCTTCACAGGATCAGGGTTGAACATTTCAGCTCTCGGTCTCCGACCCCCGTCTTAGATAATATCGCATATTGTACTGCCTCAATATATCGAACGTCAGATTTAGTTATCGTGACAGGCCCACACTGATATATTGAGGCAGGAAAGTATCGCGATAAACGATGTTGAAGACCTTGTAACGCAACAGAAACTAACTCTAAAGCTTAAAAGTGAAGCTTTGTTCGAAAAGGACTTAAAATATCCCACAATCAACGTGAAATAAAAAGTATGGACGTTAGAAAAATTGGGGGAAAAAAAAAAACACTTACCGTTGGATCTTCTGCTTCAGTGGGCGTCTCCTGGGCTGCAGCCTCTCCTCCCGTCGTCGTCACGCCCTGTGCGTCTTCAACCGGTTGGACTCGGGCGCCGTTTT
Source organism: Proterorhinus semilunaris (assembly GCA_021464625.1). NCBI lineage: Eukaryota > Metazoa > Chordata > Actinopteri > Gobiiformes > Gobiidae > Proterorhinus > Proterorhinus semilunaris. Next base: position 7,114,577 of record CM038349.1, read on the forward strand.
CCGTCGGGGGCGTGGCCTCCTCCGTCGCCTGTTCGGGCGTTGGGGTTTTGGCGTCTTCAGGCTTCGTCTCCGTCGGCTCCGCTGCTTCTTTCGCCGGTTCAGGAGTTTCTTCGTTTGCCTCGTTCCCGGTCGCCTCTGTCGTCTCGCTCTTCATCTCCACGTCCTGCGGAGGCTCGTCTCGCGGCTCTGGATTGGCGCCGGTTTGGTTTTGGTCGCCCGCCGGGGTCGTCTCCGCTTCCTTTTTACTTTCAGGCACATCCTGTAAAAACAAAGTTCGCAGCTTAAATGTGTAAGTTTTAGTCTCATGTTTCAAACTGTAGCTAAAATACTCTGAAAGTCGAACCTTTTACTGAAAAACTTCTCTATCAAAGCAAGTAATTGAAATTCTACTCAGTTCAACCTCGTTTTAATCTGACGTCATCCCAAGTACCCCCAAGGGTCCCCGTACCCCTGGTTGGGAACCGGTGGTTTACAGTGCGACTCACTCTGTCTGCGTCGAGAAAGGAAGGGATGACTTTCGTCTGAGGCTTTGGGTCCGGTTTGCGGGAAAACACCAGGGGGTTGTTCTGGATCATACAGGGGAACTTCAGGTAGTGTCTGTAAACGGCGGCGCCCAGAGGACCGTTGGCCAACTCACAGATCACCTAGGAAACACAAAAGTGGATTAGAAAGTGGAATCTGGAATCATTCTGGTTTATAAACCTACTCTTGGGCGCCTTAGCTTTGATGTTTCAGATTTTAGAATATAGAATAAAAGCAGATCTTTTTAGGGATTGTCAATGATGGTTAGAGCCCTCTGGTGGCAGCAGGGGGAATTACACACAATGAATACAGGACAAACGCTACTATTCTGAGCAGAGAAATGCAGTTGTGGGAGGAGTTTTATTAGGCCCGAGCCAGGACTTTGTCCTGGTAAGGGACTTTTGTTCTCCCCCGGTTTCTTGTTATTATTATTATTATTATTATTATTATAGTTACGCCTCTAAGATCCTGTTTTTCAGTGCCTTCCCGTGCAAAAGTACACGCAGAAAATGGCACAGTGATCAGAGTCGGCAAAAATTGCGTGTCAGTGGGCGACATGCACACGCCCAAAACAAAATGGCTCCACAGCGCCCCCTCAAAGTTGACCCCCATTCTTTTGGGGACATGCATTTTTGGCGTAAGCCAATCCCCTTTGGCCCAGCGATAGAGCGCATGGAGAGAGTCACAAAACATCATTATAGCTCCGCCCTCTGACCAACAGGAAGTCGGCCATCTTGGATTGAAATCCTGGAGAAGAAATCTCTCACCAGATGTTTCAATGTACTACTCCTTGGTTTCTCTGCAGAATAAGCTCAAACATGGCTCAATAGAATCTAGAGAAATGGAGCTACATTTTCAAGCCAGCTTTTTTTGATAACGTTTACAGTTTTCACATAGCGCCCCCACAAAAAACATGCTTTTTTCCCGTACCTTGGACAACCCCTCGCAGGCATGCGCTCTATACAATCTGGATCATATTTGGCTGACATAAGGCCTCTTATCGTATGAATCCATAGAGCTCAATAACTTCACGGTGCTCACCAGTATAGCGCCACCTATCTATACCTTGAAACATTTAGTTTGTACAATTTATATGACACTTTGCAGGTATATTCTACACATTAAATCGAACACAAAAATATATTACATGTGTTTGATATTTTCGACGGTGTGGGCGTGGCAATGACGCACAGGAAGTCGGCCATTTTCACTTTTAACCTCTTAACTCCCACCTGAACCAAGTGCATTTCTTTGTGTGCTGTGTTTTCATCTGCACTTGCGTCTCATTTCTGTAACTGTGTTTTTGACGCTTTTTTTCCAGAAGCTTTAAGACATGGGTCAAGACGAACTGGAGAAAATGTACTCGGTTAAAGTGGGGGTTAAGAGATTAAAATGGCACCCCCACAAAAAAAAGGCCTTTTTGCAGTACATTTCACAACCCCTCGCAGGCATGCGCTCTATCCAATCTGGATCATATTTGGCTGACATAAGGCCTCTTACGGTCTGAATTCATAGAGCTCAATAACTGCACGGTGCTCACCACTATAGCGCCACCTATCTATACCTTGAAAATTTTAGTTTGTACGATTTATATTAAACTTTGCAGGTACATTCTACACATTGAAACAAACACAAAAATCTATTACAACATGCCTCTATCTTGCTTTGTTCCCTTTATAATTAGGCCCGAGCCAGGACTTTGTCCTGGTAAGGGACTTTTGTTCTCCCCCGGTTTCTTGTTATTATTATTATTATTATTATTATAGTTACGCCTCTAAGATCCTGTTTTTCAGTGCCTTCCCGTGCAAAAGTACACGCAGAAAATGGCACAGTGATCAGAGTCGGCAAAAATTGCGTGTCAGTGGGCGACATGCACACGCCCAAAACAAAATGGCTCCACAGCGCCCCCTCAAAGTTGACCCCCATTCTTTTGGGGACATGCATTTTTGGCGTAAGCCAATCCCCTTTGGCCCAGCGATAGAGCGCATGGAGAGAGTCACAAAACATCATTATAGCTCCGCCCTCTGACCAACAGGAAGTCGGCCATCTTGGATTGAAATCCTGGAGAAGAAATCTCTCACCAGATGTTTCAATGTACTACTCCTTGGTTTCTCTGCAGAATAAGCTCAAACATGGCTCAATAGAATCTAGAGAAATGGAGCTACATTTTCAAGCCAGCTTTTTTTGATAACGTTTACAGTTTTCACATAGCGCCCCCACAAAAAACATGCTTTTTTCCCGTACCTTGGACAACCCCTCGCAGGCATGCGCTCTATACAATCTGGATCATATTTGGCTGACATAAGGCCTCTTATCGTATGAATCCATAGAGCTCTACCTCATCTACACATGTTGGTCACTGTATACTCGGCAGTAACCAATGACCATGACAGTCACATGCGCCTCAGTCAGAGCTTTCCGACAATGTATAACATGTGGGGGTCAAGGCAAGCACTCCACTTATTCTGCCCCAGCAAAGTGTCAGCATAGCGCCACCTGCTGGCCTTTAAGCTGGCTTTTAAGTGGCTTGTAAGTGGCCCGCCCATCCTCCGTGGAAATAGCCAGAGTTGTTCTTCTGGCAGCCTGTTGGCCTCTGTCAGAGTTTCCCCTGAAATTCGTCAATTTTCCCAATTTCCACCTTTATTCACGGAAGCCACACTTTTAGACTCGTACGTAGATATACTACCCCTCTGTGACAGACAGAAGCTTTAATTTGGACGTGTTTGCCTCCAAATTCAGCTTTTTTGGACTTTACAGTCACAGGAAGTTCAGATAGACTGTTTCCTGTCCGTCTCTGCGTGTTCCTCGTACTATGTGGCTCTCACCAAAGTATTCCTTCATCTATCGGGAGTTCTTTCATAAGATTTATCTAAAATTCGCTGTGTTTTTACATAAGCCTGTGTAGCTCCATTGGTAGAGTGCAGGGTTTGCACCGTCATATTGCCGGTTCAATCCCCACCATGACTTTTTTTTTTTTTTTTTTTTACGCAGTACCTACTGGGAAGAACCTGAATTGGCAACTATGCTCCCACCCTCATTAAAAACTGGAAAATGACCCACACGTTGTACCACATGCCGTTTCATAAGATATTGCACATTTCGGCTGTTAAATAAATGTGCTTGTGTAGCTACATGGGTAGAGTGCTAGGTTCCCAACCATGGGATTGCTTGATCGATTCTGTCCTTAACTCTTTTTTATTTTTTATTTTTTTGACTCGGCAACTACTGGGAAGAACATGAATCGACGCCTTTGGTCCCACCCTCATTAAAAACAAAGAAAGAAAAGTTGTAGCACAACTACACAGAAAGACATGGGGAGACAGTAGGGCAACAATAGAGGCAACACTAAATGTCTAAAACAATCAATAGTGGGGCAAAAATCTCCTGAAATGACCTTGCTGGGACCTATTTTCAAAATCTGTGATTTAGAGAAAAGTAGCCACCATCGGGTGTACTGCAGTATAGGGTTATAGCTCAATGATAGTTTACCGGTCTCCAGTACATGAGGTTGCCAGTTCAAATATGATTTTGACGCTTTTCTAACTCTTTTTTTTTTTTTAAATATAGATTTACCTGACAGTTATGCTTGGGTTACTTGGTTCATATCTGGAACAGCAGCAACTGCTCCTGCTGAGGAGAGAGGGGGACACATGACCTCTCTCCTCCAATGCCATGCTGGGAATTAGCCCTAATTACAAAATGTTTTAATCAATATTTCCAGAACTATAATTCCGTTTTCTGTCAACTGATCAGTGCAAGTGCAAGTGCAAGTGTTTCATAAGATTAATGTAAGATTCACTGTGTTCCTATCTAAGCCTCTGTAGCTCCATTGGTAAAGTGCAGGGTTCCCATCCGTTAGATTGCTGGTTCAATACCAACCTTGACCTTTTTAATTTTTTTTTTATATTATCGGTACCTACTGGGAAGAACCTGATTTGGTGCCTATGGTCAGATCCTCATTCAAAACAAAGCCAGCTTTTTTTATAACGTTTACAGTTTTCACATAGCGCCCCCACAAAAAACATTATTTTTCCTCGTACCTTGGACAACCCCTCGCAGGCATGCGCTCTATCCAATCTGGATCATATTTGGCTGACATAAGGCAACTCACGTTCTGAACAGATAGAGCTCAATAACTGCACAATGCTTAACACTATAGCGCCCCCTATCTATACCGTGAATATTGCAGTCTGGATTATTTATCTCCCACTTTGCCGGTATATTCTACACAATAAACTAAACACAAAATGATATTACATATGCATCATACTGGGTAAGATGTGGGCGTGGCCAAAGTAAACGTGTTCCTGAGAGCATCATTATTACCCATGATAACTGGCACATTCTTTGTCCCTTTGAGTTTTAAATGTTATCACTTATACACCAGATGGCCTTGAATCGTTTTACATATACACAAAAATTATCCACAGGTTGTGTGTGAGGCCGAGGGGAGAGCAGGTTTGGGTGAGAGCAGGGGCGGTAGCAAGGGAGGCGGTCGCAAGGGGGGGCTGTGCCAGGGGCGAGGGCCTACATCGCCGCTTGCGGCTTTAATTATTATTATTATTATTATTATTATTATTATTATTATTATTATTATAGTTACGCCTCTAAGATCCTGTTTTTCAGTGCCTTCCCGTGTAAAAGTACACGCAGAAATTGGCACAGTGATCAGAGTCGGCAAAAATTGCGTGTCAGTGGGCGACATGCACACGCCCAAAACAAAATGGCTCCACAGCGCCCCCTCAAAGTTGACCCCCATTCTTTTGGGGACAGTCATTTTTGGTGTAGGCCAATCCCCTTTGGCACAGTGATAGAGCACATGGAGAGAGTCACAAAACATAATTATAGCTCCGCCCTCTGACCAACAGGAAGTCGGCCATCTTGGATTGAAATCCTGGAGAAGAAATCTCTCACCAGATGTTTAAATGTACTACTCCTTGGTTTTTCAGCAGAATAAGCTCAAACATGGCTCAATAGAATCTAGAGAAATGGAGCTACATTTTCAAGCCAGCTTTTTTTGATAACGTTTACAGTTTTCACATAGCGCCCCCACAAAAAACATGCTTTTTTCCCGTACCTTCGACAACCCCTCGCAGGCATGCGCTCTATCCAATCTGGATCATATTTGGTTGACATGAGGCCTCTTATGGTATGGATCCATAGAGCTCAATAACTGCACGGTGCTCACCACTATAGCGCCACCTATCTATACCTTGAAACATTTAGTTTGTACAATTTATATGAAACGTTGCAGGTATATTCTACACATTAAATCGAACACAAAAATATATTACATGTGTTTTATATTTTCGAAGGTGTGGGCGTGGCAATGACGCACAGGAAGTCGGCCATTTTCACTTTCAACCTCTTCACTACCACCTGAACCAAGTGCATTTCTTTGTGTGCTGTGTTTTCACCTGCACTTATCTCATTTCTGTAACTGTGTTTTTGACGCTTTTTTTCAAGAAGCTTTAAGACATGGGTCAAGACGAACTGGCGAAAATGTGCTCGGTTAAAGTGGGGGTTAAGAGATTAAAATGGCACCCCCACAGAAAAAATGCCTTTTTGCAGTACATTTCACAACCCCTCGCAGGCATGCGCTCTATCCAATCTGGATCATATTTGGCTGACATAAGGCAACTCACGGTCTGAACAGGTAGAGCTCAATAACTGCACAGTGCTCAACACTATAGCGCCTCCTATCTATACCTTGAATATTGCAGTCTGGATTATTTATCTCCCACTTTGCCGGTATATTCTACACAATAAACCAAACAAAAAATGATATTACATATACATCATATTGTGTAAGATGTGGGCGTGGCCAGTGTAAACGTGTTCCTGAGAGCATCATTATTATGCATTCTTTGTCCCTTTGAGTTTTAAATGTAATCACTTATACACCAGATGGCCCTGAATCTTTTTACATGAACACAAAAATGATCCATGCTATAGCGCCCCCTGCTGCAAAGAGCAAGAGTTAGTAGACAGAGAGCACACAGGTTGTGTGTGAGGCCGAGGGGAGAGCAGGCTTGGGCGAGAGCGGGGGCGGTTGCAAAGGAGGCGGTCGCAAGGGGGGGCTGCGCCAGGGGCGAGGGCCTACATCGCCGCTTGCGGCTTTAATTGGTTTTATTCTGTGAGTGACGGCGCTCGGAGCTCTCACCAGGTTCTTGACGGCCAGACTCCGGAGCACGGTCCCGATGCGGCTCACCAGTTTGTGCACAACCGACGCAGCGGACGGCGTCGAGGGGACGTTGGACACAACGATGAGCATGCTCCAGGACGTGCCCTTGGACTTCGTCTACATGACAATGATTACGGGATATATACATTTGATTAGGAAACACATGAGAGGATGGACAGTTAAAGATCAAAATCACAGGCTTTTAGAGGTGGGAATATATGGTCTGCCGGAGAATATTGAAATTGTTGTTTCAAATTGATCTCTAATGGTAAGAAATGTGGGGAAAAAGCAGGGGGGAAATAAAAGAACATTTTGAAGGAAAAAAAAAATGTATAAAAGTAAAAAAAGAAATAAACAGAAATTGACAAAAAAACGTGCAAAAAACGTGCAGAAAAAAATATTATTGCTTCAGTCTTCTACTTTTGAGCATCTATGACTGTTTAATGTATTTTGTAAATTAGGAAAATGTAAGCTGCTCAAATAAACTAAAATAAAACTCAGGAGGGAATAAGTTCTATCAAATGTCAATGTAATGTAAATTGTATGTGAGACGCTGACATGTTATCAGGAGTGCTCCTTAAAAGGGAAAATGAGTCGAGTATAAGCCTATTGACTATTGAATATGGAGTCGGTCACATAGGCTTCCTTGGCTCGACTCCTTTGGAGCTTCCATTACGGTGTAATGTCAATTTTAAAAGAAAATAAAAACCTATGTAAACAGCTCAAATTAAGTAAACTAAAAACTAAACTTAAATACAGTCTTTTCAAAGGTCTAAAGAGCTCAGCTCTTGAATATTTTGTATTAGAACCTATTTTGATACAATAAAGCAGGTCGTGTCATTCGGCTTTGAGGATTTTTTTTCTGGTCAGCAAAATCATATTGGAAAAACAAAAAGAAGTTACATTTCTTTTTCAGTGCATTAAACTCATTGAATCTAAATCATGACCTTCATATCGAAATAAAAGTGAATTGTTGCATCCCCATAAAAATGTACGAAAAATACGAACTCCAGGGTTATAAGGCAAGACCTCAGCGAGACAAAGGGATTATGTTTGCAGAAGACTGTATACAATCTAAAAATGTGCTTCATCTATTGCAGCCTTTCACAACTGTTGATTAAGCATTAAAGTAGAAAATCTTAACTTGCTTACCGACTGCATGAAACAATTGTACAGAGCCACCTGTGTGAAGAAAAGAGCGTTTAGATCGAGAAAACGGTCCTGTAACAGAAACCTAGTGTAATAAAGACTTCCTCACCGGCGTGTTGATGCTGATGTTCCTGGAGAACCGTTTTATTACGAGTTTGTTCCCGTTAACGGTCAAAGGGCTGAACGCGTGGACCTTCACCATCTCTGCAGCTGCGGCCATGTCGGGAAATATCAGAACGGCCTGAAAACACAGAATCCACGATTACGCTGTAACGGTGGACTTCAAAGGAGGATGTAGCATCATCGACTTTCTTAGAGTAGTATTTCATAACATTCAGGCGGTTTTAAGTAATCCGCGGACAAAGCTGTTGAATTGAGCAGTTTCTTCTTCTACGGTGTCAGCGCCTCGTTCTGTACTTCCTGATTACGCTCGCTGTTCAAACCCAAAAACTGTCCTCCACATTTTTAAAGTTCTGTGCTCGAAGTGTTACACGCCGTCTCCAACCTGGAAGTTATTTTTAAAGAAAATTATTCCTATAGCTGCCAGCAGGAGGCGCCCCAGTTGAGATTTTCACCAGCTCCTCCTTCTGAATTTCACTGTTACCATTAAATTCTTACAGATTCAATAAAAAAAAAAAAGTACATCAAAGCCGAGGCTCCATAATGATGTTTTTCAGTATTTTTTAATCTCCATATGCAAGACACGTCCACTTTAAGGTTTCATTATCAGTCATTGACAAAAACTGAACTTTTGTAAAATCTTTGGAGATTTCGGTTAACTTTTATTTCAAAACAATAATAAAAAAAAAAAAAAAGGAGCAGGTTCATAAGGTTTTTACAGCTCGCATTAACAAACGCAGAATTAAATTTCTTACAATTTGCAAACATTTCATCAGAGGAAAGAGAATTGGACAAAACTGTATAAAATATATTACGGCAACGTAATATATTTTAGACCATCATTTTTTTTCAATGATCTTGTACAATAGACAATTTTATCATTTTCCAATCAATTTGAATCTAATTTAATGCTTTTTAATCGACATTCAAGGCCTTAATTTGGGCACAGTTCATTAATCACTTCTTTTACTTTACTTTTTATCCAACCAGCAACAGAAAGCGATTTACTGAAATAGGTGACGGTTGAAAGTACCTTCCTGATCTGTTTGGCCGCGATGACGTCATCTGGATACCCAAACGGCTCGGCCAAAGCTTTGAGGTCGTCTTCAGTCCAGCCGCTTTCGGGGAGGTCCTCGATCAGCACCACGCCCTTCTGTAACGACAGCACCCGGCTCAATGTGAAGCACTTCCACCAACACGGAGGCAAGGTCATGATTTATGAAGCAATTACCGACTTTTGACATTTAGCGCCTTAGGAAAATAGATCGATTAGAAAACATTCTAATCGATCACATTGTAGCCAGTGTTAATTTCGTCGACTAAAATATTTAGTCTTAATTTTAGTCAGTGATTTTTCTGACGACTAAAATTGGACTAAAACTAAATTAAAAGTTTTTCATGCGACTAAAACTATGACTAAAATGTCCAGATGTTTTAGTCGACTAAAATAAGACTAAATATGAAAAGGAGAGACTAAAATCATCCAAACTTCTATTGACCGTCTGAAAGAGCCTCCTATCATGTAAATTCACTGCCAAAGGAACAGCTCTGAGCTTTGTTCATGAGGGAGCAGCTCCATGAAGCAGGACCTCCATTAAATATGATTATAATGAATATTATTAATACAAAGTCGACTAAATTTGTCTTAAATTTAGTCGACTAAAACTCGACTAAAATTGAAGATATTTTTTTGACTAAATCTCGACTAAAATTCAATTACATTTTCGTCAAAAGACCAAGACTAAAACTAAATTTAAATATATTGTCAAAATTAACACTGATTGTAGCAAACAGAAGATTCACGAATATACGCTCGTAAAAAAAAAAAATTGTAAAACACCTTTTCAGGAACTTGATCAGCCCCAGCTCCTGCAGAAGAGACGGAAGTAAATTAAAATCATTAAAAAAAACGCTGTCATTGTAGCTGATGTTAAAACACGGAAAGGTTTCCTACCGTCCTGCTCCGGCTTCGCTGAACTGGAAAAACAAATGCCCACGTTTAACAGCCCTTTAAAAACACTTGAATTTGAAGATATGTTTTTTTCTTTTTTATTGGTAACTTACCCGTCGGCATCAGACGACTGCCCCTCCTCTGGAATCTGAGAGAAAACACAAAATCACACCACGACTTTAGTGAAAAAAAAAAAAAAAAAAAGACGACGTGACTCATTCGGAGACGTTACCGTGGCGACCGTGGCGGTGATCACTCGGTCTCGGATCAGCAGGTTCGGAGCGTTGGAGAAAGTCCGGGCGTCCTCTGCTTTCATCATGCACACCGACGCCTGGAGAATCAGACCCGGGGGATGGATTAATGCATGTCGATTTTTCTTCTCATTTGACAGTTTTAATTCCTGTGCTTCCCCGATGTGCAATTGTTAATTTCGCTGATTCAAGCCATTTCTTTTACTATTTCGAGCAAAATGTATTAAAGGAGGGGGCATTGTGCTAAATTTAAAGCCATTTTCTCATCAAAAACAGACCTGGAGCCGTGTTTCGAGCCGCTAGCACTACTTTGGGTTATCTTTGAATCTTCATCAGCGGCAGGTCCTAAAAGGTTTCTACTGAGGTCATACGTATCTAGGAACAGAGTCGCCTCACGCTCGTCTCAGGCCCGACCTTACGGAGCCTGAGCTTCTTCCGCCCTGTGTCCGAGTCTAATTTCTCTGTTACTGTACCCTAGTTTTGCCTACGGGTGTCACGGTTTAAATGTTTTGAGTCACGATTATTGTGAAAGAAAATATTGCGATTTTACGATTATCGACCGAATGAAAAGAACTGATATTTTTAGTTTTTGTCTTTAAAAAGCTTTTTAATACTTGTAAACTTGTAAACATTCACCGTTTCTAAAAATGAAAAATGCTTTAAGAGTGTTTGCATTAAAATAAATTGTCCTACATTGAATAATACAAAACAATGTCAACTTTACTTCTATATAGGCCACTAAGCTATGGCTTCCAGTTCTCAAAAGTTATGCTGCTGCTTAATTATTCGTCAGATGTTTTGATGAACAGAGAATGAAACGTGTTTACAAAGTGACTAAGGAGACTCTTTTGAACAGCTGATTTCCACATGTTTCACTTTCCTTTCTGCTACGCTGAAGCAGAGCGGAGCGTTAGCTTTTGTTTACATCCTGAGCCAGTTGTGGCTATTTCCGAACAACTTTTTTGGGAATTATGCAGTTCGTTACCTTGACCTGGACATTCACAGCGAAGGATTATCTCCAAGATGTTGTTTATATTCGACGTAGCCGATATCAGCGGCAACTTTCTGACGACAGGGTTTGCATAACGGACGTCCATCGCCAACAACAACGCCTTGGTCATCTTTTGGATCCTAAAGACGTCCCACTCTGCTGACTTCAGTCGTTTTTGTGTGGATACAACACTGGAGGAGAGTGTCCTCCTGCCTCGCTCAACTACCGGTGAGTTTACGCTGTTTGTCGTGCAGCGGCTCGTGCGTCAGCGCGAAAAATTTCCGTGGCTTCTGAAATTTGTACGGATAATCGTGACATCCCTAGTTTCCCCATTAGCTTTTATCTGCGCGTTCGTGTTAAGTGCTGTTTTTTTCCAAAGCTGTTGAAGCGATGGCCGAAGCAGCAATGAATGACATAAACCGAGCGTCACATCTTCTGTTCCAGTAGCCTTTTCCAATGCTGTATTTTACCCATGAATTCAGGAAAGGCTCAGAGCGACGGGTGCCAGTCGTCTGACAGGGGGACCCGCACAGCGCCATTTAAAGAGATCGTGTTATAATTATGAAATTGTGCGTTTCTATCACTCGTTCCTTATGGGAAACGCACGGAAAACCCACTTTAATTCAACTGTACAACAAAGTGCAGCTCACGTTAATGCCAATAAGATTTCTTCACCTGCAGACACCGATCTTTCTGCTCCTCGTCGTCGGGGAAGGGCATCAGGAGCACGTTGTTGATGGGGCCGAAGGATCCTGCCAAGTTGATCACCTCCTGCTCCGTGGCCTCTTTGGGGATGTCCGTCAGATAAACCAGGCACTCCGGATCGTGGGCCACTAAAGGAGGCGCCGCTTTCTTCTTTTTGGCCGGCGGACCCTCGTCGGCCTGGGACAGAAAAGGCAAGCAGCCATTTTAATGATGCAATATTAAACAACGTTAAAGCCTCCTTTCTGTAGGAACAGAGAGACTTGCGGTCATACAAACCTGTTTGCCGGACTCTGGCCTCAGGCTCTTGGATTTCATCTGTGGTCTCTTAGCGAATTCTCCCTTGAGGCTCGTGAAGCGCTTGGTGTCGTAATGCGGACGCTTCATGAACATGCGCGATGAACCTTCGGGGGAAAAGAGGTACAAAAACAATTCATGTTCAAATGAATCCATTCCCGGCTCTTTTCTGAATATAAAAACGTTGGTATGGATGAAATGAATCCACTGACCAGGCGGCTCCCTCTTCTCCCAGTGCTCCCTGAAGGGGGGTTTGCGAAAGTCTGAGCCGCCGTGAGAATGAGGCCGCTCAAACCTGCCATCAACATCTGCAGGGAAAAAAAATAACACACATTGTAAAAATACAGATACTTTTTTCCGATACCTATACTCAAATATTTGTCATCTAGAACCAGAAAACGGAAATATAATTAGCCTTGGCATCAAAACTTGGTCTATAAAGATATTTTTTTGGTACCTGCCTTCAATACTCTTATTTTTTCGATACCAGTGGAACCTAAACTTTTCATGGCTGGTTACCAACTTTCATAACGCATTTCCACCATCCAGGTTGTGTTTATAACTCATTCCACTCAAAGAAAAAACAAAATTAGGAAGTGGGCCTTCTCAAGATATGTTGTAGGACCATACGTTGCCTCCATAGGTATAATATACAATAGTTTAACCTTTCAGCCCCATCCCTAGTAATGATCCTGTGTGGTCTGTGAAATAAACATGGCTGCGCACGCTCCTCCTACGAAGCCTGTTCCTTAAAAGGGCTTCCCCCCCCCCCCCAAGTGTTCATAGGTTTAGATATTACAGGAATGTCAGCTCCCTCCCATGAGGACCAAAGAAGCCCATTGTTGCCTCATACCCAATTAGCTTCCATTAGCTTCATTAACACTTCTAGCTTGTCCTAAATACCTTTGTGGTAGGGGTGATGCCTGGGCACTTGGTGCGGGGCGTACGCTTTGCCCCGGGGCTTGTAGGCCAGTCCTCGCGGTTTGTCCGAGGGCGGAGGCGGGGACCAGGAGGTGGAGCGAGAGTGTCCGGCCGAGTGCCTCTTATGGTCCGCTGTCCTGCCTCCATACTCGCGGCTTAGGAAAGAACAGAACTTTAATACAAATTTAATTTAAAAAGCCGAGCGTGTTTCATAAACATTTGTTCAGACGGCAGCACTATTTTACCATTTGTTAGCGTTAAATTAGCATTAGCCTTTAGCTTTAAGGCTGACTCACTAGTTTGTGCTACATTATCGTCAGACTGCGTATTTACCACATGGCTATAATGTGTTGTTTATATCCTGATCTCTTAGGTCAGTGCCCTCTGCTGGACACATGTGGAATTATTTCCCTTTTTTTAATCGTGGCTGGAGTGAGCATTCTGGTCATTTCTTTAAAAATTCATAACTGCACAGGACGGGCTAAAGAGTGACTTTTTTTTTTTTTTTTTTTTGACAAGTATGTATGTTCTACAAGGCCCGGATCTGGCCCCGTGTTTGACATGTGCTCTATAGAAATAAAACAGAAACCTGGAAGTTGCTTTTGCCTATTGACAAGAATGTGAAGAGAATTCAAAATAGTTAATATTTTATCTGCAAGATTTTATCAAGCAGCATTACTTTAGCTCCATGTGGTTAAAAAGGGTCGAAACACCACACCTTCATTATCTGAAAATAACACTAAAAACAGACTAATTGATTGGCCAAATGAGTTGCAGCCCTAGAAGCCGTTCTGCTCAGTGTGGCCGAGGTAAATAACCCAGCGTGTATTTAAAGAACATATTAAATTGCTTTTTAATGAGCGCGACACTAACCTTGACACTTTTGGCTTCCAGTTGGGATACCTTCAGAGAGAGGCATCAGCAGTTAGCACAGGTCACAAGTGTGAAGCATTATTTTAATCATCATCATATTCTCAGCGTTTCATCATGGCATTAATAACGCCGGGTCTAAGCCTTCGTACTTTCAATCTAAAAACGTACAACTTTTAATGACTCTTTCTGTAACTTTGCATGAAATCAGGATAGGGCTGCACAATATATGTCCAAATTATCCTAACTTTAAGTGACTGGAATTTACACCAAAACACCCTAAAGGAAAACTCGCAGGAACTTTAAGCTGCATAATAATCAGTTTTAGGGGGAATTTTTCAGATTCTGTTCCATTTTAGCCTGATTTATGAATTAAAGTCTTGCTGTGACAGAATTTGATGAAAGGTTCAGTAATCGAATATTGCAGGTTTTTCTAATATTGTGCAGCCCTAGTGCAGAAAATGTTTCAATCAGGAAACTAATAATAGGCATCATTAACTGGCATTAAACTTAATAGGTTGCGTTCACATGACATAACACTATGGTATCTGTCGAAACCAGTGTTAATTTCGTCGACTAAAATATTTAGTCTTCATTTTAGTCAAAGTGATTTTTTTGACGACTAAAATTGGACTAAAACTAAATTAAAACTTTCATGAGACTAAAACTATGACTAAAATGTCCAGATATTTTAGTCGACTAAAATAAGACTAAATAAAAATGAAAAGGAGAGACTAATATCATCCAAACTTCTATTGACTGTCTGAAAGAGCCTCATATCATGTAAATTCTCTGCCAAAGGAACAGCTCTGAGCTTTGTTCATGAGGGAGCAGCTCCATGAAGCAGGACCTCGATTAAACATGATTAAAATGAATATTATAAATACAAAGTCTACTAAATGTGTCTTAAATTTAGTCGACTAAATCTCAACTAAAATTGAAGATATTTTTTGACTAAAACTCGACTAAAATTGAATTACATTTTCGTCAAAAGACTAAGACTAAAACTAAATTAAAATATGTCGTCAAAATTAACACTGGTCGAAACGCCACATTTTCGACTTGGTTTATAGTTACTATCGCTGTAATGGCTGGACTTATCCACGTGAAACAAAACCTGTCAAAGTTCGACGTCTTCTCTCATTACATGTGAACTAAGGTCACATGACGGTCTCATAAAAAGGTGTCCAAAAGTGGAGAAGGTATTTAAAATTATGCTTGATGTTGGTCAGATGAAATGACTGACAGTATGAAAAAAAAGTTCAGCGTTTGCCTAAATGGGTCATAAAATGTGGTCTAATCTTTAGTTAAAATGTTATTAAAATCATAAGAATGAGTAAACAGTCTGCTAAACTAATACCACCCAAACATTTACATTTGATCATATTTGTATTGGCCATAACATGTAAACATTCACAGGAGAGCGTGGGATAAGGATGTTTTGTTGCCTCAGGGCCTGGACAACGTGAGATCACCAATAGAAAAATGAATTCATAAGTTTATCAAGATATTTTGCAGAAAGACCCAGTGTTGTTTTCGGCAGCACTTTTAGTTTTAGTCTGGACGGACAAAAATGCTTTTAGTTTTAGTCACGTTTTCGTCCGTTTTATTATAAAAAGTTACAATTAATTTCGGTAAGTATTGAAAATTGGGATAAATAATAGTCATCTATTGGCTTTATAGCTTTTGACAAACAAATTACAACACATTACAACAAATTACAGGCACAAGTAAAAGTGTCATTGTGACTCATGCTTTGTTGATTTTCATACGCTACGGTATTTAAAACTGTCCCGAGTTCGAGGTCAGACGCGCTCGGTGGAGGATGTACGTTAGCCGTGCACTGCACGCCACGGGGAGAGACAGAGGCGCCGCTGCCCGGACGCATCATGGGAGCTGATGGCGCCGCTCTGTGTCACGTTAACCGGTGTGTTCTCAAACTCGGACGAACCACTTTTTCTTATTTTAGTCTCGTCTCATTAACGTAAACTCATAGACGTCTCATGTTTTAGTCCCAAAGAGCTATTTTTTGCTTGTCATTGTTACATTATCATTAAAAAAGCTCACAACGTTCAGGAGGAATCTTGGATCATTTCTCTTTATAAAACTCTGCAGTTCAGTGAGATTCAGGCGGTGCACTTACTTTTTCCTGTGAATGTTTACATGTTATGGCAAATAAAAATATGATCAAATGTAAATGTTTGAGTGGTATTAGTTAAAGCAGAAACTGTTTATTCACTCTTATGATTTTACTGAAGATCAGACCAATTTATGCAGAAATAAACGTTTTCCTCCCACTGTCGATGAATGTGGCAGGTTTGTGAATCCAATCACTTCCAATTTTCTGTTTAGAGATTTCTTTCCAGAACTGCGTCTCTCCCATCGATTCGCTTTAGCCTCTGCTCTAAACTAAAACCATCACACGAGAATCCAGAATGTCGTGAACGCAGCCTATTAAACAGGCCCAAACCCAGTAACACCACCCCAGAGACTAGCGCCGTCACATGCGGCCTATTTGTGACTCTAGTTTGTGTTGGAGCTCGACTCGTCTGCGCAGCCTCACTTTGTGCGCAGGTGTCTGCAGGCTGCGGTGTGGTTCACCGTCTCCAGATGCTCGACCCAGTCCTGAAAACAAAACAAACACCAGCGCTGACCAATTTAAATCCACCAGCGAACAGAAACAGTCCACATTTCATCGGTCACAGGAGGGAGGCTCTGAGGCACAAGTCTTTACAAAAACCCTTCATGTACAGAAGTGAGACTGGAAATGAAAAAGGCCAAAGCCGCAACAACATAAAAGACAAAAAGTTGGTCATTTTAAATCAGTACCAGTTTCCATCAGGCATGTAACCGATTTAGGATTGGCTTAGGATTCATTTTTACACACACTTGCTGAAAGCATCCGATACAACCTTATTACAATAATTGAATTTGATTACACATTTACTCGACTAATTATTAACCATAAATCATTCTTACAACACGTGTGCACAGAGGAGCTGTCGGCCACATTTCAACAAACCTTTATTTAAAAAGTAGGGATGCACCGATCGACACTGGTATCGGAGCCGATACTGGAAAAAATACAATATCAGGTGTCGATACTGAACCGATACTTGTTTTGGCTCTCAATGTTTTAAAAACACAACTTTCACCAAGTAAATCTCAGTGAATGTGGGAATGCTGTACCTCAATTTCAAAGGAGAATTCTAATGTTAAGCTGACGGGCGGTTGTAATCCAGACTGTGTTTACTACATTGAACAATTATTTATTAACACATTTTTATTATTATTATTATTATGGAAAAGAAACCACTTTTTCACTCACAGCAGCCACTTAAGGAAGTCTCTTGGTATCGGTTAATATCGGATTTAGGCAGATACTCAAACCCCCAATATCGGTATCGAAAAAAAAAAAGCTGGATCGGTGCATCTCTCTTAAAAAGCGTTTGGTCCTGCCTCATCTCTGGTTTATTTGATTTTATGCAATCTTTTTTATTACAGCTGGTGTCAGGGCATGGCCAGAAAATTAAATCTCCATATGCAATACCCAGCTTGGACAATTACGACTTTAATTGGAAATAAACTTCAAAAGGTCTCCTGATATTTCATATGAAGAAAACGGCAGACCATTTATATTTACATTCACAATATAGCCCACAATTAGGCCCATTGAAAATTGTTATTGTTCTTAAATATTCCTTGTCTGCTCTCAAAAGTAAAACTTGAGCTCTGCTGTGATTGACAGCCGTCGCCATGGAGACTCAAGAAAAAAGGGGCGGAGTTAAGCTGTGTGTGAGACGCATGCCGCGGATCAAACTGGGGGAAACTGAGTGGAAGAAAACTACCGTGCACTCTCAAAACACAACACCTTTGTGAAGCAGCAGAGATCGTCAGAAAGTCACTGGGAGCGTCTGAAACGCTGCTATAGAGCCATAGAGCGGCAGACGCAATTTTACGATTTAGCCATTTTCCACATCGTCTGTTTTAAAAGCATGAAGTAATTCGATTTATCGCCCAGACCTAACTTGTGTTGTTGCATTTGTTTATGTCTAATTATTTTAACACTGTAGAAACAAGTTTCGTTTTTATATTTTTTCTCTGCCACTTACCTCGGCAGCTCAGTTTGTCACTGGGCCAGAGCTGGAACCTGTTTCAACTCCCTGCCTTTGTTTAGAGACTTGAGCTGTAACCAGACCAGTTAACAGCTGGCTTTAACTGCTCAAAACTTACAGGAGGCCAATTCACTTTTTTAAAGTTAACCATTTTATTTCTTCAAAAATAACTCCTTTCGAGCACTGCCGTCGACACCGTAGCATTTATTATGGTCCTTTCAAACCCATTGGACTATCAGAATCTCCAGTGGACTCAATGGACACTGCGTTGGTTCGTCACTCACCTTTTCCTGATCACACTGCATGTCGCACAAGGAGCAGGTGTGAGGATAGACCTTTGGAGGCACGCCAGAGAAATCGTTGATCATGGTAGGCGTGGGAAGCTTCTTGCTGCCGGCTGCTGCTGCTGTTGTTTTGGTCACGATGCGCGCAGGTTTCAGTGCGGGCCGTGGTTTGGACACAGGCGGCTCCACGCTCCTCTTCTCAGCTGAAGCTCTTGGTTTGGGCGGTTCTTGTCTGTAGTCGCGGTCTTGATGTCGTTGTTTTGAGGAGAACTCTCGCAGCGGCGGTGGGGAGCGGCTGGTGTG
The DNA here is from genome assembly GCA_021464625.1 of Proterorhinus semilunaris. Taxonomy (NCBI): domain Eukaryota; kingdom Metazoa; phylum Chordata; class Actinopteri; order Gobiiformes; family Gobiidae; genus Proterorhinus; species Proterorhinus semilunaris. Next base: position 7,133,237 of record CM038349.1, read on the forward strand.
GTGCTCGCTGCTCCTGCGTCGATAGTCTCGGTCTCCGTGTTTGATGGGCTCAGTCGGCTCCAGGCGAACCTGGCGGCCCACACTGTGCTCCAGCTTTGGAGCAGGCGCAGGGTACATTTTCACAGTCCTCTCGTTGGAGAGGGGCTCCTTTTTGAAAGTTTTTGGAGGGCCGCTCTCCTCCTTTGCCTGACTGGCATGGCCATAGTCAATGACTCTTCCCTCAGTCTGAGTGACAGTCAGGAGGCTGGGCACCTCCGGCGAACGTGAAGGCGCATTTTTTGGTTTGCCTGTTTTGTGAACCTGTAAGTCCCGCAGAATGAAGGGCAGAGTGTCCGGAGTGAGCTGGTCGTCCGGATAGTGACTGAGCGCCTCCAAATCCTCGTTTGAAAGTCCAAAACTGGCCAAAATAGTTCCTGCGCTCTCTGGAGTGTAGAAGCTGCGCCCTCTGGGATTTGGAGCAGAAGACTCGCTCACAGGAGCGTTCCAGTTTGGTAAACTTGTGCCAGCGTGGCCCGCAGGGTGCTGTGCCGCAAGGGCTGCACCCGGGGCGTGGCTGGAGAACAGTTTGGAGGGAGGCTCGTAGCTGGACCAATCCACTGACTGCTGTTTGGGCTGAGTGTTGGTTCCGTAGTTTCCATGTTGCCCCATGGCAGAACCAGACGTCTGGTTCTGGAGCCGACTCAGTCGATCCAAGTGTTCAATGAGACGGTGGTCCATGTCCCGAGACCCGCGGATGGAGAGGGCAGACTCCAGCTCGTCCGGCAGCTGTGTGGGGCGAGGGAACTGATACGCTCCCACCGGAGGAGGCATCATGTCTGCAGGGGGGTGTCCCGGAGGCTGGTTCGGAGGGGGCCCGCTGGGGAAGGGCTGAGAGCCCGGCTGCTGCTGCTGATGGTGGTGGTACATGGTGAGGTGTGTGTCTCTGAAACGCTTTTGGTTTAAGTCCGTGCTCAGAGTCCGGACGGCTCGCTGTGGGCAGTGTGTGGCGATCAGTCTGCTCGAGCCAAAGGTCAGGGCAGCGAGAGTCGTAAGCTGCCGCAGGGCAATCTGAGCCTGAGTCTCTATGTGAGCCAATCGCAGAGCTACGGAGAAGGGGGCGCTGGACTCCAAACAAAGCGTAGACGGGAAAAAGCTTTCTGTATGCACAGCCAAGCTGTGAGGTGAAGAGCAGAAAAACTATTACAGATACATTGCTTTGTTTGTGTTAACGTCCTGATGTGTTGTTTTGACGTCAGGTTGTATGGGGCACTTGGTTCACAGCAAAGTAATGTAACCTGTACTTTAGCATCTGGTTAAAAACAAACTCCAAGAACATCATACAACCTCACACCAAATAACATCATGAACTACAACATTTTACTGGCCCAGGCATTAGTTCTTTCTGTGAAGAGGAAACAGTTTTGGTCATACCTACAGGTTACTCAAACTTACACTTCTAGGAAAAGTAAAGCAAAGATTGCAACATTCTCAGATGAACACAGAAAAAGCAGGTTTACTATCAGCATCACAGACACATCGCATGAAACACACCTAGTACAAACCCTGCAGTGAAAAGCCCGACACTCACATTATATATATATATATATATATATATATATATATATATATATATATATATATCAAAAAAACATGTTATTGTTGTTGGTTCGAGACAGTGTTATGTCTTCAGTCCACTCACAATGCGCTTACATTAGCTGTCAAATACGACGTGTCTATTATGATCTAGTGCCATATTATAAACAGCCGGGGCACACCGTCCTAAGGCACTGCAGAATAACATGATAATGAATTGATAAGACTTAATCTATTTTTTTTTACTAACTACTTTTACGGTGCAATTAATATGTTGGGGAGATTAAACCGCTAAAGAGCCAACGCCTTCATCTGCTCTTCCACGACTCAAAAAAGGAGTCCATTGGGGGACTGATTTCTACGCTGAAAGATAAATACACCGTAAGAGCTCTTTGGACTAGACACAATCTACGTACATAATGCAAAACTCTTGCCGTATTTTAGGCCAAAGTTGTTCGAGAGGCCATTTTGGTGTGGCTCGCTCCTCTGCAACATTTGCACCCCACAAGAAGCCAAAAAGAGACTCGTTTAAATGCGCATCTGGACATAAAAGCATTTGACATGATTGCTATTCGTACATACCTTTTACTGCAAACGACTCACGATGTTATGGGGTCAACTAAGTGTGACTTTTGTTAAGATTTTTGCAACGCCAGATCACGAGCTAGCCACCCTGCTGCTGCTCCGCCATCTTTGTTACTTCTGACACTTCCGGTCAGGACATTTCAAAGTAAGAGCATAATTTTTTTTTTTAACCAGTTTACTTGTTTTTATTTACAATAAACATATTGTTGTTGTATTATTGATTTTATTCCGTGTTTATTTATTTAATATTTACGCTTTATAATTGACTAATTTAGCAAATTAATTACTTCATACTTTGTATAATAAACCAACAGTGTTGGGTAAGTTACTTTCAAACTGTAATCTATTCTCTATTAGTAGTTACATGTTTTTAAATGTAATATGTTTGTTTTGCATATTGTTTCAAAAAATATAACTGTTACACTACTTTGAGTTACTTTTGGCAAAATATAAACGGAAATAAGCAAAAGTTCAAAGATTTTATTTTCCTTCACTGTCCCGCTTTCTCTCGTGTTTTGTTTTGACAACGTCAGCTACACACAACTATAGAGCGTATACTAGTGTCCAATTTGATTTGGTATAATCAAATTTAAATGCACTTGTAACTTACTTAAATTGCAATGACTGATTATGACCTTATTAAGTAATATTCCTTATATTCCTTAATATAAATATATTTTAAAAAAAAACAACCAAAATACAAATGCATTTCTGAATCATAAAGGAACATATCAATGTTAAATCCACATTGCGTAGAATTTTACCCAATAAATAAAATTAAAATATAAGCATTTGTTTTATGACACATATTCTCTTCATTGAAAAATACCTCATGAATGTACAAACAAACATGTGCCTTTGCTGTGAGCTGGGTACGTCTCGTCTCCATGGAGATGTGACTAAAGGCAGCAGAATTTGAGATTTAAACAGGTTAGGTCCTCATCCAAATCCATTCTTTGATTACTGCAAAAGTATGTTTTGTATTGACGGCAACATATCGTCCCAAATGTTATGCAGCGTGCCTTTAAATTAAAATACATGTATTATTTTTTGTACTTTAGAAACATAAATAAATACATAAAATATTAAGATTTTAGGCACAATTTGGTTTATGAATGAAAACATTGCAATCAAAATGGCTGTGGAGAATAAGATGTGTATGTGTGTACGTATGTGTGTATCGGTATATAGGTATATAGATAATTTAATTTATTTTCATTTTTCATCCAAGTCGTACCTTACCATTTATTTTCTATTATTACCATTTTATGTACATCTTTTCTATACGTCTGCATTATTATTTAGATTTTGAGTACAATCTCAGCATTCTATTTTGTTTGTTATAATGTAAATTGCCTATGTCTTTTTGTGTTCAAAGGCAATAAAGTTCAAAAAAAAAAAAATGGCTGTGGAAGTGGGCTGCTGCAGGACGGGTGAGTTTCTTCATAACAGACTTGGTATCAGTAGCTGACGGCGAAATCAGCCCCCACTCATCTGCTCATGACGAATATAGTGAGAGAAATATTTGACAGCTAATATCATGCTTAAGTTTGTCAGCGCCGTCTTACCTCCACAATGCATGCCAGGATTGGGTGAAAACAAGCTTTTTTGTATTCACACATCACTCTTTTTGTGGAAACGGCCGGCTGCGAGCGTATAAATAGCCCTCTGGACGCTGTCATTGGCGAGTTTAGCAGGCACGATTAGACTGATAGAGTAGCTGCGGGAGTGAGGAGGTGACAAAATGACAAGTGGCACCGCAGAGAGGATGGATGCTTGTATCTATTATATCCCTGTATTGGAGCCAATGGGAGCACACAGGCAGCCAGGAGAGAGAAAGGAGGTTAGTAGGTTACGGACTGGGTTTCAAACAAGCCAAGAAATGTGCGAAAGTAATCAAGTTAAAGTATGCAGCACTGTGTTATCCTTTTAAAAAAGCAAACTGCAGTTTACATAACGGGCCACACATTGAGAAATAAATGAACGCTGTTATTGTTTTCATTTTCATACGTTCTTTTCGCCCAGTGCGCTTTAAGGCCCAGATTTGACCACCTAAACTATTACAACTGGTGTTTTGGTAGATCTCAGGGCGGCACAATATATTGCCAATTGTATATCGTTATTGCAATACTTTAGCATAAGAAGCCACAATATATAATGCAGTGTTTCCCGAGAAATCACCTGGTGTGCCGGGGAAGATCAGCCTTGTTTAGTCTATTAAAGGTGCATTATGCGACTTTTTATGTGGGGAAAAAAAGTTAATATTTGTGTGTATTTAACCTTGTAGGGACCCAGAGGCAGTAATTTAAGAGTGGTCAGCACGGTGCCTTTACTTTCCGTCACAGTGGTCTCTACAACGCCCCAGGATCAGTTGTTTGGAAGGTTTTTGCTGCTGCCGGTCCTTCACTCCAGAAAACCTACTCATCATCAAAACATGAGGCATACATTTTCACTTAAAGCAGTGCTAAGTAACTTCTTGACAAAGGCTTGTTTGGAGCCGATGCGCGTGGAATAATATGGAGGATTGAAAGTGCCACAATTAAATAAATAAATACACCATTAAATAATTAAATACATGTGTCATTAATTAATTAAATGTTTCATTAATTAATTAAATATGGAATTAAATAAATAAATGCACCATTAAATAATTAAATAAATGTGTCATTAATTAATTAAATGTGTCATTAATTAATTAAATTACCAATGATTCTGTGTAAAAATATATATATAATTATTTATCTATTTAATTAATTATTTCATGGTCCTGTGTTGCAGTGTTTCATGAATTAATTTTATCTGTCAAACTCGCCCATCAAAGTTTGAGGGGTGGGTCCTAACACCTGATTGGTCATCCTGCTCATCGAGTCAAGGCAAATCAATTCCAGAATAATGGATTGATGCAGACGTGAACATACTCCGATACGCTGGGTGGCGCTATTCTCCCTTATGTAGGTTTGAATACTCAAGCAAAAACAACTAAACACAAGCCTCAATCACTCCATCAAGGGATGTCAAGAAATAACTTTTTTTAAATTAATATCTGCTGTTTCTCAATAATCGTAAAGAGCACTCATCCGCCCGGTAGGTGGCGGTAAAACCAATGGATGCGGTACATTGCGACCGGGGCATTGAGGCAACGGCACATTCCAACTAGCACCCCTGTAGAGTACTTCTTCTAAAATTTCGGTCACTCTACGGTCAATGCCTTGGTCAGAAAGTGCGGAAATAACTCCAAGAACTTCAATAAATTCCTCCGCTTTATTCTGTATATGCTCGGGGTCTGCAGGTCCTGCTTCCACATACTCAGCAAGGTCTAAAATATCTCGCACCAACTCCCTTGAAACCTCAAGCCGCCATGTTTCCAAAAAAACACTTCAGGCCAAAGCAATGGATTAGACTAGATTTGAGTTAACCAGGCTTTAGCCCGCCCACAACTTTTGATGGGCGAGTTTGACAGATAAAATTAATTCATGAAACACTGCAACACAGGACCATGAAATAATTAATTAAATAGATAAATAATTATATATATTTTTTTACACAGAATCATTGGTAATTTAATTAATTAATGACACATTTATTTAATTAATGACACATTTATTTAATTATTTAATGGTGCATTTATTTATTTAATTGTGGCACTTTCAATCCTCCATAGAATAAAACCAGCATTATGTTTTTAAAGATTTTTAAGATTCATCAGCTCAGCACAATAAAGGCTTTTTAAATGTAAATAGAGAATTATGATGTGGGAGGAGTGCCTTGGTTTTTTTGAGTCTTAGTTCCCCAAACACCAAAGAGAACCTTCCCCCCATAAACTAATTATGTCATTTTCTGCAGTGCTAAGTAACTTGTTTACCTTAATAAATCCTTTCCGTAGTCCCTCTGAGGGCAATACAAGTGTTAATGAGATGACTGGGGGGGTCTTTCATCTCCCCCTGGTGTCTCTGGCCAGAAAACCACATTTGCGACTTCACTGCCACCAGGTCGGAGGCTCATGAAGAAGAAGCTAACATGCTAACGAGCAAAGCTAACTGTGGGCTAGCGCCACTTTAGCAGTGTTAAATTAAAAAAAATATCGTCATTGTGTAATCGAGTTGTGGCACAATGTACAATATCCCTCTGTCCCTGTGTCTTTTCTGTCAGCGTAGTATTTACTCTCACGGACAATAAATCAGTAAAAAACGTAACATGCTACGACACCTGCAGTGGCGCTTATGGCCTCTAGGGGCAGGAGTTACTTAGTTCTGCTTTAGACACAATTTCTGATAAAACATGGTTAACACAATGATATTGAAGATTTTGCTAAAAAATTTACCCAGCTTTCTTTAGTTTATCCATTTGTGTGACGTTTATAGTTTCACTTCCTTATTAGACACTGAGAGAAAGTGACATAGTTAGAGGACAACAATTTTCAACTGTTGCCGTGTCAACCATGTTATGTCAATGGGAAATGAGTCAAACTGTTATAAACTTCACCTTTATGTCACTTCCTGTCAGTAGCTTCAAAATTCAAATAAAAAATAACTTTTCTCTCCAACATTTCTTCGTCATTTTGCTACTTCACTGAAATAAAATGATAATTATTTACTTACAACAGATGTTATTCAGTGTAACTAATTTAAACGGGCCCAGGTTTCACACTTGAGGTTTTGCACAAATGGAGACTTGTTGTGAAACACGAATATAGCAGTAAACAAGGACTACATACATACTACATAATTGGTAACACAGTTAAATTCAAAGTGCTTCCATGAAAAGTGGCGCAGGAGGGAACACCCCCAAAATAAATGGCACTAATTTAGATTTTCTACGTCTGTCTTCCATTGCTCATTGCACATTTAAGTGAAGACAATACAACATGATCTGTTTTTTGTTGTTGTTGTTGCTGTGTTTACAACATACTCTGTGTTGGCAAAAGTAAATTTACTCTACAACAACAAAAAGTGCAGCATCGCAGCTTTAATCATTTGTATTAAAATCGATGAATGCAGATAAAATACTAATATATGCGCAGCTAAAAAGAACAGTTTTCAGCCTGGATTTGAACATTCACAGTTGAGGCCTCTCATACATTGACTGTTCCAGATTTTAGCGTCATGTGGTCTCATTTCCTGGTTCTAGTTGATGGGGAATTAGAGTGATGGGGAATTATAGAATTCATTCGGCCCTCACATAGTCCCCTTATCTTATTGTACTGTTAGAATAAGACACGGCGGCCTCGACCTTCTACATGACATGTGGCCTAGTAAACGTGGCACATCGTCTGAGTAGAATGTTAATGCCTACGTGTCACTACGACTATTTAACTCTCTTCATGTGGGTGGATCACCAGACTCTGAATGATCAATGCCCTAACCAATGTGTTGACTGTTCAGCTGTCTCCAGGCCTGTATTATTATATGTGTGTTAATAAACTTCTCTCTACTTAAGACATCCAGACTCCGTTCCATCCTTCCACTCGTGTCTCTCCGGGCTCCTCCTGTAATCTCCACTAGTTAGGACTCGAGCAGCAGTATTCTGGATGTATGGATTTACATGTTGTTTTTTGTCCATGTTACAATGTTCATCCAAAACAGATGAACGTCTCTCGATCCCTTGCTAAGATGTTCAATATGACCGATTCCCCTGCAGCGGAACTGACGATCCCCCAATTCCACAACTCCTGATATCAACTAATACATTTATATTTTATAACAGTCAGTCCAACACAGACCTACAGCGATATTAAAATACATTCCCCTTGCCTTCCTTCTGCACGCCATTATGATATGATATGATATGGATGGCGTTGGTCGAAAGGCACACATAATGTTCCCGAATAGTTGAATTGAAAGTGGATAAGGACAGAGTGGTAACATGAGAGCGTGAGGGAGGGGGCGGGAGCGGGACAGAGGGGGTACTATATGTAGTCATATTTAATGTGGAGGGCGCAGCGTGTCCTGGATTAGCACCCGTGTTCCCCCCGCTCCACATGATACAGCCCCACAGCCGCAGAAACCACGACTTTATTAGAACCTCTAAGACGAGACATAAGCGCCGCTGTTATTACGGCTCACACGCGGTTACAGTCAATGTGACAAAATGTGTCTCAGAAATGCATTTACAACATGTAACTCTGGCTGTGTGTAGGGGCGATATCCAAAACAATTACAGCAGCGCTAAGTAACTCATGCCCCTAGAGGCCATAAGCGCCACTGCAGGTGGAGTAGCATGTTGCGTTGTTTTTACTCATTAATTGTCTGTGAGAGTAAATACTACGCTGACAGTAAAGACAAAGGGACAGAGGGATATTGTTCATCCAATTACACAATGGAGATCATTTTTTTTCACTCAAACTTGGCTGTAAAAACTGTTTAAGTGGCGCTAGCCCGCAGTTAGCTTTGCCCGTTAGCCTGTTAGCTTCTTCTTTGTGATTCCATTAGTGTGTATTGGTGACTCCGACCCAGAGGCAGGAAAGTTGCAATTGTGGTTTTCTGGCCAGAGACACCAGGGGGAGATGAAAGACCCCCCAATCATCCCATTAACACTTGTATTACCCCCAGAGGGACGACGGAAATGATTTATTAAGGTAAACACGTTACTTAATAATTTACTTATGGATCACCGCTGAGAAACACACACGGGATTATGGGCTATTTTATTCACCTAATAGGGTAAAATGTTGAAATATATATTTATAAAATATTAAATATTTTTGATAACCAGAGTGAATCCTTCTTGGAGATGAAGTGACTTTACTTTGGCCTTGAGAGGAACAGCTGGGCCCAGGATGCCGGGACACGTGTCAAAGAGACATAACAACTTTACCACCCACAGTTTAAGGGCCACGTTCAGGTCACGGACGTCACTGTAAACATGTCAGTCACAACCCAAGGACAGTGACTGCACCGAGGAAATACCCTCGGTCTTGAGATTTTTTATTCTGAGCCAAGGACAGTAAATTGAGTCTTCAGAAAACCTACTGGTTACAGGCATTGATTGCAGTATATGCGACTAAAGTTTGGACATTTCAGGATTTTTTCCCCCCATGTAAAGCGCTTTGTGACCACGAAAGGTGTTATACAAGTACATTCTTACCAAACAAAGCACTTTGGCGACTCCTGCTGATGATAATGCACTTGTGAAGCTTGAAAAGCCCAATGCAAGAGCAGACCAGTGTAATTTTGTATCAATCTTAATCCCTGTTTTGCAAAGAAGATCTCCATTTGACAGAACTATAGCCAAGTGGAAGGCTTCGTAGCAGTAGGAGCCTTGCACTGCGATGTTGTGTCACTGTTGACACCCCTGACCAATTAGGGACACGCATATGTTTTCCCACGCTCACAAACACAGGCCTATCTTTGCGGATTTGGAGTCAGTTTTTGAAACCGGGGGAGAAATGAAGCGGTAGAGAGGACAGACGTGTTATCAAACATCAGCTGTTTGTGTAGTGTGTGCATAGTATGAGAAAACTGCACACAGGCTGCAGGTGTAGTTTGTCGCTTTTCAGCCATTTGCGAATGTCCATTTTGAACAGAAAATATCGCTGCTGGCTCCAGGCTACACCTTATGGCGAGATGATGCACTGATGACATAGTAAGGAGGTGCGTGATGGGTTCAAGGACCACTGGAAACTCTGAATTGGAATTTCCAAAACTGTTCATTAGAGTCAGTGCAGTTTCTTCCAAGTTTTGGGTTGTTTGGACACATCATAGACTGAAAACAATATATTAAAAAAATGACGGATTTGGACGCCGGGACTGTTTGAACCTACAGAGCAGCTCCACGTGAGAAGAGTTTTAGTCCTAGTCTCATGACCACATCGTCCACGGCACGGGCTGCGCATCCTCAGACTGACGTTGACAGATGCCGCTGTTCACACTCGTCTTCTCCTTCTAAAATGACCTCCCAGAAATACCAATAAAACCTAATGCTGCAAAGGTATTTGATATGAAATCATTTGACATTATAAGTGTTTATAAATTTCCCCTGCCCCAGCCATGACCCTGCCCTGTACACGGCAGGCGATAGAAGACAGCCAAGCGCCCTAAAATATAATCCGCATGTACCAAACCCATGGCCCGGAATAGAAACCACGTAAAGATGACGAGAGGAGTGCCGGACTAGACAGCACAAGACTCTTCTAATCACATGTGACCGGCGTATGTGCACACTGGCATGAGCACATTTCGTCTAATAATCAAGCCAGAGCTCGGAGTGGTTTGTGGTTTATTATGGGGCAACAGTTTCACTAATTCTGTCATCCCTTCACTGGCTCCCTGTCCACTGAATTGGTTTTGAAGTTCTTTAAATATTTGTGTTTGTTTGTTATTGCGCTCAAAATTTGGCTGATCAGGCTTTGCTTTTGGTTCCTGAGACCAACAGACAAACTCAGAGGAGACCAAAGTGCTTATGTCTATTGGTTATTTCATTGTTAACCGTTATAAAATAAGATGGCCTGAACTGCCCTTTTTAGTGCCACCTCATAAAGCGGGTCGTTAAACCAAATGGGGGCTCGTCTGGGACATAAGTAACTCAAGCATTTAAGAGTTCTGAAGAAGGAGGCGATCAGAGACACTCTGGCTCCAGTAAAATGTTCCACCTGGATCCTTGACGAGCACAAGCAAAACGTGTGACTGATCCAAAGACTCAATCATTGATTTAATCTTTATTTATTAAAAGGAACAGGCCACCGTGTTTCCATACTGACATATGTTCTTTCCTGAGCTTAGACGAGTTGACGCGTAACTGTCTGGTCTTTACGCGTGCGCTCAGTCAGGCAAAAAGACCAAAGATGTTGTCAGCATTTAGCCTCTCCTCCTCTCCTCTATGGGGCCAAACGGGGGTGAAGTTAGACGTGACCGAGCTCTTCCACATTTTCCCTATTTAAATACGGTTACACGATCCAAGATTAAACATGTCGATTTTCTAAGTGGATAAAACGGGGAACTATATTGTGAGGCGTAATAACACCGTAGGAGCACTTGGACGTCCGTGCAGTAATATCTTCACTAGCTCGAGTAACTACTCACGTAACGGTATTTAAATAGGGGAAAAGTGGAAGAACTCGGTCGCTTCCAACTTCACCCCCGTTTGGCCCCATAGCGGAGAGGAGGAGAGGCTAAATGCTAACAACATCTTCTGTCTTGTTGCGTGACTGAGCGCACGCGTAAAGACCAGACAGGTACGCATCAACTCGTCTAAGCTCAGGTAAGAACATCTCTCAGTGTGGAAAAACTGTGGCCTGTTCCTTTAATCCAATCATTTGTTGAATTTGTTCAGTCCAGTGTGTGTCCATCATGATTTTAAATGTTGTATATATACACTCAACAAAAATATAAACACAACACTTTTGTTTCTGCTCCCATTTTTCATGAGATGGACCCAATGGACCAATGATATATTAATGTGTGTGTGTGTGTATTTGTATCCTCTTCTCCTCTGTGCTGCAGAGCCCACAGGCCCAGTCCAGCTGACCAAAAAACAGCTTCAGACTGTCAGGAAACTGAACTCTCTCACTCTCCGCCAATATACACCAAGGGAATTAGAGTGATCCAGTTTCAATTACTTAAGACTTTATCTATTTCTTTTCATCTCGGCCCCGGCTGTTGCAGACATTGTGCCAGACACTTCACCCGTGCGCGTGAACGGCTGTGTCCGAATTTGGCTGCCAACATGGCCAACATGTAAAACAAAACGTCAGGAAGGAAAGGGGAAAAAAAGAACCTTCACCCAAAAATAGAGAAAACGAAAATTATTTTGAATTTATGGAAACAGAGCGATATCTCTATTTGGGGAAGAACACTTTTGACCAAAGTAGAAGGAATGTCCAGGTTTGTCTATCCTGCGCTGTCCCTAGAGGTCAGCGCAGCTACATGTAAGGAGATAAATGATCTGTTTATAGACTGCGTATGGAAAAGTCGACAACACCAAGAAAAAAAAAATATATTAACACAATCTAAGGGTGCTGGAGGCCTTGAGTTGTTGGATTTTACAGATTTAAATAATACCTTTAAGATCAAATGGGTTCAAGCCTGTCTGAGATATCCAAACTCATGTTGGTATTTTATCCCTATTAATATCTTCAAGGAAGTTGGAGGTTTACAGTTTTTGTTGCAATGTGATTATAATTTGTCTAATCTGCCTCTAAAACTGTCCACATTCTACCAACAGGCTTTGCTGGCATGGACGCTGTGTCATACTCATAATTTCTCCCCTCATAAAACCATAATATGGAATAACAAATATATAACAAAAAGGAATAAATCATTGTATCTTAAGAAATGGATCGATAAAAAAAATATTTTCACTGAAGATATATTTGAAAACGGGGGAGACATTATGGAATATGGAAACTTTATAAGTCATTATAAATTTCCCATAACACCCCAAGAATATAATTATGTGATCAAAAGTATTCCCACAGGAATCAAAGAGTTAATGAAAGGGCATAACAGAACCCCCAAAGACACAGATTTAGGTAAAGTTTTTTTTTTTAAATGGAATTGATATTAGAGATAAAAAATGCTCTAATAAATACATTAGAAATATATTTCAAAATCTTAACGCACCAATACCTGCCTGCAAAGCTACTGGTCTGCCCAATGTTTGGAAGTATGTTGGGACGCAGCATGGCTTATGCCATTCACTTATTGTATTTACAACAAAGAGAGAAGTGCACTGGAAGGTGCTACATAATGTGCACCAACTAATCTGAGAGTCGCAAAGTACTTGGATAAATCATCGGCTTGTTTCTGTGAGACAAGCGAAGAAAACCTCAAACATTTATTTTTTGATTGCAAGTATAGTCAGACATTTTGGAAAGACCTTCAATCATACTTGCAACAAAAAACATCATTTGTTATTGAACTGAACGACCAAAATATAATCACTTACTATAACCTCTCCAATTGGAAAATAAAATGTATGGTGAATTTACTTATTATTTTAGGTAAATTTCATATTCATAAAGTAAAATTTTGCGAAAACCATAGTTATCCCCTGCTTAAAATATTCTTAAATGAAATTGAAATGTATGAGATCTCTAAATAAAGGGTGGAATAAGAAATCAATAACAGTAGTAGACGGTATGTTAATGTCTATAGTTGTAGTCTTGTTTCCCTTTCATTTCTCGGCGTTGCCGCTTTTAGTTGCGAGAAACATCCACGGGCTTTGGGTCAAATGCTTTAACGTGATGTTGACAATCAGAGCAGAGCCTAAACTCGAAGCATGGCGCTAAGCTGCGGTCATGATACGCCTCCATAATCACAGCTGTCTGCAGCGGATCACGACGTGAAACATCCAACACCTTTACGTTTACACTGCGGATGTGAGCACGTGCGTAAAGGCGACGCCACGGCGCAGAATACATGGAGCAATGGGGTTTTGGTTTGATTCCCAAATAAAATAAAGTATTTTCAATTCACTCAACCAGTTCACTTGTGTTTCCAAGACCAGAACTAAACTCTGAGCATCAGCAGGAAGCGCCATTATAACGCGGATAAAAGCTTTAAAAAGTGAATCCCGCAAAATAGAAATGTACGATATGAGAAATCATTGCGACTTCTTCTTTACGACAGTTTGCTCCTTAAAATTTTAGTTAAAAAATCATGAGCAATTAGTATTTTCTTCACATTTGGTCAAAATCAGGACCAACACGTGGCTTAAGTGGAACTAAATTACGAAAATAATGAGGAAAACTGAACTACTGCACACTGTTAAGTCACCATGAGTTGTCTTTGGCTTTTTTTCATCAAAACATGTCATGTCAATTTTCTGTGATTTTGCGATATATTGTGGCTTTTCGCGATATGGACATTGCAATAACCATAAATCAGTGATAATCGTAGACTTATCATCAACATAACTCCAGTCTGCTTCACGTGCTGCTCAAACTGTCACTAGGATCACCGTTTGTTGAATGACTTTGCACTCACCGTTGAGCCGCTTTGAGGAGAGCAATCAGACTTTTCTGACCATGCTTCTTCTTCTTCTTGATCTTCTGCATCTCTGGATTGAAAACAAACAAAAAATCCAACAATTTAAAAATAATTCCACTTCCAACCAACAGAAAAAAACAATCCTGATTCTGCTGTGTTTGTGTCCCCTCTCTCTCGGGCAGCGAGTGCAGGGGAGACACTTGTGGTATTCCGGTATCCGCAGACACTCTACCCCCCACCCCCCACCCCCCACCCCCCCCACCCACCGGCAGTGTCACCCAGACAGAGCGAACCAGCGCGAGGAATTTGTATCGCTCATTTGCGCCATGAGCAGATCACAGCCCGGGCTTTACCGCATGTCCCCCGGTAATGTGTAGGATCTGATGTCAGCGTACAGGCCGCCGCGTTTATTTGAGTCCGTGCGCGAGGCGGCTCGTATGGGCCAGAGAGGAGGGGGGTGGGGGGTGGGGTACAAGTAAAAGTACAATTTTAGGTACTTGTATGATGCCTGTGTCTACACTTTCTCCTCCACCACATGGTTGAATTATAGAAGCAACAAGTTTGAATGATTTTGTAAATATGACTTATTGGATGACTTCATCATTTAATGTCAGTGAAGCAGCAGTTTGAAGAAATGTTGTGGCGAAAAGTTTGTTTTATTAGAATTTTTTAAGCTATTGACCGGAAGTGACACAGAGGTAAAGTTTCGCCGTAAAGTTCGACTCACTCATTTCCCATTGACATAACATGGTCGGCACGGCATCAGTTCAAAATTGTTTGCCTCTATCTATGTCACTTCCTGTGAGAGTCCAATAAGGAATTGAAACTATAAACATCACAAACATGGTCAAACTAATGAAAGATGGGTAACATTTTATAGCAAATAGATTGAACAGGTTAGGCACCCATACCCACGCTGTGATTAACCGCTGCAGAAATAGCATTTTCTGTGTGGAGCTGGTCATAGGCGCCGATCTCGTGGGGGCTGTGGGGCTGGAGCACCCACTCAGATCTTTGGGCACCCAGGCGAATTTGTCCCAATTACAAAAGGATTCAGTAAATATCGCCAAACCTGTAAAGCAGCTACTCCGTTTTCTGCAAATATATATACATGCATGGGGCGGTTCACAATTTCTATCTCGCTCCACTCATTTAGCTCCATAGGTAGCGCAGGGCTCCCGACCACAAGACTGTGAGATCGATCCCGACCCCAATTTTTATTTTTATTTTTTGACCGGGCACCCACTGGGAAGAACATAAATCAGCGCCTATGGATCTGGATATTTGTAAGTATAGTCCGAATTTTAGTTTGCCTTTAAGTAATTCCTTGCTGTTTTATCTGTACTTTTTCTATTTGAGACCAGACAACACGTTCCACCACTGCGAGAGAGCACAAAAGGGCTTGAACTGATAGAAGTCGCTTTCCCAGTGAGTAACTAGATATTTTAGATATTTTCAATGGTTTCCAACCTTTTGTGTACCTGTGTGGGAGTGCGAGTGTGGAAGAAGGCTAGGAAGATTTTTTTTTTTTTACATCAGTGTATCGGCCCAAGAAACAAGATTCCTTTGCCAAGTGTGCGAACAATTGTCATTTCTTGCCTTGTTGTATTCACATGTCTGAACGCTGAGTGGCTTTTTTCTTCTTCTCCGTCTTCTTTTCCGGCAGTAACAACGCTACTTGAGCATCATAGGCACAGGCAGGCTGTTGTTGCCAGATACTGCGCTCCACAATCTTACTTGTTGTCTTCACTGTAAAATCGGGAGATAGGGTTAAAAATCGAGAGTTTCCCGCGTGAATCGGGAGAGTTGGCAAGTATGATGTATGTATGTTCTTTAACACGCACTGTCCCGACCTCATACGCAAATAATTAAAACATTTTCAAAAGTAAGAAGTTCTCGACAAAAATACTTCTCAAATAAAGTACAGATCCTCAAAAACTCTTCTTCAGTACAGTGCTTCAATAAATGTACTTATTGATCACCTCTGCGCAAGGTAAAGTTGGGTCACGGAGGAGTGTGTGTGCCGTGTTCCCGGGCTCTTGTGTCTTTGTACTTTGTAACATTCCCTGTACTATTGTGATTTGATTAATTGTTTTTATTTCAGTGATGTCGGGGGTGGGCGCTTATAAGCTTTTGCTTCAGCCCACTCCTTCTGAGCAGAATTTTAACTGCTCAAATAAACTAATAAAAAAATAAAAATAAACCTAATTAAGCTCACAAATGAATTTTTAAAAGCCAAATATCATAATCCCTTCCTGGAGTCGCCACCTTAACGTGGTGGAGGGTTTGAGCACCCGAATGATCCTGGGAGCTCTGTTGTCGGGGGCTTCGTGCCCCTGGTAGGGTCTCCCAGGGCAAACAGGTCCTGGGTGACGGGTCAGACAAAGAGGAGCCCCTTATGAGAGACCAACAGGCCCGGGTAGAACCATGAGGCCCGTCCTTCTGTGGACCCAGCACCTGCAGGAGGAGCCATAGGGGCTGGTGCAGTGGAAGAAAATGGATGGATGGAATATCATGACTTTTCTCTCAAATATGAACGTTCCAGTAGTAGATTTCATATTCTCGTACTTCCAGAGTGGAAAAGAGATCGGCTGACTGCATGAATACATGAGCAAATAAAGACGTGTTTAACTGGAACTTAATCACTCAACAGCAAACACACGCTGAGCTGACCCCATTCAGCCAGGAGTTCACAGTAGAGCCTTTTCCATCTGAACGGTGTGGTTGTGTTATCGTGTCGCGGAGGTTTTAATTATGGCGGTGTGTAAATGAGTTGGTTCGAGCTGCGTGTGAGCCGGGGACATTTGGATAGAGCCTAAACCGCGCGCTGACAGGTGCCGACAAACATGACGGATGAGGCTCCCTTTACGGACGGCACACAAATGCAAAACCTGACCCGGTGTGAAATAACATCTCGCCCCCTGCAGCGACTGCCTATCAGTGGGCCCAATGGCACGGGCTGATTTATTTCGTCCCGCTCAGCGAAAACAAGGAAAAACTAAAACCCCAGATCCGACAGAACTTATCTTTTTATCCACGTTTTACTCATGTTCCCTCAAGAAAAACTTAACAGGAGTCTAAGGCTTAGCTTCGTTCTCGCACGTCTGGGTCTGTCTATTAAGAGCTTGAGAAAGTTTGTTCCACCTGCTGATGTCACGAGGTGGTGCCCTTAAGTCCTGAAAGATTCATCGGATGTTTTTTGCTCTCTGATAGACAAAAGGATAGCTATCTGTTTGAAAGTTAAAGTGTTTTACTGCATTACATTTCTAAAAAGGCTCCAATAATGCAATAAAGTCTAACAATGCACTCTCTGTGAACAGTAGGTGGCGCTGTGCAGGTGTACTGCCAAATGCCACTCTGAGCAAAGAAGAAGGTTTGTCCTCGTTGTGTTGCCGTACAGGAGAGGAATTTGGGCGCAAGTTTCATATTTTTCAAGGTGTGCTGTTTCCCCCCCCCCCCCCGACACCTAAACATATTTGTTCTACTCTTGAGTCTGAAAACAATTAAGCAAATAAATAAGCAAATTCTCTTTAGTCAAAATTTGATTGAGCAACTTTTACTTGTATTGGAGTAATATTCTTAAAAGTAAACAAACAGCACATTGACACATTTCTTCTTCTGAAACACTGAAGAGGCACGAAGAGCCCCCACACCTGCAGCGCAGTGGAGGCGCCACAAGAGGCGCTACAGGAAACTCTGGTTCTGGCAAATGGACGTTCACTGGAGAATAAAACAGATTAACTGCTGAGCTCTTCCCAGAGGATGGTGAAAGACTGTTGTGGAGCGGAGCGAGCTGCGCAGGAGGAAGAGGAAAACAAGGCAAGGCAACTTTATTTATGACGCGCATCTTGTACATAAGGCCACTCAGGGCGCCTAACCAGTGCAGGACACCACGCTCTGAAACAGGGAAAAACCCAGGAGGCGCTGCACCGTTTAAGAGGATCAGAGGAGCCAGTCAGGTTTCCTCCAGGTGCTCCGGGTTCCCCGACCTCCAAAAACATGCTGGTCCGGTTGGCCCACAGCTCAGTCGCAGCGGCTCAGGACTAACGCCTGAACACATTTTCGTTGTACAATGACAAATAAAGCACTTATTTAGTTGCTTTGTATATTTGACCGGTAGTAACTATACTTTCACTCAAGTAATGAAATGAAATCAAGTACTTTGCCCATTTCAAACTATTATTTTATTGTATAAAAATAAATAACAATAGTAACAGAATACATGTCTACAGAGAATATACATTTTGAGTAACTGTATTCTGGTATAGATACTCTTTAATTTGAGAGTGTTTACAATAATGTTATTTTCCTCAAATTAAAGGATTACATCATAGTATTAAGAAAGAAAAGGTCTAAAGACTTTCAAACCAATCGTCCTGGGGCAGATGCTACAACACATTCAGACTCTGCTTCCCAATAATCGGCCTCTTTCAAACAGATGGTTTATGCAAACAGCGCTCCTCGAGTGTCATGTGCCGTGTTCTCGGTCTATGGCGCTCGGAAAAGTGCTTTTGCATTTTGAAATTTAGTGGTAAATAAATGCTCGTAACAGGCCGCGTTTAAACACTCATGAAAAGCAACTCAATGTGAAAGTGAGCTCACAATATATTCTGATTGGACAAAATATCGAAATATATAATAAAATACAATTGAAGGCAAGTATTCAGTGCTCTGTAACTAAATTCCCATTCATATAATAATAATAATAATACATTTTAATACTAAATCTAATACTGATAATGTCTTGAAATGGTTTAGTCAAATTAAAGACAGCTATATTGTCATTTGTTCTTACCGTGCAGACTAATTGCAGATATTCTGTGTTTAACAAAAACAAATCCTAGTATTTATTTCTGAAACAATGATAAACGTCTATTAGAAATATTGAGCGTGTTTGGAGGAGGGTGGGGTTTCTCCTGTAACCCACAGGTGCAGGGTGTGGTATTACTGATGTTGTGGTGGAGGCTTCATTTGACCAGGATCCTCCGCACTCACGACTGCTGTACAAAGGTAAGCGAGAAGTGATTAAAGGAAAACCATTACATTTGTTTTTGTGTATCCATCAGTTTATCTATTATTCAGAATTTGTCTGTTTGAATCCACACAGGAAAAATGTAATCCTATCTTGGAAATAAATAACTTCAAAGCGCTTGAATTATTCGAGTTTCTGCTAATGTTGAGTAGGTTTGGACTATTGCATTGCCAATAGAACAAGAAGGACTTTTGACTTTTTTGTGTGTCTTATTTCAAGTGTTTTTGTCTTATTTTAAGCAACTTTATGCTCGTTCCATTGGCATCTTATGCCAAAGCTGCTCAAAATCAGCATTAAATGTCTTAATTCGAGCAGTTTTCAAGCCATTTTGTGTCTTAATCCAGGAATTGGTTGCTCCCAGTACTGTATCAATCGGGTGCTTGACATGAAAATAAATGATGATCTTTTCCACACAAAAAAAACTGATAATCAGCTGACGACCTGAACACCCTGAATCACCAGATTATTCCATCAATGGATTTCTTCTTCCCTGATGGCACGGGCTTATTCCAAAATGACCCTGCCTGGATTCACTGGGCTGACATTTAGGGCTTTTCCGCCATCGTGCTGGTCCCGGGTCGATTCTGTAACAACTTGGTTTTCCACCAGAAGGTTTACGCCCCTATTGCCATAGCAACGAAGTCAACCGGTCACATAAAACATGGATAGTAACATAAATACTCAGTAATAAGTTATATATAGTTTATTATTCAGTTGGTCTACACTCCTGTCACAGCAGCCGTTAACATTTCAAGGATTTATTTAAAGGCTTAGTTTTAAATGACCTTCTAGTTTAAGCTGTGGCTAAAAAGCATAAAGCAAAAAGACAGTTTTAGCCACAGAGACTGTTTTGGCTTCTCCATTGTTAAGACTAACTAACTTACTAACTAACTAATGTAAGGGTTGTAACGATATCTGAACAAACTCCTGACCCATGCTTTGCTCCCATTCTACAGAACAAGATGACCGTGACGTTTCTGAACATAAATGTGAAGGACAGATAAAGTACAAGCACATAGACACAAACAACTGATTCACTGGTAGGCTGTCACCCTCTCTGCGTAGAGAAGTGCAAGATGAGGATAAAAGAGGACGGTGGACGGAGGTCTGGACTTCACTTCTTCTCTCTCTCTGAAGTCACCAGCTGGTTATACTGCTCTGTAACTTTGTAACTAGGAACAATGGCAATAAAAGCCTTTTCTTTGAGACAACTTCTATCTCCAGTGTTTGCTTTGGCTATATCCAAATATCTCTTCTCGCGTGATACAAAAGAACCATGTCCTTACAATTGGTGCCGTGATGTAACTCTGTAACTTTGTCTCAAAGACCAAAGTCCATCTCTGACATGTTATAGCCGTATGAACCATCTCGGGCCCTGAGAGCTTCAGGGAGGGGTCTCCTGGTGGTTCCCAGAGTCAATAATAAACACGGTGAGGCTGCGTTTCAGTTTCATGCAGCTAAAATCTGGAACAGTCTTCATGAGGATGTGAGACAGGCCTCAACTCTGACAATGTTCAAATCCAGGCTGAAAACAGCTCTTTATACCCGAGCATATGAAAACTGAAAGTATTTTATCTGCACTCTTGCCTTTTACTGTCATTGATTAACTTTATGTTGATGTTTTATTGATTGATTCTGTTTTCTTGTAACTTTATGCAACTGTGAAGCACTTTGAATGGCCTTGTGTATGAATTGTGCTCTACAAATAAACTTGCCTTGCCCATTTCTCTTTAGATGGATGTTCTTTCATCCACGGCCAACGACACTCACTGCGACCCGTGCCTGGCGTTCCCGCTCTACCCGCTCTACCTGGTCCTCCCGGCGCTGTTCGACGTCCCAGTGAAGTGTTTTCTCTTCTGGACGCAAATCTCCACGCCGCTCACCGACAAAACAGACGTGCTAACCATGGGCGTATTCTTCATGGACTTTCTCCTCGCCCTCTACTCCGTCGCCACTGCCCTCAGCCTCGCTCTCAAATCTGCCTTTCACGCCTACGCCTGGAGTCTGGCCGTGGGCGTGCTGAGCTTCGGCCACCCGTTGTTCCACAGTCTTGTGTGTGTGGAGCGCTACTTGGCCGTGGAACGTCCCGTCGTCTTTCTGAAGTTCAGGCCCTTGCGTTATCGCCTCGCCGCGCTAGCTGTCGTGGGGACATGCACCGCCGCGGTGGAAGCGATACTCGTGGGCCTGTGTGAAACGAATACCTCTTTTATAAATGTATATTTGATTCTCAACGGTGGTTTTCTGACTGCGATCTTGTGCGTCAACTCTTTCGCCTGTTTGTCCATCCTGCGAGCGCTGGTGCGGCCCTCTCCCGGCGACAAAACTCTCAACTCTCCCAATGGCGGCAGCAATATTAAAAAGAGTGCGTTCTTCTTGGTCTCAGCCGTGCAGATCAACTTGCTCATCCTCTACCTGACTCCGATTGGAATGTTCGCCAGCTATTCTTGGAGTGACGGCTCATGGCTGTGCTCTGTCTTCTTGTTCAGTATTTGGTTCGTATTGATAGTGTCAGGCACGCACGCGATATGTTTCCTCCGCAAAACGGGGAAGTTGCGCCTGAGGCTAAAATGAGTTGTCCCACAAATCGCCAAGACGGTGCCGATGCTTATGACACGAGTGGACTGGTTTTAACTTGGTTTTAGTGTGTTTTATCTGCATGTTTTTATGGTTGATTTTATGCATGTTTTTATACAAAGCTCGTTGCCCCGCCCCTGTTAATCACTGGAGGAGGGGGATAAAGGAGGAAGCGGTTTGGGACACAAGCAAGAGAGCCAGACAACACACAGTGGCACGAGCCTCGGAGGCAGGCAGGCACGGACGGCCTGGCCTGGCTTGGCCTGGCCTGCCGTGCCCCCTTGATAGCAGTCAACAACAATGGAGAAGGAGCAGACGGCACAGAGGGCATGGGAGTGCCGGTGCCAGGAGGCACAGGCTGCGTGACGGGCCGCAGCAGCAACGACTAAGGTAGAAACGGAAACGGAGGAGGGCTGAGCAGGAGGCGCGTGGACACGGCGCCAAGGATGCAGGACGCCGGGCGAGGGCACGACTAGGAGACGGCACGTGACGCGACGCACCGGGATGAGTGGAGCGATGGCGGCAGGGGGGCGCGTGTTGAGGCCGGGGATGTCCCCCAGACAGGAACAGCGGGAGTAGTGGCAGCAGCAAGCTCTCCGGGCATATGTTCCCCGAGGTGGACACCTGCAGCGCCTCCGCAGCTCCCGGACCAGGCCGGACCCCCATCCCAGCTACTGACTGACCTGCACTTTAACGCAGGCCCTCTTTTAGCCCTGTTTTAACCTAGGTTTTATTTCTACTTTTATAAAGGCTTTTTTTTTATGTTGTAACCGGTTGTTTTATTGTAGTTTCCCCACTCTTAACTTTAGAAATTAAATTGTATTTTTATCCTTTTAAACGGCTTTGTTTTATTGGCTACACCACACCACTCGCAGCAATAAAGGATGTTGTCCAATATATATACTTGAATAAGTCCTTTGAGCGCCGGCCCCTGTTTTAGTCCTAAACCGCAAACTGTCAGGGGAGCGGTCTATAGTTTGCTCTGCTTTCTCAAATTGTTAGATGGTCTTGTAAGCTGATCGGACATACACAGCAGAGTCTCTCCACCTGCAGCAGCTGCTGCGCTTATAGCCAGGGCCGTCTCTGACCATGAGTCGCATCCTTTCAACAAAGAGTTTGTACTTCTTCCATCTGGACAAAGGTTCTTAGGGTTAGAACCCCTAACCCTAACCCTATTCCTATAGTGCAGTGTCAGTGCTGAATAGGCACTAAATGGGTATGATCTAACCTCGGGGCACTCTCTCTCTCTCATATAGAGAGAGAGAATAATATTATTATTATCTTTTATAATAATGATAAAAGGAAGCAACCAAGCAAAAAAGTGTACACTAATCAATACCATATTGAGGACCTCAAGATGGTATTGCAAGATCACGGATAATGTGTATATTAATGTTCTTTTTAACACAACACTAGTGACTCTCGGGAATGTTGACTGTGTTTGGCTTTGATCTGTAACTAAGGAATGGCCTTTGTCACTTGCTTTGTACCAGACAGTACATGAAATGAGAGCGTTGTTGTAATTGTAAAATGTACATAATAATATTCACTGAGTATAATATGTATATTAATGTACATATTATAGTAAGTAAGTAAGTAAGTGTTTTATTGTCATTGTACAACTGTACAACGAAATAGTGTTCAGGTGTTAGTCCTGAGCCGCTGCCACTGTGTGTCAACCTGACCCGCATGACCTTGGAGGTCGGGGAAACTGTAGCACTCGGAAGAAACCTGGCTGGCTGCCCTCTGTCTCCTCTGATCCTCTGAAATGGTGCCGCGCCTCCTGGGTTTGTCCCTGTTTCAGAGCGTGGTGTCCTGCACTGGTCAGCTCCACCTCTTCCTCCTTCCGCTCCCTCCGCTTCACAATAGTCTTTCACCATCTCTCGTTTGTCCTTTTTTGTTTCCTGTAGCTCCTCTTGTGACGCCTCGACTGTGCTGCAGCTGTGGGGGCTCTCGGTGCCTCTTCAGTGTCTCAGAAGAAGAAATTTGTGGGTCTCAAATGGGTTTAGCTGATAAGCATGTTGTTTACCTTTAAACCGCTGCTTTCTTCAGGACCATGTTGGACTCTCAAAGTAAACAAATCCACCAAACCTCCACAAAAACTCGGCAAAGACGTACAAAAGTATCCAGAAAAACAATGTGGAACAGAAACCACAAATGCAGTTCGCAGAAAAAGGCAAAAAACTCGGCTGCACAAGGAGAGATCGAGGTCGCTTCCTGTTTTCACGTCGCCATGGCATATTATACAATATATCTCTCCTTTCTGAGGCTAATTTATATTGTACACTGTCCCTGTTCAAATAAATAAATAAATAAAATGTGTCTTTTTATGTTTTCAATGTTTAATGTTTTTATTATGATGCCGGGGGTGGGCGCTTATAAGCTTTTGCTTCAGGCCACTCCCTTTGAGCAGAATATTAACTGGTCAAATAAAGTAATAAACTAAAAACTAAACTATAATGATTATTTTTGATGATTTTATATGTTTAATTATGTATTGCAATGCCTACTCTCAAATACAACCTACGGGCCACTAGCAAGGTGGCGTTCAAGCACCTGACCCTTTGCCCTGTGCCCTTTTCACACAAAAAACCCAAAACAACTATTATTTCTTTTATTGTTCTTAGATATAGGGCTCTACGATGTTACGTCACAAATCAAGCGGCCGTGAATACAACGCTCTCGCTTCATTGAAAACAACGGGAGATCGCTGATATTGGGTGGTGGTTTGAGAGGATTTATTAAGGTGAATAATTGTCGGATTGTGATGAAATGTGATTTGATTACCATGACAACCTGCCTATTGAGGCAAAAGTCTTATATAAACCGAAATTGGACTTAATTGGTCTCGATTGAAGTTTGTACAAACTGCCAAGAGGTCGCCTAGTACGCGTCGCGTACCACATTCACCCCAGGCTTCCTGGTGTTACCAAACGGTCTCCCATCCAAGTACCGACCGGGCCCCTCCCTGCTTAGCTTCCAAGGTCTGACGGGATCGGGCGTGTGAAAGTCCGTCAGCAGCGAAAACCTTCCAAACAGTTGATCCTAGAGCATAGAGACCACCGTGATAGAGATTAAAGGTGCCATGCTGACTCCTACAGCCACTGGGTCACTACAAGATCAAACATTTCACATATAAAGTTGCATAATGCACCTTTAATTAATTTTTGTCACTTGACCCCTCATTCACAGGCCACACATGAGTAGTGATAGACAGTTTTGACTTTTAGTATTTCTTCCTGCAATAATAATCAGCAATAAATAACGTAGGGGAGCTAATTTAAGTGCTGAAATGGTTAGACATCTCAGTGCAGAAAGTTATATGAGAAAGAGTTTGCTCTGGATTAGGCTAATCTAAGTGGGTTAGGGGCAGTGACAGATTGGAGCAGGAAGGCGGCACAGGGGCTGCTTGATCTGGGCGGTGATTGGAGCAGTAATCTCTCTCTCGCCGCTCACAGACTGGACTGAATTAATCCCATGAAGACGACAGCAGACACGCACGCCGCCTGACTGGAACCTCCTGGCAACATAACGTGAAGAAAATGTCGATACAATCCACAAAAATAGCATCGGAGTTTAATGACGCAGCTGCACAGTCTCATTGATTAAATCTGTACAGTTTGGACATGCCATAAAAGTGACCCTAACCTGTGAGTAATTGTATTTTTTTACTATTATTTTCCCTTCATTGTAGATAGATAGTTTTTCAATGTGTCTGTTTGTGTTTTGGGTAGAGATCACTGAAAAATGTCTGTCATCACTATGGACTAACCGGATTCCAACGGGAGCCTTTGGGACAATGGATCGCTTGAACTTCACAGATGAAGGCGGACAGTCGTTCCAGTTTCTAGTCCAAGACATTGAACCGCTTTATAAGGAATACAAGCCCCCTCCCAGAGACCTGATCCAGCTGCCTGCGTCTGTGCTGTACCTGCTCATGGCTGCCCTGGTGGTGGTCGCCGTGGCCTACGCGATCGTGGGTCATCTCATTAAAGACCTCATGCTAGACATCACAGGTATTTAAATTTACTGCTGTAGTGTAGAGAGTAAAATGCTGGATTTTCTCCCCAAGCGAATGACCAGATAAGTTGAAACAGACTCTGGTTGTGTCATGGTTCCGTGACCAAGCAGGTGAGAAACACTGCAATAGGAGACATAAAGGTGGACATTGATGGAAACAAAAACTGTATTTACTAAAGAGAACCACAGACACACTGCATTAGGCTTTCTGTTATGCTTTCATTGTTCAGATTGTTTGCTGGGGCCATTGGAGGACGACCTGAAACAGGCCGGGGAGGCTGAGGGACTGAGCCCGCTGCACCTCCCGCCGTCTGTGGGCCACTCGCACCCAAACGCCTTCCACGTGTGGGACCAGAACGACGTCATCATCCCCATGACGCCCTGCGACGTGAGCCCCGGCCGCAGCCCTCTGATGGGGGGGGTCATCCCGTACATACCGTCCTTCTTCCCCCACGCTCACCACCACAGCCCCATCAGAGAGCACCTGAGTCCCCGGGAAAGTGACACATAACAAACTTTTTTTTTTTTTTCTTCTTGGTAAGACTTTATAATAACTACACCTTATTTAGCCTTAATTAATGATGAATTAACACTTTCCGTGGGGCATTAAAGGTCATTTAGTGAATTGTGCCCAAATCAAGGACTTAGATGAAATATGTGCTGAATTTTTCTGCATTTGTGGCATTAAAGATGGCGTTAAAAAGCACTGCATTTGACTTGATTCTGCCTGTATAAACCCTGTTTCAATGACGCCATAAATTGTGTGAAACAAAACCATGCGATATTTCCAAAGAAAATTGGAAGAAAATGGCATACAATACAGGAAAACTAAACATTCCTAAAGAAGGTGCGTGAGACGAACTACATAAACTACATACATATTTTAAAGATCAAAATGAAGCATTTGCCGCTTAAATATTTACTCACAGTGGAAAAAGTAATAATTATTTTTCTTCAAGTAAGAGTACGGATACTTCATTATTATTTTACTCAAGTAGAAGTAAAAAGTACCTTATGATAAAATAAGGTATTGATAAGTAGTTATTAAGTGTTAATGTGCTTTCAGGCAGAGCCGTGGGAACCTACTTTGGTTAAGGGGTGCTAAAGGACTTGATTGCCCCAAAAACGCATTTTCTGTGCTTATTTCCCCATTTACTAATATTATGTGCAATGCAGAAACTATCCACCAGGGGGTTCTGCAGCACCTTCAGCACCCTGGGTTCCCACGGCCTTGCGTTCGAGGCACTAGTATCTTTCCCACTTGAAAATTACGACCTCAGAGCGTTCCAGGTGATTAAACTCGTATGTAAACAACACGGCTAATGCTACAACGGTTAGCTCATACGATGCTAACGTCATTTGAACGTTTCTCCGAACCAGATGGAATTAAAAACACAAGCTGTGACCAAAAGTAATGCCACTGATGCAGTGGTTTTGTTACAGTTTTATCGTTAGCCGCGCTCCACCACTAGGGGGCGCCATTACTGTCTTCATCTCGTACATGAACTCGGAGGAGGTCTCCGTGTTTACAAGTTGTAATTACGATTTCGAGCTGCGTTCCAAGGCATTTTCCAAGTGGGAGGTGACGCACCATAAGTCAAACTTAACTAATGTATTGTTCATGATGCGTTAAGTGTTAACTCATCATTTATGAATTAAATGAGGTGTAGTCATTATAAAATTTTACCATATTCTTCTTTTCCGAGAATAACTGAACTGAATGGAGTTTGACAAGGCCACCCCAAAATAACACTGGACAGAAAGAGAGTTTTTACACGGAAAACCTCTGGGGAATGCAGCCCTTTTCATGCATTCGAACTGCTAAAGGATGGCTTCAGTTTGTCATCGTGCTCCATGAAGCTTCCCCCATCCCGTGGACTTTAAAACCAAAATTGTACTGGGCCGGGACACAGAGCAAAGGTCAAACGGAGATAGAGGATTGACGTTGAGATAAAAACAAAAGGACCTAAAAACGTTGTGGATCAAACGACTTGCACTGACGTGTGAGTTTTGACCCTTGTGGGAACAGCCTTCTCTCGTTAATTCCCCTCCTGGGTTTGTGCCAAGTAGCGACTGCATCGAGATCATCCTCCCGACTCCTTCTACACCTCGGCCAAACCTGTTTAACTGTCCCGATACTAATCTGAGAATCTTAACCAATGCTTAGCGCTTAATCACTGTTATATAAATCAAAATGGCGAGATGTAAGTGTAGACCAGATTAATCAATGAATCTATGAATAGAGTAAAATTAGGTAATTCTTAAAATGTATTAACACATATGGCCCTACAAGCATCTCGCTCCGTTGTCACTCTAAGACGTTTGAGGATGTAGGATCACTACATACAGCAAGGGTGTCCAAAGTGCGGCCCGGGGGCCAAATGCGGTCCTCAGACCAATTTTTGGTGGCCCTCGGCCTTCGAGCTGAATCGGGACACATCACCAGAGATGGTCCTTTTTATTTGAAATGTAATAATTCTGCATAATTCTAACCTAACAACTAACATGTTATTGTGAGACAAAGCTGACATGAAGGTGTTAGGCATAAATAAAGGTGTGGGGCTCAAGTTAAACCTCTGCTAGTCGAAGGTTTTCGCGGCGCTAACCACCGATCTATGGCCCTTCACCCCGTGTGCGCTTCAATATGCGACACCCCCCCCCCCCCCCCATGAAAAAAGTTTGGACCCTGAGAGGGCGGCTCAATAAATACAGTTATATTTGCCAATTTATGTGTGTGCGCTCTTATTTTTAAAGAAAGTTGGCGCAAAGTAAAAGACTGTAGCGCTTTTAATGTAAGAAAATACAGGAATAGCATTTGTTTGGATGCTAAACGTGCATATGACAGGTTTTAATGCTTTTGAAAATATGACTATTTAGATGGATAACATCTGCTGTAAGAAATAATAATAATTTATTTCAGTTATTTCTGGCGGACTATAAACACATTTACCACACACAATAAAGTTAAAGTCAAAATCGGGTCCATGTGGATGTTTTTCACAGCAAATCGTTCAGTAGAAGTGGCAAACGGCACTCGTTAGCTGACGTAGCATGAGGCTAACGGTAGCGTCACTAGCTTCCTGGTTAGCATTGTCTGTTTGTTTTTTGGGTATTTATGGGCTTATTATTTTGCTTCTCGCCGTTTCTTTGTATTTTTATTTAGTAGAAAAGTATATTCATAATTCAGCGTTTGTTAAAGTAATGGTGGAGAAATGGGAGATTGTTCAGATTTTTCTTTTTCTTTGTTTTCCCGCTCTGGCTGCTTCAAACATGACCATATATGGGCAGTTCCTGACGTCTGTATCTATAAGCTACTGACAGGAAAGTGACATAGATAGAGGTAAAGTTTCATAGCAGTTGGACTAATTTCTCATTGACATGACATGGTTGGCACGACAACTGTTTGAAAATGGTTTGCCTCTATCTATGTCACTTCCTGTTAGTGTCCAATAAGGAAGTGACACTCTAAACATCACAAAAATGGTCAAACTAAAGAAAGCTGGATGATTTTTTTTGGGTCAAAATCTTGAATATAATTGTGTTAACTATTTTTCAGCACAAACACACAAAAAAGTGTCTAATGTGTCATATGCACTTTAAAGCCGACTGATCAAAGGGAAACGTTTATTGTGTTCGATTTGATATTACAGTATTTACCAGTTGGAGGATATTACATTAATTTATTGTGCATGTAGAGCATATGCACTGGCCCCTGTGATTTGCTGGATTTAAAGGAATAGGCCACCGTTTTTACATACTGAGATATGTTCTCTTACCTTAGCTTTGACGAGTTGACGAGCCTTCCGTAACGTAAACACAGCACAGACGCAGAGTGAAGATATCACTGCGCGGATGCCGAATTACTCCTGGTATTATTACGCCTTACAATATAGTCCCCCTTTTTATCCGCTTAGAAAATCCACATTGTTAAATTTTGTGTAATTATACTTTATAGTGTAACACTTCACGTAACCATATTTAAATAGGGAAAACGTGGAAGAGTTTGGTAGCTTCTATCTTCACCTCGTTTGGAGCTATAGAGGAGCAGAAAGAGGCTAAATGCTAACGGCTAAATGCTAACGCCGTCTGTGCTGTGTTTACGTTACTGAAGGCACACGTGGAGACCAGACAGGTACAAATGAACTCGTCAAAGCTAAGGTAAGAACATGTCTCAGTATGTAAAAACGGTGGCCTATTCCTTTAATGCAGGTTTTGAAGCCAAGTTAGTATATGTTGTGGCCGATAATCAGCCAATCAAAAGTAATTGACTGAGATTCAGGCCTCACTGTTTTAGAGCACTGCACATGCAAGTTGTTCAGGTCTACCACAACTACATACTAAAAATGCTGTTTTTTTGGCCTGTAATGAGACCTTAAACAGCTGGAGCGCACAGACGGATTTGTTTAGTCCGATTATAAACACACATGCTCCTGTTATCCAACATGAAAATAATGACGCTCTGGTCGGTCAAGAATCCAGGCAGAAATGTTGAGACAAATAGAGCAAATGTGTACAGTCTATTCTTATTATCTATGCAACTACATAGGAATGTTATATTTAATCTTTACGAAACACAAATGAGGTTTATATTTTCAGACACAATAAAATGCATCGCTCAATCTGTTAGAAGTAGCTGTACCGGATGAGGGATTAGATTAGGGGGAATGGATTAGATGAGCGTTTAGCCTTTAATACAGTTGAGCTATAGTATTAGATTCTCACATTGGGCCTGCATTTGTAATGTATAGAAAATAATAGTAATTCTTAAAACTATACCAAACTGCCTGCATGGAAAATTGTATACAAGTAAGTGAAGTTCGAACTATGAAAAACAATTGACGAAGCGACGGGATTATCCCATAGAAGCATTGTGGATTAGTGCATAATACATAAAGCCTTTTGTAAATGTGAGAGCTGGATTAATGCTGTTGTGAACGTTTGATAAGAGAAGAACGTCACCGGTATAGGCTGGGTACCGTTACACAATATCAGTTCGGTATCGGGAAAAAGAGTTCATGTTTTGTCTACTGGTATTGAAAAACTTAAAGGGACTAGATGCAAATTGGTCATTTTTATACTCACTACTGCCACCTGAGGTCTTACGCGTAACTGCAGCTTCTATATTAAGCTCGTGCATGACGGCACTTCAGACCCGAATTAAGTTCTGAGTGTCACTGCAGGATTTTAGAGGCAGTTGTGGTGAAAAGGTCTGGGCTCATTCTACACATTAGGACATGGCTGGAACATGTAGGGGGAGGAAAATACTTGATTTTAACATTTTTAAACTCAGTATAGTCCCTTTAAAGTATCGAAAGCAGATACAGAAAAAAAAAAAACGTATATCTTTAGATCCAAGTTTTGATGCGGTTTGTCCAGGGACAGCATTAAAGCCACACCGTGTAAAATTTTACCATATAAATAAAATTTAAATATAGCATTTATTTTATATTTTCATCATTGAAAAATACCTCATAAATGCACAAACAAACATGTACTTTCGCTGTGAGCGGCTCAGCTCTCCTAAGACATGGCGGTAACTTTACCGGGAGTGGGTACGTCTCCAGCTCGTCTCCATGGAGACAGCAGAATTTGAGATTTAAACAGGTCCAAATCCCTTCGTTGATGATTTGATGGCAGTATTGTCCAAAATGCTACGCACTGTGCCTTTAAAGGAAGTTGTTTTAGCTCAAATAAATTATTTTTGTTCCCATTTAATTTCTAAATTTTTGCCCAATGTTTGCCCCATTTTTTTTCTCATTTTTTCCCCAATTGTTTCTCATTTTATTACTAATATTGTCCCTAATACCTCCAATTTATTCTCAAATTGTCCTTTTTTCCGCCCCATTTTTTCCCAGTTTTTTTTTTACACAATTTCTCCCAATTTTTCACACATTTCTTGACATTGGAGATGAACCCGATATTGTAAATGTGCAGATCTTCCACACATTATTGTTCTGTTTTCTTGTTCTTTAGTACAGGTATCAGAAAAAAGTGTATCCCTTTTTGATAACCTTTATAAAACATTTGCAATGCCTCATAACACCTTTTTCATTTATAAGTCCAGAAATAGGGATAACATTATTGCTAAGAGTCAGATTATGTTATATTTTGATCCGACAGTTTACCCAAACCCATTTCCTAACCATTCCTGATTTATGCCTGACCTTACCTTCCAGTATCTATTTTTGTGCATATAATAAAAATCAATCAATCAATAAAATATTAATTACAAATGTGTTACAGATGCTGCCACTACAATTAAGTTAATGGCAGTTAAAAAAAAAAACGTCCTCATCTAATGTAAAGTGGTGGGACTGAGATGGGCTTACGTCGGACTGGGTTAAGTGATCCCCTTGTGTTTGATCCTGAGGCTAAGGCCTGTTATTGGCATTGGCTTAGTTCTTACCCTGACGTGGCATGACATCAGCACTTAAGGCAGAAGCACTGATCACCACAGGACATGTGCAGGTAGTATATATTTAGGAAGTATTCAAGAACCACAAATAAGAAATATATCTGAGAAAATTGTTCACATGCACACGATCAAATCTGCAAAAGCCCTGAGATCAGGCGAGTTCATCCCGGCTACAGTCACTGCCCGTCAGCCTCCATCGCCAGGTAATCCTCTGTTAACAAGTGCAAACCCCCGTCTATCTGAGGCCAAACATGGGCATTTAACTCTATTCATTATTTCATAACAAAAAATACATCAAAAACATAAATTAAAAATGCAAAATCTCAGAACATAATATTTGTTTATACATTTGTTGTGTGACATTTACTGTTGACACAGATCAGTTTCATTTAATAATTAAAATGCAGAACAATAACTGCACAGTTCAGTTTTAGAGACCGTCTGTTAAACTGAAGGCTTTCGTGGTCATGGCTGACAAAAGACTCTTGAAACAAACATTAATTAAAACTATAAATAGATGTTTGATTTAGTCTGAGAGTTTAAACTAGGTTGATTAGTCGAGCTTTCTCTGTGAGAGGACAGTGCGATAGAGAGAAGTGCCTCTGGCCTGATAAAAGGTTAGAATCATCTTGTCCTGTGCAACCTCTGCATGAACGAACCCTCCCAGGGTCGAGGCCTGTCCTGTGAAGAACTTTATGGAGCCTTTGGGAACGTGGTTCCAGTGACGCACATCGGGGTCCAGGAAGTTCCCTGCTCCACTGACCACATACCCCACACCGGACTCCTCGATGTACTGACAAGAGAAAGTATTAATATGCTACTTCTTTTGTTTGCAACTACAAAACCAATGTACAAACCTGCAGGTTGTGGTCGTGCCCGCAGAGGTAGGCCGTGGCATTGTATTTGATGAGCAGAGGCTTCACTTGCTGCAGAAGACACTGAGTGGGCCCGTGTTCAGATACAGACCACACTGGATAATGTCCTGCCACCAGCAGGAAGTTTGCCTTCGAGCGAGCGATCCTGTCCTGCAGCCACACCAGCTGACGGTTGGCATCCACCTCCCGCACAGGTCCTTTGGGCTGGGAGTCTGAGAAGTCATCGGAATTTCCACACAGCATCACTGTGTCCAGCATAATGATGGTCAGCGTCTTCTGAGAGTTGGGAATGTGGAAGTTGAGTTCATAGTAATAAGCCGGGAACTTCCTACACACAAAACACTACTAGTATGACAAAGCAGAGGCATTTAGAAGCACATATTTGTGTGTGAACATACCATCTGTTGGACCTCTGGCTATACTCGATCTGCGCCTTCACATTTCCCACGTGGTCGTGGTTTCCGGCCAGGACGTACCAGGGAATCCTCAATGACTTGGCTGTGTAAACAGACTCGAAAGTGTCCTGCATCAAAACATGTGTATTATTGACATGTTGATCCCGGGTCAGAACAGACGTGAGACACACACGAGTCACCTTGAATCGAGGAGAGTCGACGCTGTCCACACCTTTGTAGTAAAAGTTGTCGCCCAGTGCCAGAATAAAGTCTGCCCCGACCTGCTCTGCTACTTGACTCATCTCTCGAGCCGTAGTTTTCTGCACGGCAGTGATGTACGGGGGGTAGGGCAGCCCTCCCCAATCACCGATGGCCAGAAACCGAATCGAAGTCCTGTTCTCTGTCAGATGAAACACCATCATCACGTAAAGATCCAAAACACTGACATATATTTAACACTTACTGCCAGTTTCCTCCAGCTCCTGGAAAGCAGTGGGGAAGCAATGGGCCACTGTGACGGCAATGAATATAGAAACTACAGCCAGAGCCATCTTAAAACAAAACATGCGGATCAGCTCGACACGGAGCTGTGGCAAAACAAAACCTCAGACATAACTGAAAGAACATTAACTCAAGACCAGGAGGAAGAGGAAGTGGAATGGGCTGTCAGAAGTCTCTGCTTTGCTCCTCCCACCTCCTCCTCCAGACACTATGTGCTGCAGGCGACATGTGATTACAGCAGCAGCAGCACAAATCCCTATTGAAACTGATGAAAACAAAGCAGTGCATGTTGTAGCCTGTGTTTGAGGTCAAAGGTCAGAGTGAGTCAATAGAAGCCAAACACAAAGCCCAACAAAAGATAAAGCGACTCACGGTCGATCAGCGCTGACTCGTGGACCGTCTCGATCTGCAGCATCTTCCCCCGGTCCAGTCTTATATGGGACTGTCCACACCACAGAGGCGTGACCGTTGCTCACGGCATTGACTCAGATGAGACTGGAGGGTTTTCTGGGCCACATGTGACTCTCTGTGGATGTTATATCCAGTGTCCAGACTTTTCCACAGCATTATTAATCACAGTGCTTCCCTTTTCCCGCTTTATTTGTTCCGTTTTTGGAGACATTGGAGAACAAGGCCCGTGTCTGAATAAACAAGCTTTGTTCCTGTTCTATACTGCTGCATATGGTCCAGTGTGGCCTCACTTTTTTTGGCTTCTGGTAATTGATAAAATGCTGACAGTGATGCAAAGCAGCTTATTCTGATGTAATTTAATCAGGGCGGACTCTGGCTATAGACGAAGTTAATTCTTTCAATACAAACACATGACCTACGTACAGAGACAGGTAGTACCTCAGTTACATATACTCAGGTGCATGTACTTCAGTAACCTCTTGAAGAAATTGTAATTTTAGGAGTTTTATCATACGGTACTTCTACTTGAGGAAAATTATAAGTATTTGTACTCTTAATTGAATATCATTTTATTTCAGGGAAGCAGCAATTTTAATGTAGAAATGTTATTTTAATGTTTAAGCTACTGACAGGGAGTGACATAGATGGAGGTAAAGTTCCACAGCAGTTTGACTCATGTACCATTGACATTACACAGTTGGCACGGCAACAGTTTAAAATTGTTTGCCTCCATCTATGTCACTTCCTGCCGGTGTCCAATAAGGAAGTGAAACTGTAAACGTCACAAAAATTGTCAAACTAAAGAAAGCTGGGTAATAAATTCTAGCAAAATCTTAAATATAATTACGTTCCCTATGTTTTAGCAAAAACAAAGGTGGACATTTTTCTAAGAAATGTCCAAATGTTGTACCTCATCAGAATCAGAATCAGAATAGGTTTATTGCCATGGTTTGAGAACAGGGTTTACAAACTAGGAATTTGTCTCTATGTGCAAACGTGCGACATATAACACAGAATTAAGATAAAAAATAAACCAAGAACGTTAAACTATAAGGGCGTGCATTAAAAATATTAAATAAATAAGATAAAATAAAGTGACGTGTGGTAAGACAACAATTTGACAATGAACAGCGGGATTGTATATACAGATGTGTAGCATATAAAGTGATATAAAGTGATGAGTGATTGGATTCACAAACCGGACTTTTGGATGAGGAAATAATTGGACATCAGTTCATGAACGAGGCAAACCACATTTGTTGTGTGACATTTACGGTTGACACAGATCAGTTTCATTTATTAATTAAAATGCAGAACAATAACTGCACAGTTCAGTTTTAGAGAGACCGTCTGTTAAAGTGAACATTAGAAAGTGACGTCCCGTGAACGCAGCCCGTCATAAAGTAAATGTGGATCGTCTCGCGGCGCCTCGTTCTTCACAGAGATTTTGTTTTCCCGCATTTTCTTGGAAATCATTTGGAAACGCCACGAATTCCACACGATTTTATGTTTCGTTTTTCCCACAATTTATGGCGTAATTGAAAGGCTTTTTAATCCCGTCTTTAAAGCAAAAACGCAGGGAAAAAATCAGCACATATTTGCAAACATTTCAACAAACGGAGGAAAGAGAAAACCTGAAACAAATGCGGTCAATTTCGGCCAAAATGTTGAAACGTTTTAGACCCAAATTCTAAAACGTAAAAAAGGTGTAGATTTAATGCCAGTTTGAATCTAATTTAATGCTTTTTAATTACATCGAAGGCCTTGATTTCAGCCCGATTCATTTAATGACTTTTTAAAGCCCCTTTTTTTTTATGAAAATACACTCTTTTTTTTTTGCATAAACAGTTACTCAGTCATTACTTTTTATTATTATTTCAAAGGAACGTCGTGGCTGCTCTATCCAACCCTGCCAAAGTCATGTGATTCTGTTCGACTTGAGTAAACATAATCAAATAAAAAAAGACCAAAAGCATTCCACTAAAATAGTTTATTTTAGGGGGTTAGAACACGTGGATATACAAACTTAAACGGATTTGTATTTGTAAAGTGTAACAGAACCATCTTGACTATGAAAACCACAGCGTCTACGAAGCGAAAAGGGATGATTCGGGTTCTTTCATTCATCAGTATGATGCAGTTCCTCCAGGGGAAAAAAAAAAAAAAAAGCCAACGCCTGCTTTTATTTTACATCCAACATCAAGTAAGGTAAAAGGTGACGAAAAGAAACGACCGAGCTCGACGGAAATCAGTTTAAAAAGTGGCAAAGGGTCAGTAAGTACTGGTGCCACTGTAGCCGGAGTACGAGGTCTGGTCTTGCCCCGTGTAGCCCTGGTACACGTAGTTCTGACCATCCCAGGACTGCTGCCCCCAATCTGAAAAAGAAACATCAAAAGCAGTCATTTGAACCGGTTAAAGAGCATTGTGTGTTTGTCGGGCAAAGTTCAGCCATAGATATGTGGAGACGTTTCCTGACTACACTTTCACACGGCTCACTTTGCAAATGTGAAACAAAGACTTTCTGAGCCCTGGAATTACAACGTTTAAAACCACAGGCAGGTGAGGAAACTTAATCGTCTGCCTAGGGATGTAGTCTTTATCAAATAAT
This sequence comes from Proterorhinus semilunaris, assembly GCA_021464625.1. Classification (NCBI taxonomy): domain Eukaryota; kingdom Metazoa; phylum Chordata; class Actinopteri; order Gobiiformes; family Gobiidae; genus Proterorhinus; species Proterorhinus semilunaris. The sequence goes on from CM038349.1 coordinate 7,170,149, forward strand.
AAATAAAACTGAACGCACCTCCAAAATAAGAGCCTCTTTTAGACGCTATAACACTGCTTAACAGGCGCCTAAAGATGACTCACATTTTATGTCAATTTAAGTCAAATTCAGATATATACGTATATTTAAAATACAGATTATCGTTTCTACATTAATTACAATAATTTATTCATTCCAAATTATGGACCACGAGTTTAATTCACTATGGAATTAAACAGCAGACTCAAATCCGTCAAGACAAGTGTCTTTAAAGCAGTACCAAGTATCTCATGCCCCTAGAGGCCATAAGCGCAACTGCAGGTGTCGTAGCAAGTTATGGTTTCTTACTCATTAATTGTCCGTGAGAGTAAATACTACGCTGACAGAAAAGACAAAGAGAGAGAGGGATATTGTTCATCCAATTACACAATGGAGATTTTTTCACTCAAACTTGGCTGTAAATACTGTTTAAGTGGTGCTAGCCCGTTAGCCTGTTAGCTTCTTCTTCCTGATTCTATTAGTGTGTATTGGTGGCTCCGGTCCGGTGGCAGCAAAGTTGCAATTGTGGATTTCTGGCTAGAGACACCAGGGGGAGATGAAAGACCCCCCAATCATCCCATTAACACTTACATTACCCCCAGAGGGACTACAGAAAGGATTTATTAAGGTAAACACATTACTTAGTGCTGCTTTAAAAGCAGTTTGCCTTTCACCCACTCACACACACTATTTTTTCCAGTTCACTCTAGATAAAGCTATTATTTTCACTCTGATGGGCAACGAGCCTCCCTGAGGCCTGGGGAAGCTGGGACTTCGCTGTGTAGGTCGCCTCTGATCCGGTTGCGTCTCTCGTGTGTTCTGATTGTAACTGTTGATTGTTGTTAAAAACTGAGACACTAGTTTTGTACTTTAAAAGGGACTATACGGAGTTTAAAATTATGTATTTTCCTCCCCCTACATGTTCCAGCCATGTCCTTATGTGTAGAACGAGCCCAGACCTGTTCACCACAACTGCCTCTAAAATCCTGCAGTGTCACTGAAAAAGGTGTTAAGTCGGGTCCGAATTAAGTAGTCAAGTATAAAAATGACCCACTTGCATCTAGTCCCTTTAAGCAAGCGTTTCTTTGTTTTTGGCCTGGTTATTTTTCCTCAGTACAGAGTCTATTTTTATTTGCTTTATTAACTTCAATAAATTAACTTCTTTTTACCCATCTACACCTCGGGTTCTTATATTACTTCCCTTCACCCTCGGGAAGCAGGTGGTTGATACTTCCCATCACTTTGATAATGCCAGAAGATCTTGGCGTTTCTATACTCCTCTAACAAGATAACGCCCTCACCATAAGTGCTGTACGCCTGCCCGCCCGTCACTGAACTGGGGTAGGCTGTGGAGTACATGGAGTAGTTCTGGTCTTGTGTGAGCATCTTCTTCTTCTCCTCTCCATAGCCGTAGCTGTAGGGGCTCTGCTGGTCGGCGGGCGGGGGCATCGCCGTGTAATTGGGCTGTGAGGCGCTGCTGCTGGTGGTCGTGTCTGTGCTGGCGGCCGGTGCAGCGGAGAATGTAGTGGTTTCGGGGTAAAATGTCCCATAAGAGGCGCTGCCGTCTGCCGCGTTGCCGTCACCGCCCCCAAAGAGTGTATCTGCAAAATGAGGCGCCAGGAGTTAAAAGGGAAGTATTTTGGGGGGATAACTACAAACACACCAATCAGGCATAACATGATGACCACGGACAGGTGATAGAAAACCCTGCTGATGCCGCAGCGCCTGTCAGGTCAAGCCCAGGGAATACTCGGACAAACAAACAGGAAGGCATAGGAAGAGGATCTGGTGAATACTACTACTGTGGGTAGTGATTAATTATATATTTTTTTATTTTTTCCTTGCACTTTATTTAACCAGGATAAACCTCGTAAACCGGGCTGACCAACCAGGTCAAATATGCACAAATAACTTTTTTTTTTTCGCATAAAAGGTTGCATAATGAACCTTGAAGGGTAAATAATAGTTTGGAAAGTAGAAAAGTGCTATACAAGTTGAGTCCATTTACCATTTACAGCGCAAAGAACTTAGTGTAAGTTAAGAACTCATTGTGTTTTTATTTATGTACCCTACTTTTAATACACTTGTTCTGTAAAGCACATTTAATTATTTTGTGTCTTCAATGAATAAATCTTAGTTTTCTTAGTAGTCAAACTTTACTGAAGTACATGTACTTGCATTACACTACTTGGAGAAATCAAAAGGTACATTTTAATTCAACTTTAGAAGTAACAGTACTGCTGTAATGCATTTGTGATTATTTCTGGAAGTGACAAAAGTGTCATGTCGGCATATGAACATGGATTAAATCTGAATTATTTGTTTTATTTACAATTGTTGATGTAAATATTGTGTATCTCAGTTGTGTGGGTTGTTGTTGTAAAAGAAAAGGTTTTCAGCTTCTTTTGCACCTGTAAAAATGGCAAATATTGAATAGAAAGGGGATGGGACTAAATAAGGTCTTCAACCCACTCCTTTTCGAACATTATGCTTTGTATTGTTATGCTGCCACGCTAAACTAACTAAACTAACCTAAACTAAACTAACCTAACCTAAACTAAACTAAACATTTCTGTGACTTTTGATAATACTATGATTGTTAGGCCTGGTAACCATCTGAAAGAAATGTAATGATCGCCTTTTGTTACTTGCTTTGTACTAGACTTCGTACTTGAAACTAGACCGTTGTTGTAATTGTGCTTCTTTCTGTTGCTGTACAAACACTTCAAACAGTGTTTTGTAAGTTATAGTTCTTTGTAAATAGTTTGTAACTATGTAGTTTTATCAGTTGTGTCGTAGTTGGTTGTTACGTAATCAGTATTGCTCTGTTTTGGGGTATGGTCGGATGCTGTGTCCACCATGTTCTTTAAGCAGTGTTTGCTGCTCAAATAAACAAATAAACTAAACATTTCTGGTGCCTTATCTAAAGAATGATGACTTTTGCCGTTTTCCCGTTACTATAGTAACCCATAGTACCGTCCACCATCGCCATTGAGGCAATATTTTTGATCGCCACTAGATGGCGACATTATCCTTTGTATTTCTATTGTGTGAAGAGGTTTACCAGAGCAGTATTACAGTTCAGACAGAATTATTATACATCAGATTAATCTTTTCACATATTTAGACCCATTTTATTGTAAGGTTATTTATTGGTATTTTATATTCTGACATTTCAGACTGTTTGCAATACTAGATCAAACCTTCATTAAATTACCTGGAGCTTCACGACTGGTCTCTTCCTGCGTTCTGACCGACGCCCCACCTTGTCCACGGTTATACACCCAAGATCTGGTCCTATACAGTCCTACCCTTCCCTCCCTTACAATTACCATTTACTTCTGCTTGAGTAAAATTGTAAACTTTACCGTTGAGTAAATATTATGGCCTGTTTCAAACTGTCTGCAGATAAATAGTTTGAAGCAGAGAAAATGGTTAGAAACTGGCTTAATATCTTTGAGCTTGTTGGTCTGCAAAAGACAGCATTAGAAAAGAGGTAAAATTGTGACTCTGCAGCACGGGATACAAGAAGCACAACAGGCTATATAATAAAATAAAAAACCTGCATACATGTTTAAACTGTTGATGGATTTTAAAAGATAATTTGTTGCATGTGGAAATTACTCAATATGATGTTGGTCATAACATTATGTTATGCCTGATTAATGCAACTACATCAACATGGTTTGAATGAGCAAACAAACGTACGATAGCTTGAGCCAGAGCTGCTTTCATAGTTGTAGTTGGCTTTTAAAAACAGGAAGAAGAAAGGTCAAAGAAGTCCAAAGAACGAAGTAGGCTTGTGTTGAGATTTTGTTCCTTACTTTTGTTGTAGCTGGGGCCAGAGGCCGGCTTGTCTCGGTCTCTGCCTCTGCCGCGCCCTCGGCCTCGTCCCCGGGAGCCCGAGTCAGTGGGAATCCCTCGGATTGTGCCGAAGCCCGGGATGTGCTGATAATAAGAATCATGATATGATTATTTGTCCATTTCATCAAGATTAAGGTCTATGCTCTCTGTGTAGATACAGCCCTACCATGTCTGTGTAGGTAACCTTTTTCTTCTGAAAAAATTTAGAATGATCTTCGGGGAATAAGCTCTCCAAAGCCGCCAGAGCCGCACGGGCCTTCGCCTCCTTCTTGTTAGAGCCACTTCCTTTGAACTTTTGTCCATCAACCTCCACCTAAAAAGCCATAAAAGAAACATGACGCCTGAGCCACTAAAGTAAACGTTGTTAATTATTCAAAAACTGACAAAAAAATAAAAGAAATTGAGGCACTGTGCAAAGCGTTTCCAGTGATAAGTTTAAACTGTTTTACAAAGTTAACAAACTGCGTACAATATTCAATAATTGTATCTTTTTTTGAGGAATGAGACGAGCTTTCCTCTGAACCGGTCAGGTCCAATCAGGAGCGTGACTGTTCACTTTTGAAATCATATCGTGTATCAAAGGGTTATTTGGTGAGAGCCTTTGTCCATTGATACAACAGGTTCAACATTGGGTGCAGACTGTGTCCTTGGGCAAGACACTTTACCCACTGTCTGAGATGTTGGTGACGGTTCCTTCACCTTATATTCACATGACCAAATGTAAGACTTTTTAAGAGATTTTAAGAACCCGTGGGAACCCTGCAGAAGGTTAAGGGGCTCGGGCAGAGGGGTAAACTACGGAACTGGATTAGAGGGTTAGCGGGAGAGTTCAGCGTTAACCCTGGTTTTGCCGTACTACAAAACTGAGTAGCTGGGTAGATCTCCATGGAAACTCTTAGCTCATAACCTGCTCTGGACCACGTTTAGTTCAAAGCTTTGATAAGAAGATGGGCTGTGCTGGTCCATATGTAAAACCCTTGTCAGGAACTAGAGTTTAGATTGGGCCTATTCGAGAGATAAAAAAAAAAAAAAGACAAATGAAATTACTTAAAATATCGGTCAAACCCCTGCATATCGGTATCGGACCCCAAAAATCCATATTGGTCGGTCCCTTATTTTTATTATTATTCAGAAGAATCAAATGTACAAGTATATAAATGCTTTACACAATGACCTGTAATGAATTACAACATAAAGGTAATGTTACTGACCTGAATGACGAAGCACTTCTCGTGGGAACCCCCCGTCTCAGCAGAGAGCTCATACCTCAAACTGCGGCGTTTTTCATTTAATTCCATCACTGGATTTTTTCCGTTTTTGGTCAATAAGGGACCTAGGCCTCCCTGCAAAAACACCGCAGAGATGTTGTGATCCTGTGAACATGAACGTTGCTACACGGATCACGGTAAAGGGAAATTCGCAAACCTCTTCTGAAGATGCCGCTGTGGCCGACGCCTTTCCCGCTTCCTGCCCTCCATTAGAATTATTAGATTCTGTTGAACCAGTTGAAAGACCAAGATCATGCAAGACCTGTAAAAGTTAAGTCTGCAATGTCTTACTGCAGCCAAAACACTTCCAGGTGACTCTGGTGACATTACCTTGGTGGCCACATTAATCTTGGCTGATCGTTTGGAAGGACCTGTAGCTTCATAGGTTTTTCCATTGAAGTCCACGGCCATGGTGAACACGGGCTCATGCACAGGCCCAGTCTGAGACGTGAGGCGATATGCCAGGCCAGGCCTGTACTGATTCAGACGCATCACAGCGTTCATGTTAATGTCGTCGCTGACTGAGGGAGCAAATTGGAGAAACATTAGTGGCCAAACAATTGCCTCCCCGAAAAGACCCGATCACTGATACGTACATGGTTTTCTCTGAAAGTGCTTTTGAAACTTGCGCTGCTTGCTGTTTAGAAGTGACTGTTCTTCTGCCTTATCCACTGCTGAAAAAGGTCTCTTAGCTGGTGGGAAAAACCGTGTTCCTGATGATGTAATAAACAGTGAAGTTTGTTATTGCGTTAAAGTTACAGTAAAGAGCAGCAGAGATGAGCCACGTTACCTGAAGCATTTCCAGAGGAGGACTCTGGTTTCTGGGGCTTTTTGGGCTTTGCACTCATTCCCAGAACCTTGTGCATTTGTCCAAATGCCCATTGTCTCAGAATACGCTGGAGAAGAAAAAAGGAATGAATGCCTCCATAGCATGTGCTTGTGTCTTGGTCCATTTAAATGCTACCTGTGCGTTCTGTGTGATGTCTTCACGCTGCTGCAGAGACAAATGTTCGATGGCGTCCGTTGGATCTTGCTCACATGGGTCTTTAATTCCAGGACCATCTTTGTACAAAAACACATTTGTTAAGATTATTTTAAAGACGTTTGATTATGCCTTAGATACAGCCTCAGATGGAGCAGGACCTTGTAAAAGCAGCCCAGAAGAGATAGATTCAAAGACTCTACGTAAGGCCTCGCCTGCTCCCAGCGGCCTTTCAGACGTCACTATGGCTTTCTCCACCAGCAGTTCAAGGGGCTAATACAAACACAGAGCTTATAAACTACGCAGGTGACAGGACATTCACAAGAATTTGGAAATGGCTAAGTAAGAACAAACCCTTACCCATCCAGAGAGTGGCTGCCAGATAGGGACACGTTTACACAAGTCCCTCAAGATCCGGATCACAACAAGAGCAGAGCTCAGCTGATTGACTTTAGCCTGTGAAGGAAATACAGTTAAAAGACAAGTGTTGCAGATTCATTAACAAAAACAAAGTTAATGAACAGATCACAAAAACAACTCCAATTTGCAATATACAAAATGAAAACTGGGGTTGATTTTGAGATGGTTCAAGTCGACTTTCTAATAAATGGAAAATTGTTCAATTTCTTACCAATGAGACAGAATCATCTTTGGTATTGGTTTTAAGGAAATATTGATCAATCATGTAAATATAGCGATATGAAGAGGAGTGAATATTTTTAAGGACTAGACAATCTTACGAACAAGTAAGGACGTGAATGCAAACCTGGAACCACTTGGCATGACGAAGGGATGCCAAGGCAGAAAGGCATTTCTGCCTGTCCAGAACGTCGGGCGGATCGCTGACCGTTTGCGTGTCTATTGACGAGGTGGAGTAAGAAGAAAGGTACAGTTTGACCAAGGGCTTGGCTCTGTCTTGAAGCTCAGGGAGTAGCAGCTTTTACCAAACTGGAAGACGGGAAAGGAGAAATCGAGTTCCTAACACACTAACCAAAAGAACTATTCTTCGTCTGAAATCATAGATACCGGTACATTTACTTTTATTAACTTTTAATATGAAATTAGATACAATTTCTCCTTTCCACAGCCCCCTGGGTTTGGTTGTGCTGTTTTCTCCCTTCCCGAGACAGTGTATCCAATTGGTCAAAGGTCCAGCTTTCCTAAAAACTTGACAAACTAGAAGATAATCAGTAGCAAGTTATAAGCACTCAAACGTTTATAACCTCCCCTCAGTGCAGCAAAACTGAGAAACTGAACCCTTGACCTGACGAGTCTTACGTCTGAATAAGAATCCCTGACTTATGCAAACTCACTGAGTGTGTAGAGCCATAGTGAGAAACTTCCTTGTGTCTTAATATTTACCATTTATGTTGCGTATCGTAATTTCCGGACTATTGAGCGCACCTGAATATGAGCCGCACCAACATGATTTATAAAGAAAAAATAAATTGTACATAATGGTCTATAAGCCGCAGCTGTTCACGCAGTTCCAGGTGAAGCGCCATCAGCCACAGGGATTACCGGACTTTTCTCTTTGCGCGCGGCCAATTATTCAAAGAAAACAGCGGCCTAAAGGTACTTTTACTTTTATAAAAGTGTGTCAAGAACTTAAAGGGCCTATACATAAGTTTAACCACAAATAAATATATACAAATTTAAAATGTCTTCCTCATACCTGCTCCAGCAATGCCCTGGTGAGTAGAATGAGCCCTGGCCTTTTCACCGTGATCGCCTCTATATGCTGTAAAGTCTCTTAAATAGTCTCTGCTCGGGACGAACAAGCAAACAGCGTAATGACGTCATGCGCGTTCACGCTCAGCTGTAGCGTTAGCTGTAGCATTAGCTGAAGCGTTAGGTGTAGCATTAGCTGAAGCGTTAGCTGTAGCGTTAGCTGTATCTCCTCTATACTGACGCTGCCGAGCGAGCGGTAACTTTGGAAGGATGGATTTAGCGGAGAATAAAAGGAGACCGGCTTCAAGCACCATCGAAACTCCAGCCCAGACCCCGACTAACAAAAAGAAACAAAGAGTTTATTCGAGTGTGACGAAAAAGGCGAAAGTCGAGTCTGATCGGCGTAGGCAAAGAACATCGGAAAATGTTGAGAGAATCTCTCAAAAGACCCGCAGCTTATTTTTGCTTGAAAAGGTAAGAAATTATGACTAAATACGTGAAAGAAATTATGACTAAATACGTGAAAGAAATTATTACTAAATACGTGGGGGAAAAGTGTTGTTGATGCTTCAAAACAACGGTGTCCGACTGTCCGTGCATGTTGTACAAACTTCACTGAAAAGAGCCATAAAATAATCATATTTGGAAGTTACCAAAATAGTTGATCTAATAGTTTTATACCTACAGAGAAGTTGTGTAGTATTAGTAGCAGACTAGTGTCAGTAATAACAGTAATTGTGCTGGACCTACACAACATTTGAGTAGTAACGGTGGTAATGGTGCTGTATTTACAATGGCAAAGATAATGCTGCTAATGTTAGCTTTTCTTAGCCGCAAAATAAACATGACTGTTCACGGATTTATAAGAAGTGAAACGAGTACAAAAAGTGGACGTGTGCCGTTTACAATGTAGTTTACGAGTTAACTACGCTAACTTTCTGCCCAGGGAATTGAAGAGACGATTTAGGCTTTTCCTAGCCTTTCCTATTATTTTGTTATTACAATTAGGCCTGCGTGTATGCATATATATAGTATGCGAGTATTTTTTTTTCTCCTTCAAATGTCAATTATTTGTTTATCTGTATTACTTGGCTTCACTCGATTCACTTTGCTTTGCATTTGCTCAAGTATCGCATCTTATTCACTCTGATTCGGTCTAAATATTTTACAAAACAGTAACGTTTCTTACCTCAGTTGAAGTCACGCCTGCAAATCTGTAAATTGACCAGGACGGGACTGTTATTTCTGGTGCTCGTGAAGCCTGAGCTTTTAGGTTTCCCCTACCACTGAAAACATGTACAATAGGCCAGGATGAATGAGAGTGCGCATGGGGGACGACGGTGGAAATTAACCCAAAGCTACAATCTTGTGTGTCTTGTTCATTAACATGCACCGTTCTTTCATCAGAAATAACCAAATGTTTTTGGACCCAATCGTGTTACATGCAAGTGCAGACACAATATTAAGTATTGAATATAAACATCTATAAATTAGGCGCATCGTTGTATAAAAAAGTAGCGACTTATAGTCCGGAAATTATGCTAACTGTATAATAAATTAATAAAAATGAAAGTCAAAATAACAAGCTCAAAAAGTAGTACGTATGATGCTGAGGTAAAGAGAAAAAGGTTTTAAAAAAAGAAGCAAAAACAACATTAGCGTGTGCCAAATGATCAGTTTTGCTGCAGATGATGTCAAAGGTTAATACTAAATGAAAATAAGCTTATTCGCGCTACACTATTAAAGTTTTTATGCTCACAAAACCAGGATTATATCGACGACACCTCTCAAGCCAATAAATGGTGTAGTTTTTACAAGGCAAAACGTCCACTGCACGGTTGACAGACCACAGAAGAGAGAGAGCTGCGGAGTTAGAGCTCAGCGGACGTCCCGTATCAGTGGAGGTGTGCCTTTAGATCACACAGAAGAACCACATCTGCTTTTGGACGTACCGCCATTCGCCTCGGTGCTGCTGCACGCTCTGACGAGAGGCGACGTCAAATAGACCTGGAGAGTCAGGGTCGGCTTAGAGGTGCTTCGGACAACGATAGCGGCATCTCCGGGACTATCAGCGATTGTGTACATGCCTGGAGAAATTGCCTACACAATTAAGAGGATTAAGTTACAAAAGACAGTCTTAAAAATAGAACTAAAAACACAGAAACAGACTTTAAAGGTTAGGGCTGGGTACTGTTACATTTTTTCCATACCGGTACTTTAAAGCTGCCCTAAGCGATGTCTTTTTGACTTTTTTGTTGTCAGTAGGTGGAGTAGTGAACCCTGCTCTGCTCCACCACAACCCCCTCCCCTCACCTGGCTTTACCCCCCGTCTCCCACACCCCTCACTCCCCTCCACACATTCAATGAAATACGGAAATCTCATTAATCTTGTGTGAAACACACATTCATCAGCATAAATAGGATATGTAGCAAAGTAAACATTTTGAGACTTGCATTGATTTGCTAAACTGCAACTTTCATGAAAGTCTCTTTTTTTGGCATTTAGAACAAAATACTTCCATTTAGAACCAAGTTTACAGAGCAACCTTTGAACGCCTCAAGCTTAACGCACACCAGAACACAGCGGCACGTCCTCTGACGCGCGTCCATGTGGGATTTCAACACACACCTGAGCGTTCCACGCCACGGCACTTCAGAGGTTTTTCTCAAACCGTGTGGGGCTTTACACACGTGATTCATACATTTATCATGAATAAAAGACACCTATGTGCGTGTTGCAGAGATGGAGCAAACCTGGCTCTTGTTTGTAGGTTAATAGCGAGTTGGCGACAGACACGAGTTTAACATGTTTCCCCTGAAGCCTGAGCCCTGACGATGGTTTCTCTGTCTCTGCGGTTTCTGTCGTCTAAACAAACAAAGTTCATGGCGCCCCCTGTCTGTCATGGCCGGACTCGCCTCTGTGCCTGTGCAGGAGGTTAAAAGCCTGTGTTTTCCTCCGCGTCACTGCAACCTCGGTGTACATTCTAACATACAAAATAAAGGAGGCGGCTCTTTTGCGGCGTTGGGCTTCACACGCTCGGCCTCTGGTGCTGCTTTGCTTTGTAATCATGAGGAGAACAAAGACCTGACGGCTCCTGTCAGTGTTTCCCACATAGACTATTCTATGCCACAGAATCAACACCGCCCGCAATATGTTGATTCTGTGGCATAGAACAATGTAAAAATAAAATGCATTTGTCCTCAATAACTTGTCCATGACGATACGACTTAGTATTGCTGATCACTGTGAGAAAATGAAAGCATGATCAAAGTTGTTTCAAAACCGTTTTGAGCTGGAGACACTTCTAAAGACTCTTAAACCAGTCACATCTCCGCATTTATTTCCATGCGCACAATCAGCTGTTGTTCAGCTGGAGCTGCTCGGTGCGAGCGGAGGAGGGGCAGACGCAGGCAGGGAAGGGCATGGCGGGACTTGGATGGGAGACCGTTTGGGAACACCAGAAAGCCTGGCAAATGTAGTGGTTGGTGGTGGTGGCTGATGTGGGCAGACGGGTTGTCTCGCTTATCATCACCAAGAATGAATAATGCACCAAATTATAAAAGCGCAATATAAAACTAATGCATTATTATTATCATTATTATTAAAAAAGTAATGGAACCCAACCCTATCTAATAAAATAATTCATATAGTTGTACCTCCAATTCTACTGTGAGTTTTTCAGTCACTTCTTTGAGAAGAGGGACTGTGGGCTTCTTTGATGAAAGCAGGACCAGCTCCAGGTCTGTGTCTCCCTTCAGTATCAGTCCTTTGGCGACTAACCCAACCCTCATCACCCCACGTAAAACACGGCCTTGCTCATCACTGAAGTCACTGAAAGTAATAATAAAGGAAAACGTGTTATTCCCACAAAGAAATGTCCAATCTTTGTTTTCAGTTTGTGAATGAAACTGAAGACAAGACACACCTTGAGGCGGCATCCATTTGATCAGAAACAGACTTGAGAGCATGTTCCGCATGGGAGATAATAATTTGGACCGCATCTAGGAGCCGAGCCGTAGGATAAATATCTGAATGTTTTGCCATCACGTGACGGTCATAAGGGCGAGGACATGTCTGAGGTGCCGCTTGCTTAAAAGAAAATGGTATGTTTTTCAGCCGGGTTTGACAAATACAACCACGATAATAAACTACACAGGCAAAGGAACGTAACAAAATAAAAAAATCCTTAAACTTGACAGCGAGAATAAGCAGATCCATACCTCATGTTGACCTTCCATATGCTCCATAGCCGCGATGTAGTCGTGGTATTGTCTCAGCTCATCTTCATAGCAAAGACAATCGTACCAGTATCGCAACTCTTCGTATCTGGAAAAGGCACAATCACAATGAAACATAAAGGAAGCGTTTTTAATAACGAACATTGACTGGTATGTGATGTGCACCTGTCGTAATCAAGCGGGTGCAGACGGTGCCCCTTCTGAATCCGGTCGTCCCAGTACATCAGCTCTTCGTACGCCTCGCGCTCGTCCCACTGAGGAGCGGCCATGCTTGTCAACACTTCCGCCTGGCAAAATACAAAACAGGACATCACGCAATCGTTGGGTATGGGGAGATTCCTAAACAAGCGGGGTCCGTTATTGTTCCCGATGTCTGTGATCGGCTTTCCCCCTAATCACTTTGAGAGTGGGGCAGCAGATGTCCTGTGGGAATGCCGGTCTAATTTCACATACTGTGGCCACTGTCGAGAGGGGGGTGGACATAAAGAGCGTCTTGTTGTCGTCTGCTGCTCAAGGTTTTGTGAACTTTCAAACTCAAAACATTTTTTGTAACTCCCGGAATGCACGAGTGGAAGAGATAAACCTGCAGCTTCACTTTTTTTGTTTTCCCCCACTTTCTGTCCACTCCCGTTAGTGTTGTTTACTTTTTCAACTGAAAAAACAGCATAATTAAACCAAACTCCAATGTTTAACCTCTTATACCCCCCCCCCGGCCCCGCCTGAACCGAGTGCATTTTCTGTCGTTCGGCTTCACCCAAATCTAAAGCGTTTTAAGCCACATTTTAAAATTGTTTTCATCTCTTTTTTTCCATTGCTTTTGTGTCATGTTTTCGTCACATTATTGTCGCTCTTTTGCCACATTTTTGTTGTGTTTTCATCTTCGTTTTCATCGCTATTATGATGCTATTTTTGTTGAAGCGTTTAGATTTGGTTAAAGCCAAACAGGAGCCAAACTGTAAAATTATGTTTAACACGTACAGTCAATAGAAATACGTTAAATCAATCTTTACTGACATTTCATTACGGTATCTTGATTATTTAGAAAGTTATGGTAATTTCTGTTTTTAGGTCACACTGATCCCTAATCAATGGAATGGGTGGGACAAAAGATAGATGCTGATTTTGAGCTAGAAACCGCTGTAGTTTTCTTCATACTTAGGGTGACCAGATGTCCCAGTTTACCCGGGACAGTCCCAGTTTTGAGTCCTCTGTCCCATGTCCCCACACATTCCTCCAAAACCATTAATTCGTCCCAGTTTTACATGGGATCTGTCCCAAGTGTCCCAGTTTTTTGGCCAATATGATCCACACAGTAACAAACTTTGCTTGAAAATTCATGTCTTTGGGCCGTGCAAATGTACATTACCAGGTAGAAACCAATAAGAAATATAAAGTCTATCATGTTAATGCTGATTGTTGCATGGTGTAAGATTTACCATTTAGCTTAGGAAAAACAGTCAATAAATGGCTCCCTGGTTGACCCTGCGACTAAATCCCAAATAGTGTCCCAGTTTTTTAGTCTGAAAATCTGGTCACCCTATTCATACTGAACATATACACGTACGTTTTATTGTATATTAAAAAGGAGTTTCCACTTAAGCCATCTAGTCCTTTTTATTGAGTCATAACATTTTGTCCACATACCTCCAATATAGTCATGCATGTCGAAACAGACGCGTGATATGTAAATAAAGCGTTTTAATATATATATATAGTCCATCTACAACATGAATTCATATAGACAGCTGTGTGCGCACGAGCTGCTGATAGTTAAGCTAGCCTAGCACACATTGCAAGATCATATCCCTGTACAGACTTTGATGACGGTAGAATTATAGACAGCTATGCGAGTGCACTTCGGAAATCCTTTAAAATGTGATCAGTTTAGACGGAGAGTTTTATGCACACATTATTATCTAATGCATGGGCTCGTGTTAATGGCGGTTGGGTTTTTTAGCAAACTGACCGAGCCATCTCTATGGTTTGCGCTGGTACCCAGAAAACAGATGCAATTTAACAAAGCTAACGCAAAACTGCAATTAAAATCATAGCTTTATTGTCTTTTTTTTTTTTAAAGCAATTCTTACCCTTTGCAGAAAATGAGTTGACCTTTTCGGTGAATGGTTATTTACGTTAGCTGCTGCGTTCAGTGGTCGCGGACTGGTGACGTCAGTTTGTGTTCATGCTCGCGCTAGAGCGGGGCCATACAGGGGCCCAACACCGCCCCCCATGGGTAGTGTTGGGGAGAGTACTTTGAAATTATATTTAGAGTACGATTGTTGGAACCAGCGGCCGCGCCAGACATTTGTCCCAGGGGGTGCTCACAAAAAAATAAATGTTCGGGGCGATTAGACAACATAACATACATAATAAACGCGCGTGCACCCCGCAAATGCGTACATTTCGGCGGCCGAGCCAACGGGACAGCAGTGTTTGGGCTGCAAAGGCTTCGCGAGCGGTAAAAGTGCTGTATGGAGAAGGAGGACGCTCTGGAGTAGGTAGGCAGCGTAGTGCTGGGCGATATGACGATACATATACTGGGGACGATAGAAAAGTGTCTATCGTGCCATTTCTCTTCTATCGTTTATATCTTTTCTAACCTAATTTCATCAATTATTAGAGCAATAGGCCACAAAGAATGTATTAGTGTTGTCTTGTCACTATGCATCCTCTAAGTTTATATTAAGTGATTATAAGCAAAGAAACTCCGTCTTGTGGTTTTGCGACACCACCCTGCTTTACGATATTGCTGTCCGCCGCCCGCCACACCTGCTGTAGCAACGGCGACATCTAATGAACGTACACCCCTACTACAACACTCAGCATATTTATTTCTGAGTTAAATGTCACTTCATAACAGAGGTTACATTAACCGAAAATATGTTTAGCTTTGACGCTGATCCGTCTCTGAGCGCGCGGGGCTCTCTCAGCTACTTCCCTGTTAAACTCCGCGTGGTTTCGCTCTGCTTCACGTACGGCAAATAAACAGCTTTTTAGTGATAGATCTCACAACGGAGCTGACTGATAGGCAAGGCAACTTTATTTATACCGCGCATTTCGCACGCGTGGTGCAGGAGGTAAGAGACGGATCCGCTAAAGACGTACAATGCAAACTGCTCGCCCACTGTTTCTTAAACATTACGTTAAAATTGAGATATAAGCTCCAATTTACATTCGTATTAGTGTAATATGAGCCTTGATATTGAGGAGCAGACGATGCTCTGAATAAGTCGTTCTCTACGAGTTTACACATTTCTGTTGTTAAATTCGTGTCAGGACTCAGATGTTCAGATCATGTTTAGCCCATTTATCCTGCTGTCTCATAAACAATACAGGCTATATAAATTATCCATAGCGAAACCACTGCTTCAAAATAAAGTTGGAAAAAAGTAAGTAAGATATTTTTGTTAAACTTTTGAAAGAATAACTGAAAAAGGACTATATTATGGTACATCGTGATATATATCGTTATCGTGATATAAAATAATCCATATCGTGATTTTTTCCCATATCGCCCAGCACTCAGCGGCACCGAGGAGCCTCCGTGAGACGGTTTTATGTCGACCCCGGGAGGACGTGTGGCAGAGGAGCAGGTCCTCGTGAATGTGTGGCTGCTCTTAATTAAGTCGTAATCTCCCCTCACTCTGCATCCTAGAGCCGCTTCTCGAACACAGTTAATGTTAAAGTTGAGCTGATTATCAGACGGATGCCCACGACGTGACAGAAGGGCAACGCGCTCAACTTTTTCCCGCTGTTGTGCGTAATTTCCTCGTCCAAACTTTGTCTCGCTGCTGGAGGACTCGCTCCGTTATTGTGCTTTAGGTTCAGCTGCGCTCACGTCGCTGTATCAAAAGTTCACAATAATAACCTCTGATTTGTGTTTAGAGCCAGAGGAGCAGTGTCTGACTTTACAACAGCAGTCAAATTTAGTGAATGACTGTAATAATGAGCGTGGAGTCCGGCTCAGCCTGACTCGCCGTCGCTCTAACGCACGGCCGCTTTATCATCACACTGGGCCTCGGACATTGCCCCGTACTTTAGTTAGAATTAAACCTACTCACTCCTTTTCATGTTAAACGTCTGAGGAATGATTCTAGAGATAACTAGTGCTCCTTTGATTTAGTGGCCAAAATCTTTGGGGGTACTTTGACAATCTCAACCCCCCCTGGTTGGAACACCTGTTGTAAACTCACTTACCATCAATTAGGAACTCAAAAACTCTCTTGGCAAATGGAGCAGCAAATCACAGCGTATCATGTAACGCACATGTGCAGTGTTTGTATGAACTGTGGCATAAGGCGTTTTAAATCTTTATTTTATTTTAGGATGAAAAAAAAGAAAGAAAGAAAGAAAGAAGAACTTTTAATGTTTATCTAACATTAAAAGTTCTTTCTTAATAATGTTGTGCAATATGGAGCTAAAATGTAATGATTGAGTACTGGGATGTATTCCCTTGATATTTGGAAAGTAACTGTAATCTAAATACTCTCAAATGAAAGTGTAATTTTACCAACATATAGTTATTCAAAATGAGTATTCTAAATATGTAATACATGCATACATACATGTTACTCTCCAACACTGCTCATGCTGATTTGGTCAAAATCCCGACAGAACTAATACATGATAATAATGGCTTACACTTGTATCGCAAGTTTCTCAAGCACTACATTGTAGTCATTATTCAGTCACTCCACACTCGGTGGTCTTAAGCTGCTCTTGTAGCCACAGCTGCCCTGGGACAGACTTACCATTTACCACATGGCTGTAATGTGTTGTTTATATCCCATCTCTTATTATATCAATGCCCTCTCCTGGACACATGTGGAATACCTTCCTTTTTTTAATCTAAGCTGCCCCCTAGTGAGCATTCTGGTTATTTCTTCAAAAATTCAAAACTCCACACAGGAACAGGATGGATTATTTTTGGTTTACATACTCGAGAATTTATGCTCTACACGTCGCCGGGTAGAATCGAATCATCTCGTGTTTGACACATGTGATTTAATTAGTCCTGTCGGAAATTGGTAAGTTTGTGTCAATGGAGAATTGATACATTAAAACAGGACACTCTCTTTGGGATGATTTATTTAAAATTTGAATTAGCTCAAATAAATGTAGTCGCAATGGCTCAGGGTTGAATTAAAACAGTAGGCCTAGATGTGTGAATGCCAGTTTCCAACCGTAGCCTTTAATAACTTGATTAAGAACATGCATTTAATCAAAGCATTCGTTCTTAAACAAGTCTAAAACAAAACAGGCTGTGTTCCTCTACAGCCAAATTCTCAGCATATACAGTGAAAATATGAAAACATGTAATTGTCATTATTTTATTCATGTCCCAAAATAACTGACATGGGATTGCAAGGGGTCATGACGCAGCACATGAAAATTGTACAATATTACAGGTCCCCAGTTGTTTTCAGGGACAGCAGCCTCCTCTTTTGGTACATTACAGTTTTAAAGGGGTGTTGTGGCTGCTGTCTCTGCTCCGGTCAGACTCGATCGACCTCGTTCTTGTCCGAGCTTGCGTAGGACGTCGGCTCCCAGCGGCCCAGCACGCTGCTCCTCAGACCGGCCTGGCACTTGGCAATGAGGTAGATCTTACGGAGGACTGTGCGGCGCAGCAGGATGTACACCCACGGGTCCAGGATTTGGTTCCAGGTAGCCAGTCTCACACCCCTTAACATCAAAGTCTTATAAGTGGACATATCCTCTCCAACAGATCCAGTATAGGAGCGGATTACTGACATCAGGCCAAACACCTACAGAAAGGAATAAAACACTTCTGAGAAACTTAAAGTGCATATGACACTTTCAACACAATTTTTGCTAAAACGTAATTAACACAATTATATTTAATATTTTACCCAGCTTTCTTTAGTTTTACCATGTTTGTGATGTTTATAGCTTCACTTCCTTATTGGACACTGACAGGAAGTGATATAGATAGAGGCAAACAATTTTAAACTATTGCCGTGCCGACCGTGTTATGTCAATGAGAAATGAGTCAAACTGCTACAGAACTTTAACTTTATCTATGTCACTTCCTGTCAGCTTAAAAATTCAAATACGTACTTTAAAGCAGTACTAAGTAACGTGTTTACCTAAATAAATCCTTTTTGTAGTCCCTCTGGGGGTAATACAAGTGTTAATGGGATGATTGGAGGGTCTTTCATCTCCCCCTGGTGTCTCTGGCCAGAAAACCACAATTGCAACTTGACTGTCACCGGGTCAGAGTCACCAATACACACTAATAGAACCACAAAGAAGAAGCTAACAGGCTAACGGGCCGAGCTAAGTGCGGGCTAGCGCCACTTTAAACAGTATTTACAGCCAAGTTTGAGTGAAAAAAATTATTTCCATTGTACAACACCCCTCTCTCCCTTCGCCTTTTCTGTCAGCGTAGTATTTACTCTCCAAGACATTTAATAAGTTAAAAAATCGTAACTTGCTACGACACCTGCAGTTGCGCTTATGGCCACTAGGGGCAAGAGTTACTTAGTACTGCTTTAAAGGGACAAGATGCAAGTTGGTCATTTTTATACTCACTACTGCCACCTCAGGTCTTACGCGTAACTGCAGTCTCTATATGCATGACAGCAATTCGGACTTGAATTAACACCTTTTTGAGCGACAGTGCGGGATTTTAGAGGCAGTTGTGGTGAACAGGTCTGGGCTCATTCTAAACATTAAGACATGGCTCAAACATGTAGGGGGCGGAAAATACTTATTTTTAACATTTTTAAACTCTGTATAGTCCCTTTAAGTAAAACAAATATTACGTATGTAGAAAACAAAACGCTGTTTGCTTGTGACCACTGGATTAATGGGCCAATTTGACTTTTTTTTAGCTTACTTTCCTTCACTTTCCTTCACTGCATGAACAAAGTGAATCATCAAGTTGGCAAGGATTCCAAGTCTTTCTTTAATAGAACAAGAAACTTGGCTAAAGTAATTTAGCCCATGGTACCAGATTGGAGTTGAGATTTTTTCATTCATGCATCTTCTTCATAACAGCTCAAAACACCTGCTGTTGTCATTAGGCGGCACTCCTCTGTGAGACAACTTTGACTGACTCGACCAACCCTTCTTTGTTCATCGCTGGCAGTCATCGTCTTTAGCCTTATTGGAGCTGCTTCACTCCAATATTTCTTTTTCATCAACGATCATCAATTTTTTTGCAAAGCATCAAAAATTGTGCATGTAAATGAGTTAGTATAGTTTAGATGTTGCACAAACAAGAACTGACTTTTTTTTTTAAACTGTGCCGCTCAGTATGACACTTAATGTAATTTTTGAAAGATCACTGCATTTTTTTTTTTTTTATCTTTCCACCAGCATTTTATTCAAACCATATAGTGCTCAATGTTGTTGTGATTTTCATATGTTCCACCTACATCTGAGTAGGGCTGGGTGCCATGATTATTTATTTTTTGATACCGGCACTTTAACGATACATGGTTTTCGATATCGATACCTGAACAATACTTTTTCCGATACCTAAAATAAAAAAAATATTTTTCATTTAGAACCAGAAAACAGAACAATAATGTGTAGAAGATCTGAAAATGTACGATATCGGGTTCATCTCCAATGTTGAAAATAAGGCAAAAATAAGGAAAATGTGTGTAGAAAATGGGGCAAAAATAGGGCGAAAATTAGGAATAAATTGGGGGAAAAATAGGGGAAATGGGGAAATCATTAGTAACAAAAAAATGAGCTAAAGTGTTTCCTGCTTATCAAGAGTGCAGACGTATCTCTGCTTGCTGCCGCTGCTTGCCTCTTTATTTGCTTTTTAATCATTTTTAATCATTCTATTTTTTGGGCACATGTCTTGGATATGATTTTATTCTTTTCTTCTAAGTGAACCAAGGCTTTTTAATAATTTTTCCTTTTTTACAACTCATTTGACGGACCAACGACAACAATCTTGTCAACATGGCTGAGGGAGTAACGCAAACATCTCCTTGTGAAAGCTGTCGGATGTATCAACAAGAAATTTGCCTACTGCGGGACAAGATATCTGCCTTGGAGACGGAAAAAGGACTTAATGACACGCTCCCTGTGGAACCCGGTAAGAAGACTAGAAAAACTGATACTTGCAACCTAAAGCTAAACGATACCATAACATTCCCAAAACTTGAGAGACAACTTGGTGCTAGGCCAAAGCAAAGACAACATGCTGGTAAAAATGCAACCGGAATAAAGTTAACAAACAGATTTTCACCTCTCTCAGAGGATGAGTATAACGAACAGAAAAAGTCAGAGAGAAACAGAGAAAAAGAAGTCAAAACAAAGATGAAGAGAAAAACTGTGCCAAGTGTCAAGGCCAGAGATATTCTGGTGTTTGGAGACGGAGCCATATCTAATGTAAACAATCAGAGAATTTCTACGATCAGCTATCCCAGCGCCACCGTTTCTGACATCATAGATGTTCTAAACAAGGAGATTATAAATAACCCTGGGATAAATAAACTTGTTATTCATGTTGGTGCTGTTGACATAAAAGACGGAGAGTCTGAAGTCCTGAAAGAAAAGTTTAATAAACTTTTTGAGAGACTTGATTCTCTGGATAAAGATGCAATACAAATTTTCATCAGTGGACCTATCCCAAACATCGATGGGAGAATAAACAAATTCTCCCGGCTGTTTCAGTTGAACACATGGCTGTCCAATGTCTGTGAGTCAAGAGGACTGTATTTCATAGAGAACTTTTATCTTTTCTGGAAACGCGACGATCTGTTTAAAGGAAATGGCCCACATTTGAGCAGAGGTGGAGTGAGACGACTGACGGAAAATCTCCTCCATGCTCTGCAAAATCAGTGGAGGCCTGAGCGGCCAGAGAGAGCAGAGAGGAGCATGAGAAGAGCCCCTGGCTCGCCAGCAAAGGTCTTGCCTGCACCCCCAATAAAAGATTCAGTCGCAGCTGCATCATCTGCACCTACAGGAACGGACTCAGCCACAGAAAAGGATCCAGCCACAGCAGCGCCATCAGCGCCTACAGCAAAGGACTCAGCCACGGTTAAGAATCCAGCCACAGCAGCACCATCAGCGCCTACAGCAAAGGACTCAGCCACAGTAAAGGATCCAGCCACAGCAGCACCATCCACATCTGCATCTCCGGGGAAAAGCTCAGCTTCGGTACCACCTGCATCTATAGTAAATGATTCAGCCGAAGGAGCACTTTCATCAGCTCCACCACAGGCCTTGAGCCCGACTGCTGCATCTACACCCTCCAGGGATTTTCTGAATCATTCCCATCCCCAGACTCACCTATGGGATTCCCCATCCATTTTGAAACCTTAATACAACAAGGGACTCAAATGACTCCCCGCTCTTCAATCATGTCAAGGCCAAGGCTTTCATCCCCAAAGAAGTATCCTGCCCCTCTCCCACCTCTGTCTTTTTCACCCAAGGTCTCCCCAGCTCGGCCCCCACCACCGGTGCCCACAGCTGTTATCTCTAGCAGCGTCACTGCTGCTGTCTAGGACATTATGGGCCTCTGCGTTGCTACCATGCACAGCAAACTCAAAACCAATTAAAGCCGCAAGCGGCATTGGGAGGCCCTCGCGGGCCGCGGTGGCCGATTGACGCCGGTTCCCGCACGCCGCCGCAATAACCGGGAGGCGCTGCCGCGCCCTACCTGCTTTTAATGTCGCTGCCACCCTCGGTGGAGTTTATAAAAGAGCTGGCAAAAGAAATGGCGCCTTCGGCGCTTATTTTTCCCAAAATGGCCGACCTCCTGTTGGTCGCCTAGCAACCGTGTAATGTACTTTTTTGTTCGGACAGTCATGACGCACGCGTGTACCAATTTTGGTTTGGCTGCGGCAAAGTTGACATTGGGTCGTTGCCATGGCAACACGGTGGGAAAAGGGGCGGGGCATCAATATATTTTTTGTTCGGGATCACGTGACGGATGTCTGTACCAAATTTCATGCATCTACGACAAAGTTTAATTTTTGGCTCCATTCATTTTTATTGTGTGCTCTGCAGGGGGCGCTATTGCGGCAAATTTCAAATTTCCTATATCAAAACATCCGGGGTCGACGACTCGACCAACGGTTAAAATTTTGTTCAAATCGGCCAAAGTATGTGTGAGTTATGACTGTTTGAACACGGCGGCGAGCGGCGAAAACGGACGCGGAATTCATGGCGTTGCCACGGCAACACCGTTAAACCTATTAAAAAGTTTTTAACAACTTTTAATCTCCCACATGTGGAGATGATCTGGAGCGAACGGGGAGTCGCTGCGTTCAACGGCCTAGGACGAGTTCGTTCAAATGCGTGGGCATGAAATGGCGCCTTCGGCGCCAAGTCCCTCTTCGGGCCAATATGGCCGCCATACTGTTGGTTGCCTAGCAACCGCGTAATGTGTTTTTTTGTTGGGCTTCACGTGACCAATCACTGTGCCGAATTTTTTTCGTCTACGACGAAGTACGTTTTTCGGGTCTCGCCATACGTGCAATGTAATCTAGTTTTCCAGGGGGCGCTGACGCGCCATTTTTTTGAAATGTAAAATTTCGAAATTGCACGATTCGAGCGGTTAACATTTTAGAATTATGTGCCAAAATTCAGGACTTTTCATCACAAGATAAAGGAGTTAAGGTGGGGAGAGGAAAAATAATAATAATAATAATAATTAAAGCCGCAAGCGGCATTGGGAGGCCCTCGCGGGCCGTGGTGGCCGATTGACGCCGGTTCCCGCACGCCGCCGCAATAACCGGGAGGCGCTGCCGCGCCCTACCTGCGTATAATGTCGCTGCCACCCTCGATGGAGTTTATAAAAGAGCAAAGGCAAGAAATGGCGCCTTCGGCGCCGATTGTCCCAAAATGGCCGACCTCCTGTTGGTCACCTAGCAACCATGTAATGTACAATAACCGGGAGGCGCTGCCGCGCCCTACCTGCTTATAATGTCGCCGCCACCCTCGGTGGAGTTTTTAAAAGAGCAGGCAAAAGAAATGGCGCCTTCGGCGCTGATTTTCCCAAAATGGCCGACCTCCTGTTGGTCGCCTAGCAACCATGTAATGTACTTTTTTGTTCGGACAGTCATGACGCACGTGTGTACCAATTTTGGTTTGGCTACGACAAAGTTGACATTGGGTCGTTGCCATGGCAACACGGTGGAAAAAGGGGCGGGGCATCAATATATTTTTTGTTCGGGATCACGTGACGGATGTCTGTACCAAATTTCATGCATCTACGACAAAGTTTAATTTTTGGCTCCATTCATTTTTATTTTGTGCTCTGCAGGGGGCGCTATTGCGGCAATTTTCAAAATTCCTATATCAAAACATCCGGGGTCGACGACTCGACCAACGATTCAATTTTTTTTCAAATTGGCCAAAGTATGTGTGAGTTACGGCTGTTTGAACACGGCGGCGAGCGGCGAAAACGGACGCCAAATTCATGGCGTTGCCACGGCAACACCGTTAAACCTATTAAAAAGTTTTTAATAACTTTTAATCTCCCACATGTGGAGATGATCTGGAGCGAACGGGGAGTCGCTGCGTTCAACGGCCTAGGACGAGTTCGTTCAAATGCGTGGGCATGAAATGGCGCCTTCGGCGCCAATTCCCTCTTCGGGCCAATATGGCCGCCATACTGTTGGTTGCCTAGCAACCGCGTAATGTGTTTTTTTGTTGGGCTTCACGTGACCAATCACTGTGCCGAATTTTTTTCGTCTACGACGAAGTACGTTTTTCGCTAATATCCTTATTTTGGGGCGTCCTGCCATAGGGCTCAATGTTAACGTCGTTTTTCCAGGGGGCGCTGACGCGCCATTTTTTTGAATTTTTACAATTTGGAGATGTGAAGTTTTTTTTTTTCACCTAATTGAATTTTGGGCAAAAATTCAGGACTTTTCGTCGGTGGGAAAGTGCCGAAACTGGCGTTTTGGGGGAGAGGAAAAATAATAAGAATTAAAGCCGCAAGCGGCATTGGGAGGCCCTCGCGGGCCGCGGTGGCCGATTGACGCCGGTTCCCGCACGCCGCCGCAATAACCGGGAGGCGCTGCCGCGCCCTACCTGCTTATAATGTCGCTGCCACCCTCGGTGGAGTTTATAAAAGAGCAAAGGCAAGGATTGGCGCCTTCGGCGCCGATAGTCCCAAAATGGCCGACCTCCTGTTGGTCACCTAGCAACCATGTAATGTACAATAGCCGGGGGGCGCTGCCGCGCCCTACCTATTTATAATGTCGCCGCCACCCTCGGTGGAGTTTATAAAAGAGCTGGCAAAAGAAATGGCGCCTTCGGCGCCTTTTTTCCCAAAATGGCCGACCTCCTGTTGGTTGCCTAGCAACCGTGTAATGTACTTTTTTGTTGGGACAGTCATGACGCACGAGTGTACCAATTTTGGTTTGGCTACGACAAAGTTGACATTGGGTCGTTGCCATGGCAACACGGTGGGAAAAGGGGCGGGGCATCAATATATTTTTTGTTCGGGATCACGTGACGGATGTCTGTACCAAATTTCATGCATGTACGACAAAGTTTAATTTTTGGCTCCATTCATTTTTATTTTGTGCTCTGCAGGGGGCGCTATTGCAGCAATTTTCAAAATTCCTATATCAGAACATCCGGGGTCGACGACTCGACCAACGATTCAAGTTTTGTTCAAATCGGCCAAAGTATGTGTGAGTTACGGCTGTTTGAACACGGCGGCGAGCGGCGAAAACGGACGCCAAATTCATGGCGTTGCCACGGCAAAACCAAAAATGCTATTAAAAAGTTTTTAATAACTTTTAATCTCCCACATGTGGAGATGATCTGGAGCGAACGGGGAGTCGCTGCGTTAAAAGCCCTAGGACGAGTTCGTTCAAATGCGTGGGCATGAAATGGCGCCTTCGGCGCCAAGTCCCTCTTCGGGCCAATATGGCCGCCATACTGTTGGTTGCCTAGCAACCGCGTAATGTGTTTTTTTGTTGGGCTTCACGTGACCAATCACTGTGCCGAATTTTTTTCGTCTACGACGAACTAAAATTTTCAGATTTTTCGGTGTCTCTCCATAGGCGCAATGTAATCTTGATTTTCCAGGGGGCGCTGACGCGCCATTTTTGTGATTTTTTTAACGAAACTTTTTGACACTGTGTATCGCCGTGATTTCTAATTTTGGGCAAAAAATGGGGAGTTTTCGTCAAAGTTTGGGCGATTTATTCCAAAAAAACACGGATAGAAGAAAAATAATAATAAGAATAAGAAAAACCCATACAATAACAATATAGCGCCGCCTCCGGCGGCCAACCTTATATTTTCGGAAAGGTCTCACGTCCAGTAATCCACCCGTAAGGTTTATTATCCAATACGAGCGCGTTGCGCTCGTCTTTTACCTCTTCTTTCTCAATGTTTCTCTACCCGTTTTTTTTTCCGTATTTTTGTGAGTACAAGAACAAATGTGCCGCTTTCGCGGCAAACACTTATATCACCGGATAGGGCTCGATGCCCTGAGTCACTGTATCAGTGTTTTGGGCTTTGGTGAGTGGCCATGGTCGATGACGAGCTTCGCTCGTCATCGACCACTTTCTTGTCCATGTTGCGCCTTCACTGTGGTTTTCACCTTTTTTTTTTACGAGCAGCAACAAATGTGCCGCTTTCGCGGCACACGCCTATATCATCGGACAGGTGTTGGTGCCGGGAGTCCCCTGATTACTGTCTCATACATGGGTTTTGAGCGCTCCGCGCTCTTTTCCCGTGGGACGTGCGCTACGCGCACGTCTTTCTTTAGTGCGCTCCGCGCACTGCTTGTACAATTACAAGAGGCCCGAGACCTGCCAGGTCCGCTCGGGCCTAATAATAAGAATAAGAAAAACTCATACAATAACAATATAGCGCCGCCTCCGGCGGCCAACCTTATATATTCGGAAAGGTCTCACGTCCAGTAATCCACCCGTAAGGTTTATTATCAAATACGAGCGCGTTGCGCTCGTCTTTTACCTCTTCTTTCTCAATGTTTCTCTACCCGTTTTTTTTTTCGGATTTTTGTGAGTACAAGAACAAATTTGCCGCTTTCGCGGCAAATACTTATATCACCGGATAGGGCTCGATGCCCTGAGTCACTGTATCAGTGTTTTGGGCTTTGGTGAGTGGCCATGGTCGATGACGAGCTTCGCTCGTCATCGACCACTTTCTTGTCCATGTTGCGCCTTCACTGTGGTTTTCACCTCTTTTTTTTTACGAGCAGCAACAAATGTGCCGCTTTCGCGGCACACGCCTATATCATCGGACAGGTGTTGGTGCCGGGAGTCCCCTGATTACTGTCTCTTACATGGGTTTTGAGCGCTCCGCGCTCTTTTCCCGTGGGACGTGCGCTACGCGCACGTCTTTCTTTAGTGCGCTCCGCGCACTGCTTGTACAATTACAAGAGGCCCGAGACCTGCCAGGTCCGCTCGGGCCTAACCAGAGGTCCACAGAGGGGGTGTGTTCTTCTGAAACAATTAGTACTGTCAAACAACATAGTTTAGATAAGAGAGGGACAGTCAGACCGTCTAATCAAAGAACTCTAATCCATATCCCCTGCAAAAAGATTCCATCCACTCAAACACAGATAAATCTCAAACATGCTGTACTCAATGTCAGATCATTAAAAAACAAGTCCTTATTAATAAATAGTTTTATTTCCTCTTATAATCTAGACTTTATGTTTTTAACTGAAACATGGCTTGACAAAAACACTGGAAACGCAGTTTTGATTGAGTGTAGTCCATCAAATTTCAATTTTGTGTCTGAAACACGCCAAAACCAAAGGGGTGTCTGTGCCATATTCAGGGACAATATAGTTACCCACAAATTGTCATTTGGGGTTTTTCAATCATTTGAGTATGTGTCTTTCAAAATGGAGATAAAACAATCTTCCATACTTTATATGACTATTTACAAACCACCACAGAATTGTTTTATTGAAGATTTTATTGAATTACTTTCATTTATACTGACTGATTTTGATTGTTTGGTTATTTCAGGTGATTTTAATGTGCATGTGGATGTGACCAATGACAGGCATGCAAAAGAATTTAGAGCTGTTCTTGAAATGTTTGGTTTAACTCAGCACGTGAGTGAAGCGACTCACAACAAAGGCCACACTCTAGATCTAGTCATTACAAAAGGTGTTAATATATCAAATGTGAATGTTGTTGATGTTGCTTTGTCTGATCATTTTTGTGTCTTCTTTGACCTGTCTGTTACACCCAAACCAGAGGTCGGGCCTGGAGTTATTCAAAGAAGACACATAAATGATACAACAGGGACACAGTTTATGGAAATGATCAGATTTGAAAATCCCCCATGTTCTAATGTTGATAATCTGTTGGACTCTTACACATCAAGCGTCTTAAATGTTTTGGATACTATTGCTCCTGTCAAGGTTAAAATGGTTAACAATAGACAAAGGGCACCTTGGAGAAGTGAAGATTCGGTCAGGGCACAGAAAAGGGAGTGCCGAAAAGCCGAACGGAAATGGCGCAAGTCAAAGCTCCAGGTTCATTTTGAGATATACAAAGAAGTGCTTTGTGAGTTCAACCAGATCTTGCGTGGTGAAAGGGAGAAGTACTTCTCTAAAATCATCGCAAACTGCAGAAACAATTCTCGCGTTCTGTTTTCCACAGTAAACAGATTAACTAACCCTCCAGTTTCACTGCCCTTAGAACTAATCTCTACATCTAAGTGCAATGAGTTTGCAATATTTTTTTATGACAAAGTCCAAGGCATTAAAAATGCCATAATTTCAACAACACAAATAGCAACCCTGCCACCAGATAAACACCTTGAGCTGACACATTTCACACCTGTTACTGACAAAACAATGGAAGAGGTTATCTCCGGTCTGAGTTCATGCACATGCTGCCTTGATGAATTACCCACTAGATTTCTGAAGTCTGTGCTGACCAGCTTGTTACCACAACTTGTTCAGTTAGTCAACATTTCATTTGAGACTGGAGCATTTCCAAAGGCTCTGAAAACCGCGGTCATTAAGCCTCTTCTAAAGAAGAGCAGCCTTGATCCCAAGATACTGAACAACTACCGGCCCATATCAAACCTACCATTCTTAGGAAAAGTCCTGGAGAAAGTAATATATCAACAGCTCACTTACTTTCTCCTATCTAACAATGTGTTTGATACTTTCCAATCAGGTTTTAGGCCCCACCACAGCACTGAGACAGCTCTGATCAAGGTGACAAATGATATCCGTATGAACACCAACGCAGGTAAGGTCTCAGTTTTAGTTCTGCTGGACCTGAGCGCTGCCTTTGACACAGTGGACCACGGGATCTTACTTCACAGGTTAGAAAACTGGGTGGGAATCTCTGGTACTGCGCTAAACTGGTTCAAGTCCTATCTGGAGGATAGGACGTATTTTGTCGAAATTGGCAACTGTGTCTCAGACAAAATTTCCATGACCTGTGGAGTCCCCCAGGGGTCAATCTTGGGACCCCTCTTATTCAACTTGTACATGCTTCCACTGGGTCAGCTAATAAACAGCAACAATGTGTCGTACCACAACTACGCAGATGACACTCAGATCTACGTGTCGCTGACGGCAGGTGAACATGGGCCTGTAGATACACTCTGTCACTGCATCGAACAGATCAGTTTGTGGATGCAAAACAACTTTCTCCAACTAAACTCAGACAAAACTGAGATCATTGTTTTTGGCCCACAGACACAAAGACAAAGTGTTATCAGTCACCTTGAGTCTCTCTCTCTAAAACCAAAAAATCAGGTTAGAAATCTAGGAGTAATCATGGACTCAGACCTGAACTTAAACAGCCACATTAAAGCAATAACATCATCAGCTTTTTACCATCTGAAAAACATTGCTAAGATCAGAGGAATAGTGTCAAAACCAGACTTGGAGACACTCATCCATGCATTTGTCTCCAGCAGGTTAGACTACTGTAACGGCCTGCTCACTGGCCTTTCTAAACGAGCTGTTAGACAGCTGCAGAACATCCAGAACGCTGCTGCTCGAGTCCTGACAAGAACCAGGAAATACGACCATATTAGTCCAGTGCTCCGGTCTCTGCACTGGCTTCCTGTCACTCAGAGAATATAATTTAAAACAGCTCTGCTTGTGTACAAGTCGTTTCATGGTTTAGCACCAAAGTACATCTCTGACATGTTAGAGCCGTATGAACCATCTCGGGCCCTGAGAACTTCAGGGAGGGGTCTCCTGGTGGTTCCCAGAGTCAGGACTAAACACGGTGAGGCTGCGTTTCAGTTTCATGCAGCTAAAATCTGGAACAGTCTGCATGAGGATGTGAGATAGGCCTCAACTCTGACAATGTTCAAATCCAGGCTGAAAACAGCTCTTTTTACCCGAGCATATGAAAACTGAAAGTATTTTATCTGCACTCTTGCCTTTTACTGTCATTGATAAATTTTTATGTTGGATGTTTTAATGATTGATTTGATCTGTTTTCTTGTAATTTTATGCAACTGTGAAGCACTTTGAATTGCCTTGTGTATGAATTGTGCTCTACAAATAAACTTGCCTTGCCTTGCCTTGCCTAAATTAGGGGGGGGGGGGGGGGGAATGGGAAAAATTGGGTTAACATTTGGCAAAAAAAATTTGAAAAAATTAGGCAAAATGGGATTGTTTTAAATGTTTTATTTGAGCTGAAACAACCAAGTCACTTCCTTTAATGCTGTCCCTGGACCAACAGCATCAAAACTGGGATCTAAGGATATACGATTTATTTTCGGTACCTGCTTTCACCGATCTTCTCATTTTTCAATACCAGTAGTACCTAAACCTTTTTTTTTTTTTTTAAATAAAAATAGATTTTAAAGAAATTCATAACAACCTTATGAAGAAGAAAAGACAGTTTAAAAACACGTATATGCATCTGTGTCTGTCATCCTCGATTAATACAGCTTGTACTTTGCCATTCTCACCAGTAGAGGGCTCCAGCAGATGCAGGATGTGACCATGATGCCCAGCAGCTGCACCACCATCTCAATGTCGTGAGAGTTCGTTGACCGCGTCCTGGGGCTCCTCTTCAGCCGTGCCAAAACCAACGTGAGTCCACTTATAGTATTACACACCAGCGCCACAGCCAGCGAGGTCAAGCCTAATCCGGAGAAGAGCAACACAAATGCGACGTCCAACTCCCCAATGTCGTTTAGGACTTTGATAAAGCACCACGTCCCGGGGTCCTGATAAGTGTAAGAGCCCAGCTGAAAGCAGGGCAACAGGGCCACGCACAGGGCAGCGAGCCAAATCACGGACAGGCAGACCTTTGTCCGAGTAGTTGTGACCAAAGACGAGTGTAGAAGTGGTTTAGTGACCCCCAAGCAGCGCTCTGCCGCCATCGCACATCCCAGGAACAGCGGACAGAGGCCAAAAAACACCATACTTCCACCCAAGAACTGACACATCCCGTCTGAGGGGTTGTCGTCTGAGGGACGCACCCCTCCGGATAGATAAAGCCTGAGAACCAGCGCTCCGGGAATCAAATGTCCAATGAAATCGGTCACCACGAGCGACGTGGCGAACAACAAGAAGGTGGCTTTCGACCGTCTTCGCTGCAGCGTGTAGGCACTGGCCAGGATAAACAAAGCCACAATGTTGGAGACGATACCCAGGGTCATGGACAGGGAGACGATGATGACTCCGCTGGTCGTCGGGTGCACAATAGTGAAGTTTCCCGATCGGGATAGGTCCTCAACGGCCCGCCTGGCCTCCGCGCTCCCGTCACTGTCATCGGGGAACCGAGGATGGAGCTGGGAGCTGGAGTTGTAGTGGCTCAGGGCTAACATCACTTCATGGCCTGCATGGTTAGATACCAAAGGAAGTCTGCAAGAGAAGAAAAACAGTGTCAATATGAGGTAACATGAATGGTACAAGACTGTGTTAAAGAACCTGTTTTTCTTTACAAACAGTGGAAGAGTGAGCAAAGATTACCCTGTTAGTTGTGGACCAAAGCCATTCATAACTTTCCTAACACCCAATTCTTTACAGGGATGAGCTCATAACTTAAACAGTAAATGCTGTTAACGATCGATACAAATGCTTTAGCTGTGCAGAATGATTAGTTTTTCTTAAGTCTGACTTTACAACATGCTGAAAAAGAACAAACATAAGTCATTCCAATACCAGTGTACTATAAAGAGCCTATACTTTGATATTAAGTTCAATAGTTCAGTTTCTGAACCATTTCAGAGCGGAATTTGCCCTAGGCTTTAATTGTCAAAATGCAGATGTTTGGACCTAGAATCTCAAGCTCAAAACATCTGCATTTTGACCTTGTTTTTTTCTTCTTTGTTGTCTGCTCTAACCTTATTCCATATTCTTTCATTTTTTTATCATTCGCATTTATTATATATAAGATACCCCTACTTACTATGCACATTTCCTGTCTTTTATTGCACACCCTGAGTGTTTTTCTGAGAGCTGAAGTGAATTTCTCCATTGTGAGATCAATAAAGGATGATCTTGTTTTATCTAGGTCCTAGAGATTATAGTAATATTTCTGTAAATACTAAGTCTCTGCCATCTGAAACTATGACTTTCAATTCTCAATAAGGTGAGGCAAACATATAGGCGAAACTCGGAAAATTAGAATATTGTTAAAAAGTTAATTTACTTCTGTAATTCAACTTAAAATGTGAAAGTAATATATGATAGACTCATTACATGCACAGAGACATATGTCAAGCCTTCATATGTTATGATTTTGATGATTATGTCCATTTTAAAAATATTCTAATTTTATGAGATTTCTAATTTGGGGTTTTTACAAGCTGAGCCATAATAATAAAAAATATAACGAATAAAGGCTATACATATCTCACTTTGCATGTAATGAGTCTGTCATAGTTTCACAGTTTAAGTTGAATAACAGAGGTGAATGCGCTTTTTAACGATATTCTAATTTTCCGAGTTTCACACTGGTCGTGGTTTCAGGTTGGAAATAGTTTTTTTGTATTTTGGGGGATTTGATATTACAATTGTGTGTGAAATGGTCTGGAGAGCCGTAAATGCTGGTTTGTGACGCAGTACTGTAAAATAAATGTTATCTATTTTGATGAGATATTTAGTTTAAATGTTTAAAGTGTGAATGTGCAGGGCACGCTTGAGTCCAATTCAATAAAATCACATTTTAATTTAATGTTCATCGGACCGCGCTGTTTACGCTCTACTTTTGCTTCCATTGTTATGCGGGTATCAGCTACTCTCCCGTAAGCAATACCTAGTAGGGCTGCAAAAAAAATATCGTATCGCGATCTTAGGCGATGCAATAACTGTATCGCAAGAAGCCACAATATATCGCAACATCATTAAAATCCTCATCTGACTGAAATTGACAATTTTTTGTTGTTGCAAATTCAGCCAAAAACAAACAACGCATTGAACTTATATATGTGTAAAATGTACTAACTTTTTGTTTTGTCCTTGTTTTGGAACATATCGTGTTGAATGGGTTGAATAGGACTTGCCTTGGTCTTTGTTCTTCAACCTTTCACACCACGTCGGTCTTGTGTTGACAGCTGTTCACTGGAGCCATAGTCGAGGCACATCTGAACCGAGCAGTTGAAGCTGTCAGCCTTTTCTGAAATACAGTCCACGAGAAAACATCCAATTACGGAGACGGCATTGGGAAACACTTTTTCTTCACGGCTCTGAATGGCCAGTTGGAAAGAACCCACATAATGCCCTTCATGTGCCGTTTGGACTGTGCCTTCGTCTTCTCATTAGACTCTCTTATCATTAGAGAGTAACAATCAATATATGGCTGTTGCCGCTTTACTGTCACTTTATCCACATCATTTTCTGAATTGAAGTCTTTTAAATTTGTAAAGCATAGGCGTAGCTACTTCTCCTTTAAAGGTGCATTATGCAACGTTTTATGTGGGGAATAAAAGTTGATATTTGTGCATATTTGATCTGGCAGTGACCCAGCGGCTGTGTGAGTGGTCAGCATGATGCCTTTACTTTCCATCACAGTTGTCTCCAGGACGCTGAAGAATCAATTGTTGGGAAGGTTTCCTCTGCTGACGGAGCCTCTCACTAGAAAACCTACAAAACAATTGATCCTGGAGCGTTGCAGCGGCGACTGTGATGGAAAGTAAAGGCGTCATGCTGACCACTCATAAAGCCACTGAGTCGCTAGTGTTGGTGATACTTTAAAATAGTCATTTATTCAATATTAGTAGTTACAGCTTTAAACATGTGATATGTTTGTATTAAGCCTACATATTACTGGTTCAAAAATGTAACCCAGTTATACTACTTTGAGTTACATTTGAGTTACTTTTGCCAAAATATAAACTGAAAATAATAATAATGCCATCGAGCAAAAGTGCAGTCAAAGATTTCCTTTCCTTTGCTTTCCCCCCTTCACTCTTGTTTTGTTTTGATGACATTAGCTACAGGCAGCTTCAGAGCTTAGACACCAGTGTCCAACTGGATTTGGTGCGGCATTGCTTTGTTCGTACATCAATACAAACCATTTAAATGCACTTGTAACTCGAGCTACTGAAATTGTAATGGCTAATATATGACTGTATTGTGTTTAAGTGATATGTTATATTCCTCAGTTACTGAAAAATGCAATATATTTCTGTAACTCGGTACTTTTGTAATACGTTACCCCCAACACCGGTCCCTAAAGGTCATATACACACAAATATCAACTTTTTCACATATAAAGTTGCATAATGCAGCTTTAAGCCAACACAAACATACAAAACAAAACACATTTTCAATAAAGCCTCGTCTAATGCAGCTTTTTAATCGACTGTGCTTTTCCAAAAATACATTGAGTTGAATAATATTGTTGCCTATTGCTGAAAAGTCTCCACAGTTTTCACATTAGGCTATAAAAAATAGACCCACGGCAGCCTATAGTCTAAATTGTACTTAAACCCTGTATATTCATGGGTGACTCATGTGACCTGAGGCTAAATTTATAGCCAAATAAAAGTGTGTTACTGTATTAGGCTAATAATTATAAACAAACCTCACCTCAAAACTTGTGCAAAATGAGGCAAATCCACTTTCCGCGCTTCCCCGGAGCTGTATAAATGAATCCCGTCGCTCTGCCTCTCTGGAGGGAGGTGCGCTCGTGTCCGTGTCCTCCTCGTCTGCCTCTCTCCTGCACAGACGCACTGGAACCGCTCCGAGCCAGATGTCGACACTTTCCCACCGCCTTTCAGTCCGCGTGGATGTCGTTTCCACGTCTTGTAAGTTGTGGGTTATTTAGCCCATTGTTTGACGAAGCTTTTAATGTAGCCTCGCGTACGAGCAGCGTCACGTTATTGGAACCGATGAAAGCGATACGATAGTGTCGGGTGTCGGGAGTCACCTCTGGGACTAATAGTTGCCAATATATTGATTTTTCCCTTTTTGTCATATAAAGTTGGCTATATTTTATTATCAGCCCATATTTGAGTTTTATTTTCAGGCATGTTCACTTTTGTGCCGCTGACAAATCAAACACGCAATGTAATCAGAGGTGGGTAGTAGCCAAACTTTGACTTAAAGCAGCACTAAGTAACTTGTTTACCTTAATACATCCTTTCCGTAGTCCCTCTAGGGGTAATACAAGTGTTAATGGGATGATTGGGGGGTCTTTTATCTCCCCCTGGTGCCTCTGGCTAGAAAACCACAATTGCAAGTTGGCTACCTATGGGTCGGAGGCGCAATACACACTAATAGAATGACAAAGAAGAAGCTAACAGGCTAATGGGGAAAGCTAACTGTGGGCTAGCGCCACGTTAGCAGTGTTTACAGCCAAGTTTGAGTGAAAAAAAATATCTCCATTGAGTCGTGGCATATGTACAATATCCCACCCTCCCTTTGTCTTTTCTGTCAGCGTAGTATTTACTCTCACGGACAATTAATGAGTAAAAAAAACGCAACATGCTACGACACCTGCAGTGGCGCTTACGGCCTCTAGGGGCACGAGTTACTTAGTTCTGCTTTAACTAGAAGTAAAAAGTAGTGGCCCAAATACGTAATCAAATAAGAGTAATACTTGGAGAAAATTTTACTCGAGCTCTGTGAGTACTGAGTTACTGTTTGAGCGTAAACGTTTGATTCATGTTTCAGTCGTGACATGAGGATATTAAACATAAAATAATGTGAAAAATCGTTATATAACCCCCGGCTTAACCGAGTACATTTCCTCCAGTTCAGCTTTACCCAAATCTAAAAGCTTCAAAAACGAGACGTAAACAAGGATGAAAACCCAACAAAAAAGTTACAAAACCGAAAAGCGTCAATATATAGCCAATATATTTACTCAAGTAAGAGTAATGTTACTTTGAAAGTACAGGTAAAAAGTATTGACTCAAATAGTCACTCAACTAAAAGTAAAAAAAAAGTATGACTATGTTACTTGAGCACTGTGAGTAATATTGAGCCGAAAGAGTCTGATTTATTTTCAGTGACGCCGTAAATTGTGTGAAACAAAAGAAAAAATCATGCGGAATTCATGACATTCCCAAAGAAAACTCGAAGAACAAGGTGCACGAGACGACGAATGAAGCATCTGCCGCTTAAATATTTACTCACAGTGAAGAAAGTAACAATTATTTATACTAAGAGTACAGATACTTCATTATAATTTGACTTAAGTAAACTACTCTAAGAAGTTCAAATTCTTCTGTACTTGAGTAAATGTAGCTCTGCGTATAGTTCACATAAACTTTCTTTCTGCTGCAAATGTATACGATAGTCAATACAATAGTAACAATATCTTGGTGCAGAAATGACGTAAAAGGTTATTTATAAACTACTTTGATCAATAGAAAGTGATATCTTGCGGATGTTCCTGCTGCGTCCGACACAAGTGATACACAATTACTCATTATTGACATTTAAAAGAAAGTCCACGGTACACTGCG
This sequence comes from Proterorhinus semilunaris, assembly GCA_021464625.1. Lineage (NCBI taxonomy): Eukaryota > Metazoa > Chordata > Actinopteri > Gobiiformes > Gobiidae > Proterorhinus > Proterorhinus semilunaris. The sequence continues at coordinate 7,206,035 of CM038349.1, forward strand.
AATGAAAAGACCAAAGCGGTGTTTTTAGCGGGGCAATTTAAGGCAGGACTGATGTTGTGAGGATAGTTGGGGAAACAAAAGTAATAAAAAAACTAAAAAAAACAGGTGTTGATTATGAACGATGCATAAAAACCATAGGCAGAACTAAATATGGTGCTTCGACTGTAAATCTGTTGGCTGGTTTTGTAATTGTAGATCAGCTTGTGTTAGCTACAGTATGGCCCATATTGCGACGGACACATCAGGTGCTAAAAGAGCAGCATGTGGCGAACAGGTGCCGGTTCGTGGAGGTCCACGGCCCAGAGCAGAGCTGGGATCCAATAAAAAGCGCAAAGCAGTCTTTAACTCCATTCACTAAAAATCAACAGCATTGACACTTGATTTGGGTTAAAGTGCTTAGACAGGTTTTAATGCTTTTGAAAATATGAATTATAATTGTATTTCAGTGAAGCAGCAAAGACATTTTGGGAAGAAAACTTACTTTTATTTGAATTTTTAAGCCGCTGACAGGAAGTGACATAGAAGTACAGTTCAATACGTGTGTTAACCTGTGCCGTCCCAGCTGATCAGGGGGTTAGGTTTAGTTAACCCTAATCAGGAAATAATTAGGGTTAAGAACGGCAAATGTAACGTAAGTTGTGTTTCACTCACACAGATCTCACATATTTTTTAGAAACTAGAAGGTCTTGGCTTTCAAATTAGGTGTCACACTGGCATATAGGCTGTAAGATCTCCAGTCAATACGCCTTGAGGTTTGGATGTAAATAATTGTTAACCCTAATCCTAATCCTAACCCTAAAGTGGCAGTTAAGTGGTTAAGTAATGATGTCATCGCTCCACTTCCGGGTCCAACGGAACATTAGCCCCATTCACTACAATGGGATTTTGCTGATTTCAACCCTGCTGTAGAGCCGACTACAAGGATCTTTTTAAACATCTGATCGCACAGAAATATTACATTCACTCTGAACTTTTATTAGTAATTATTTTCCGACATTAATTATCAAGTTAATTTTTTCCATACACAATAAAGGGGTACTTTAATAATAAAAAATATCTTCATTTTGCCTGGAGAAATGGTGAGCTATATTATTCTAATTAGGCGTAAAACAGTTTTTTGGCCTTTTATCTGTTATTTCAGCAGGAGATTCCGATAAAGTGGTGTTTTAAGGAAGTGAAACTATAAACGTCACAAAAACTGTCAAACTAAAGAAAGCTGCGTAAAGTTTTTTAGGTAAATCGTTATATATAAATGTGTATAATGTGTCATATGCACTTTAATGGCTGTGTAGGATAACCTGGTATCTCCATCAAGATCAGCTCATTCAAAAAGGGCATTGGGCAGTACTTAAGGGGGGGAAAGTCAACTGTTTGCCTGTTAGTTTTGTCAGATTTGACAGTGACTGAGGCATTTTCAACTGCATATCCACAAGCAAACGTTTCCAAACTTCTCCCTTGGCCACACTTTATTGAAGCGAAGGCTGAGCGCTGCTTATAATGGCCAATAACTCCCAGAACATGTCAGTCAGGAATGTAGGCAAGTGTCCTCTGACCAAAGTCGATTCTGTTCCATTGATTGGATGAGGAAATTTCAGTGTTTAATTTGAAAGGAATTACAATTTCACTCTCCACATACAAGAAGGTTTATTGGCTGGCGACCTGCGGGCCTGTCAAACTCAAGTGAAATAATACAAATGTGGTATCGTCTCAACACTAGAAACATGTGCAGCGCAAAAGCCTCCGGGTTGTGCGGACAAAAATGCGACCGCAAAACTGTTGTGGTAGGGGGAAGGTTGTTGCCAAAATGCACTCGTTTTGGGACATGTAATCCGAAAACACGCTGCTCTTTGAAGATCAAGACTGAAATCATGTTTCTCGACTCAACTGGCCAGACTTGGAAGAATGTGTTGGATCCTGTGGTCATTGGAACGGGGGAGACGGGGGTAGGAGCCTCATAAACTGCAGACTTAGTATTGGAGTAAGTGAAGTGCAGAGACCAACACGGCTCTGTTTCCAGGAGCTGTGATGAGGATAATAGAGCGGCGGCGGGGCGGGGGGGTCTCCTTTCAGGGCAGGGAAATATGCATTCAGCAGCCAGACTTTAATTGTTGCGCCGAAACGACCCGCAAGAAAGGAAGACCGTCGGGCGGCCGTGATTGGCGACTCAGTCCAAGACCAACACTCGTTATGATTTGGGCCCCGGGAAAGTAAAATGTTATTAAAACGATGACATTGGGGATGTTTTTGCTTTAGTTACAGCTCGTTGTCATTGGGTGGTCCTGTCTATTTCTCATCAACTGGAGTCGGAACAAACCACATGATTAGAAACACTGACATAAAGTGGCCAAAATATCCACTCAACCACCAATATTACCTCATGGCTTGGCTTTCATTGGCTCCGGGCAAACTAAAGTTGGTGTACCCGATTATGCTTTTTTTTTAAACTGTGAAAGGAGAAGGTTAGGGCCGCTCAATTATAGAAACAGATAATAATCTCGATTATTTTTGTAATAATTGTAATCACGATTATTTAAACGGTTATTTGTTGCCTTAAAGAGATGTTGCCTGAGAGATGTTCTTACCTGAGCTTAGACGAGTTTATGCGTGCCTGTCCGGTATTTGCGCGTGCGCTCAGTCACGCAAAAAGACCAAAGATGTTGTTAGTATGTGGCCTCTCCCAGCATATTCCTATGGCTCCAAACGGGGGTGAAGTTGGAAGTGTTGGCGTATTCTTTACTATGTGGACAAAGGACGGAGACTCGGTCTATTAAAATCAAAAATCATTGTTTATTCCCTATATTACAAACTAAGCACACAAGTCATCAGCTACATCCTGGACGATCGGAAGAGGAAGAGAGAGACCCTTCCCCCTGAGCAACAGCAGCTACACACAAAGGAGTAGGTGTGTCCTTCTCAAACCAATCAGTGCTCTTGTAATGTTCTTATCGTCACTTCTTCTGCGCAATCTGACACCTCCTTTTAACACACTGCCCCCCAGTGGATCAACCGTAAATACAACAATGGGGCAGTATAATGGCATGGCCGGTCAGTTATATTAAAGCACAGATTACGGCAACACAGTTTTATATATAATCACTGAAGCCTAATATGACAAAAATATGTATAGTAATAATTCCACAGAAGCGACCACGCTCTTCCACGGGCACAAAGACCAGACAGGTGCGTATCGACCCGTCTAAGCTCAGGTAAGAACATGTCTCAGTATGGAAAAACTGTGGCCTGTTCCTTTAAAAAAAAAGTCTTAATCAAGAACTATACTAAATTGTTAGAACAGTAACAAAAGTACAAATTATATCAAGTATGCTTCGATTGAGGAGAGGTCTCTGTTTCACACCTGCCCCCTGCTGGCCAGCCCTCACACCTGCGCAAGCAAACTGAGGCCTGATAACATCATCACACAAATAAAAAATAAAAAATTTCAGCCAATATAATTCTATGGGCAGAAGCACGAGCCATGGCACGTGAAATGCGAAGGGAAAGTAATACCAGAGGAACGAAATAATGCAAGTTTGCTTTGCTTCGTGAGATCTTCTGCACACAGACAGTGCCTGGGCCAAGGATATGAGAGGCTTCAAAACCAATGTTGCTCTTGTTGGGCTTTTCTTTCAGCTTACTTTTTTGTTTTGCTGCGACAAATACAACAGTTCCATCATGCAGCACTTGTAGTTCAGCTGACAAACTGCTCTGGAACTTTACCTCTATTTATGTCACGTCCTGTCAGCGTCTTAAAACTTCTAATTCAAATCACTTTCTGCCCAACATTTCTTCATTAAAGTCGCAGCTTCACTGAAATAAAATGATAACGTTTACTTGCAACTTTTATCCATCTAAATAAGTCATATTTTCCAAAGCATTAAAACCTGTCATATGCACTTTAACACATCAGGGTATCAATGCTGATGTTTTTTAGTGAATGGAGTTGATTCTGTAATGCTTGTTAAAAATAACACCAAAATAAGATTTCAACGTCAAGGGGAAAATGATTCTCAAACCGGGTCTCCTATAGTTACACTTCTCTATTGAACCGACAGTATTCTCTTTCTTTGATGTAAAGTAAAAGTATTTCAGACAAACGCTGCTTCTGGGAAGCGACTCTTAGCCCGTCGACTTGTGCCAAAAAGCTCAGTGCAGCTGTAATCTTTGGGGCCATTACGCCGACACGCTCGAGCCAACGGTGAGCCGTCCTCTCCGCTGCTTCTCTCATGTGTTTCAGTGTCAGAGCCATAGAGTATATTATACTCTGAACCTGCCGCCAGCCCGGAGTTACTCTGTCTCAGTGGCCAAACTCTAATCTGTGGAAGTATGAAGCCATTGGTGCCAGCTCCTTGTAAAACAAAAACAAACACGGCCACTGCTTCCTTCTAGTGCGTCGGTGCCACTCGAATAGATCAACGGGCGAGTTTTTTTCCCAAATGCAGCTGTAAAAATCATCAACATCTCGGTCCTTGATGCACATCTGGATCTTTCATGAAGGTGGCTGCATGTGTTTCATATTTTTTTCCGCGACTAGAGGTTAAGTAGTCTACAACAATCCAGTTTCCTATTGATCTTAAAGTAATACTCTTTGTAATTCATTCGTTTGTGAGTCACCAGTTTAGCCTCAATCTCTTATTTCCACAACTTCCTGCTTTTACAATATACTGAGAGGCAAAACAAATATTATTCCAATACTAGTAGGCCTGGGTACTAATTTTTCCTCAATTTTTGTCAAATTTAAAATAAAAAAAAATGTCTCCCATTTTTAAATGTTTTGTGGCCTAATGTTTTCCCCATTTCCCGCCCATTTTTTTTTTCTTTCTTTGCCCCAATTTCCTCCCTCATTTTTGTTTTTTTTTTGTTTTTACTATTTACTGGTTTATTATGTTAATGAACACACATGGGTCTCATCCAGGTAAACACGCCACTCCGGATTTTAGCCTTTTGCTAATTTCCATTCGTCGTCCCCCATGCGCACTCTCAAGCACACTCTCATTTATCCTGGCCTATTGTACATGTTTTAAGTGGTAGGGGAAACCGGAGACACCTACGCAGACACGGGGAGAACATGCAAACTTCACACAGAAAGGCCCCGTCCAGATGGGAATCGAACCCGGGACCTTCGAGCTCTAACCGTTAGGGAAAATATACAAATATTTTCCCAATGTTTCCCCCCATTTTTTACTCAATTTATTCCCAATCTTTGCCCCATTTTCTCCCATTTCCTTTACACAATTTCTCCTTATTTTTTTGCCACAATTTCTCCCAATTTCCCCCTATTTATTCCCAATTTTTCACACACAATATTGTAAATTTGCAGCTCTTCCACACATTATTGTTCTGTTTTCCGGTTCTAGACGACACATATTTTAGTATAGGTATCGGAAAAAGCATCGTTCAGGTATCGATATCGAAAACCAAGTATCGTTAACAGTATCGAATAAAAACATAATGGTACCCAGCCCTAAATATACAGACTCCTAACGCCTGAACATCCTGAAATATCGGTTCCCATCATCTGTTCCATCATCTTCATAAACCCTTCTTCATAATAAAATACTGTTGCCAGATTTGAATTATCCACATTAGATGAAATTCTCCCCATGTGGCCAAAAATAGACACATTCAGTTGATATATGGACAGACCTTTCCGTTTGCGTTGGCGGCCGATCTGTACAGTGAAGATGAGAGCTCTGTTTGTTCAGATGGAGAACTGTAATTTAAAGGGCCGTTTATTTTATGTGTTTGACAAATGTTTTATTGCCATTTCCAGGAAGGGCACGATTTTAACGCTCTCACCCACCGCAGCGAGAAAGCGGAAGGAACGGTTGATTTATGCAAACGGCGCACAATACATCATGGCACGCCCGGTCGCCCGCCGCCGAGTGCCGCCAGTGTTTGCAGGAATAAAAGTGAGTGATGAGAGTTTGTGTGAGCGAGAGAAATGGGGAAGCTAAGTGTGCCGCTTCAGCAGCCCTGGGATACATATTCAAGAGTCATGATAGAAACTAAAGAAAGACACAGAAGATGGAAGTGGAGCAGGAAGGAAGGAATTGATTTGTATAGTATTCCCGGATATTGTCACAAAGCGCTTTACATGGGACCATTTTACATTCACTCTATTCATCCTGGACTACCGTACAGGTTTGTACCCGGAGGAAGCGTATACGCAGACACACAGGGGAGAACATGCAAACTCCACACAGGAAAGGTCCTGTCCAGGGGTGAATCAAACCCGGGACCTTCTTGCTGTGAAGCGCTATCCGCTGTGCCACCGGGCTGGAGTCCCATTTTTTGCACGTTGTTTCCTCTAGCCAGCAAAATAGATTTTCATCAATACATTTTAAGTGGTCCAGCACACACTTCCGCAGCTAAAACTGGTCCTCAGCGCCGACAAGACCAAACTAATGTTGTTTTCAAACACTAAGAAGGTTCCTCACATGATCCCCTTAGTAACCACTCTTGAGGGAAATGTCATAGAGGTGGTGCAAGGCAAGTTTATTTGTAGAGCACAATTCATACACAAGGCAATTCAAAGTGCTTCACAGTTGCATAAAGTTACAAGAAAACAGATCAAATCAATCATTAAAACATCAACATAAAATTAATCAATGACAGTAAAAGGCAAGAGTGCAGATAAAATACTTTCAGTTTTCATCTGCTCGGGTAAAAAGAGCTGTTTACAGCCTGGATTTGAACATTGTCAGAGTTGAGGCCTGTCTCACATCCTCATGAAGACTGTTCCAGATTTTAGCTGCATGAAACTGAAACGCAGCCTCACCGTGTTTAGTCCTGACTCTGGGAACCACCAGGAGACCCCTCCCTGAAGTTCTCAGGGCCCGAGATGGTTCATACGGCTCTAACATGTCAGAGATGGACTTTGGTGCTAAACCATGAAAAGACTTGTACACAAGCAGAGCTGTTTTAAATTCTATTCTCTGAGTGACAGGAAGCCAGTGCAGAGACCGGAGCACTGGACTAATATGGTCGTATTTCCTGGTTCTTGTCAGGACTCGAGCAGCAGCGTTCTGGATGTTCTGCAGCTCTAACAGCTCGTTTAGAAAGGCCAGTGAGCAGCCGTTACAGTAGTCTAACCTTCTGGAGACAAACGCATGGATGAGTCTCTCCAAGTCTGGTTTTGACACTATTCCTCTGATCTTAATGTTTTTCAGATGGTAAAAAGCTGATGATGTTATTGCTTTGATGTGACTGTTTAAGTTCAGGTCTGAGTCCATGATTACTCCTAGATTTCTAACCTGATTTTTAGGTTTTAGAGAGAGAGACTCAAGGTGACTGATAACACTTTGTCTTTGTGTCTGTGGGCCACAAACAATGATCTCAGTTTTGTCTGAGTTTAGTTGGAGAAAGTTGTTTTGCATCCACAAACTGATCTGTTCGATGGAGTGACAGAGTGTATCTACAGGCCCATGTTCACCTGCCGTCAGTGACACTTACAAACACCTCGGGATTTTGCTTGACAACTCCCTGACTTTCAAGCCCCACATAGACAATCTTGTGAAAAAACTTAAACTCAAATTGGGCTTTTTCTTTCTACATACATTTTGTTTTTCTTGACCCGTCATTGTGAGCCGTATTCTCGAGTGGGACGGCTAGGGATGGGTACCGTTAAACGGTGCCTACTTGGAACCGACCGAAAAGCTCCGGTCGGGGGTGGTATCGAAAAACTAAAATTCTTTCGGTGCCAACTTTCGGTTCTTTTTCTCTCCAGAAGTCAATATATGACCCGCAACGACTCTAAAAAAAACATGAACGTGTGCGCAGATAATGAGCCGCTTCAGCGCAAATGGAGCGAAGCAAAACTATAACTTAAAACTATAACTTAAAGAGAAGCAAAGCTATAACGTACTAAACATTTGTAATAGAGACGGCTCAGCCGCGGTCTGCGCCAGGACTAAACCAGGTCCAGGACTTACACCGGTTGTAAAACCCAGAGTCAAACTAAACCAGTTATTATAAACCAGGACTGAATAAGAAATTTGAGTTTTTAGGCAAATTGAAAAACAAAACAGAGCAGTGACAACAAGAACGACGTGTTTACCTTTAGCGACAGACCCGGAGGCTGAGTTTAGTGCTGTTGTTTACAACTTTACAAGCAGCTGCAGCGTGAGGGGAATATCAAAGATTGTTTGTGGAAAAGTGAGCGCTCACTCTGTATTAGACATTTTTTGTACAGTTGTTGTACATTATTAGTGGCAGAGTGAGCGCTCACACCATGTAAGGATCTTTGGCGGGAAAGTGCTTCGTCAAAGCGCAGTGTGTTTAGAAAAGTTTATCCGAAAGAAACCCGTGTGTGTGATGTGGATCTGTCTCTGCAGCTCAGGAGGAAATAACGTCCTTTATTTATTTATTCTTTTTATCACTGCTTAAGTGGAAATTGTGCTCAAAACATGAAGTTACAGGTGACGCTGCTGCGACCTGTGGAGCTTCTGTTTTGCGGTTTTAGGACTTTTTCCTTTTATACACGTTATTTTAATTGAATTAAAATGACATAGGTACCGAAAAAAGTACCGTTAAGGAACCGGCACCGAAAAGCAGGTACCGTTAAAGTAGTGATATCGAAAAAAAACGAACGGTACCCATCCCTAGGGACGGCCTTCTTTGTCCTCCAGGAGGCCGGGTCATTGGTACACTTTTATTTATAAAGCCCCATGCTTGGTCTACTGCCCTCTCACATCTGTAACCTAATCTCACGGAGGAGTGTTGGCTCTTACAGTTTGTGTTTAAATCATCATTTGCTGCTCATTTGCCCGTTCAGAACTGGGAAAAAGGGCATTTTGTTCACTCTGCTCCTTCTACATAGAACACGTTGCAAAAAGACGGGAAATAACTGATCTTATTGGCCTGTACTCCCTTGAAAAAGAGGTTTTTAATCTCAAAATACAGTTGAAGAAAAAAACACGTCTATACCCGGAGTGTATTCATGTACATACAGTACATATCTCACAATGGCAAATGTCTTCAGTTTCACTTCAGTCCCAAAGTGGGGGCTGTGGGCACTGACCTGAGGATCCCAAGATGATTTCAAAGAAAGAAAATAAATCCAAAAACTAAGTCACAAATATTTGTTTTATTAAAGTTATTTTTATTGTTGAAAAACATCCCTAAAACATAACCAAAAAACGTGTCTTTGCTGTGAGTTGATCACCTCTTAAAGCGTGTTTACCTTAATAAATCCTTCCCGTAGTCCCTCTGGGGGTAATACAAGTGTTAATGGGATGATTGGAGGGTCTTTTATCTCCCCATTATTTGTTTTTGTTGTTTCACCTTTGGAGCCACCTGGTGGTGGTTTTGGAAACTGCATGCAACGGGTGCTTCACGCGCGCTCCCTGCGTCTCCAGCAGAGCAACGGTAAATGCTGGAGACGGTAGGTGCAGGAGAGATCGCTCCAATCTTTAATTAACTTTTTAAAATATTGTTACGCCAAAATAATTATTTATTTTACTCCCTACATGTATATTTGTGTCACTAGAGTGTAATTTGTAAATATCCCCTGTAAAAATGTTAAAATTACCACTTTATTATATGTTACTATATTACCCCAGTTAGAGCGTTAGGCTTACGGCAGCTGACCGCCCGCCCAGGAGATTTATTGTAATATTTGTGTTTATTCTTGTCCCGTACAGACCGTTGCATGCAGTTGTCCCCACCCTGATGGACTTTGTATATGTTTTGTGGTGCAGGTAGGCTCCAAAATATGTTTGATATTAAAAATGTAAATCTGTTGTTCTGTTGACCGTTGCCGTTGGCAACAATATCTGTTGTAGCTGTCATTGGTAGAAGGCCGAATTAGTTATTTTAGAATTTAGAAATGTTTATTGCCATATAATTAATACTGTAAATATGTTTTGTAAATCAATACTATACGATCACTTGTAAAAAAGAAAGAAAGAAAATCAAACTTTTATAAATAATCAGGAGAGCAACGGTAAATGCTGGAGACGACCGTTGCATGCAGTTGTCCCCACCCTGATGGACTTTGTATATGTTTTGTGGTGCAGATCACATTAAAAGAAATCGCCAAAACTGCAGTCCTGAGTCCGTGGCCTCTCTAGACGCACACATCGGTCACACTGGTGCCGTGACTCCGTGGTCCTTGATCCGCTTGATGCAGATCGACCGAGGTTGCCCTGTCGTCTACGCCTGTCAAGTCACCTCTACACATCACAAAGTGTGGTTTTTTTTTTGGTCACAAGGTTAAAGGACTGAAGGGAAATTTTGGTTTTAATGCCAATTTACAATTACGTTTCCTATATTTTATTTTGAAATGGCAGAGAGACGCTTTCCCAGCGGTTTAACAGCAGATTGTCACTCCTCTTTTGGGAGAGGTAGAGGTGTAATGGGATTTAGCTTTCAGCCCAGTAGTGCTATTAGGGGAGGTTTGCGTGCTTCACCTGTGTTACCTGCAAATAATAGGCCTCAGGGATTGGTTCAGGATCCAGCTGAGTCACCTATTGGGGAGATGTCATTTGGTGGCCCGAGCCACTCAACACCTAGTGCTGGTAATGATTTAAACCAGTTTCGTGACATGATCTGTCAGTTGGGCTCACAGATTGGGGAGTCTATTGCATCGAAACTGCTATCTTCTGGTGTCATTGGCACAAATGAAACTAATAGTACTTGTCAGAAACAGGATACTTCAGGTGTCAATAATACTACTAATGAGAGTCCAAGGTTTAATGTTATTGTGAAATCAGAGAAAGAACCTGTTACATTCAGGGGTGACAATACTGACAAATACACTGTTACTGAGTGGGTTGAGATGATGAAAGGTTACCTTAGGAAGCATAACTATGAGGTTTCTGAGCAAAATGAAGAAGTTATGGGGAAGTTAATGGGAAAGGCCAGAGATGTAGTTAAGATTGGTCTTAGAAGTAACCCTGCACTTCACACTACATGCTCCCCAGATATCATTTACAACATGCTAATACAGTACTTCAGTAGCACATCATCCTGTCTGCCCCTACAAGACTTTTACTCAACATTGCCACTTCAGAAAGAGAACGCTGTTGACTACTGGATCCGCCTCAATAAGGCCGCAGACATGGCTGAAGAAGGTTTAAAACGTCAAGGGAGGCACATTGAGGATATAGGAGGTGAGATTGCTAAAATGTTTGTAAAGCACTGCCCTGATATGGAACTTGCCTCAGTGTTTAAGTATAAGCAGATTCATGAGTGGACCTCTAAAGACATCCAAGAGAGGCTAGATGAGCACCAAAGAGAGCGGGTGTCCAAAGCACCTATGACCAAACTATATGCTGCCCCACTGTTATGCTATGAGACACATGTTAAGCCCCAAGTCTCCAGTAACGTGCCAGTGCCTAATAATGTTTTGCTCTCTCAAGCTGTTCAGGCCGCCGCTGAAGCTCCGCCTCTTTTGTGTACTCCGGGCTTGGTCCAGAACCAACAACTGCCAACATCTCCTCCTGCTCCACAGCCTGTGAAGCAGCACAGTCAACCCACACAAGTGCAGTGCCAGTTCCAGCATTCTGCTACTGCTCCACAAAGTCAACAACTGCCCAATCAGCCACAAGATGGCGCCACGCTTGGTGAAATGATGTCTATGCTCCAGGAGCTCCTCACTAAAGTTCAAGCTGGTGGTCAGTTGTCCTCTGCTCGTCGTGGGCACATGCGGGGACGAGCCAGATCTGTCGTTATGAACTGTCGAGTTTGCAATGATAACAAGCATACAACAGAAATTCACTGCCGTTCAGACCGCCTTTGTTTCACATGTTTCAGCCCTGACCACACGAGCCGCTTCTGTCCTAACAAAACTGTTCCAACAGACAATGTGCAGGGAAACTAAGCGACCTATGCTCGGAGGGAGGCTGCATGGGTCAAGGTGAAATCTCCCACACATTTGATGCTGCTGAACTGTATCAGAATATGCAAAAACTGAATGAGCCAAACAATATTATTGTTCAAGACACACAAAGAATTAAAACCAGTGACAGTCTATTCTACACTTCTGTCAAAGTTGGAGATAAGGTAACTCTTGGTGCTATGTTGGATAGTGGTTCGATGGCGTGCTCGTTAAGCGAAGTAGCCCTCCAATCACTAATTAATGCTGGTGTCGTGCTCTCCCATCAAGAATCAACTGATATTGTGTTTGTGGGATGCGGTGGTGCCAGAGTAAAGCCGACTTCAGTAGTGGATCTGGAGATGGAGATCTATGGATGCAGGCTGTCAGTACCCACCTTTGTAGTGAAAAACCAGCAGGATGATTTACTGGTGGGCTCGAACGTTATCAGGCATCTGTTGCACCAATTCAAAACCGACTCCTCCTATTGGGAAGCTGTGTCCACGTCAAATAATGGTGACACTGAGCTCGAGAAGTTCCTCTCCCTGCTTGCTGGCCTGAACCGCTGGTCAGATGAAGATGTCCCAGATAAAATTGGCACTGTGAGATGTAACAGAGCTGTCACTCTGGAGGCTGGCACCGAGTATCTGATGTGGGGCAAACTTCCCAAAGACACAAAGTTATCACCCGGCAGCACCGTTATGTCTGAGCCTACATCTTCTCATTCTGCTCCTAGAGGCATCCTAGTGGCGAGAGCTGTGACACCTCTCTGGGGAGACAGGTGGGTACCTCTGAAGATTCTGAATGCTACAAATGGCCCTATCACCATACGTAGAAACGCCAAGCTGGCTGACGTCTACACCTGCCTTGCTCTGGAAGATCTGGATATGCAAGATGTAAAATGCTCATATCAGGCCGCCTCCATCAAATGCCCTGGTTCTATAGCCAAAAACACTGATAATGTGCAGGAGAGGCTGAAGCGTGCTGGCTTGTGTGATCTTGACCTGCAGTCCTGTGACGTGTCAGATGATTGGCAGAGAAAGCTGACAGACCTTGTGATCAGTTATGAGGACGTGTTCTCCCACCACCACTTGGACTGTGGAGAGGCAAAAGGGTTTGTGCATAGGATCCGACTCACTGACGAGAGACCATTCCGGCTGCCCTATCGCCGTGTACCCCCTGCTGAGTACCAGAAGCTCCGCCAAGTCCTCAATGAGATGGAGGAGAAAGACATAATCCGCAAATCGAACAGTGAGTATGCTTCGCCCCTGGTTCTTGTATGGAAGAAGAATGGCGACTTGCGGGTGTGCACAGATTTCCGATGGCTCAACAGGCGGACCCTAAAGGATGCCCATCCCTTACCACACCAAGCCGACTGCTTAGCTGCCTTGGGAGGTAACGCATTCTTTAGCACAATGGACCTGACGTCTGGCTTTTACAACATGCCTCTGCACGAAGACGACCGCAAGTACTCTGCCTTCACGACGCCGATGGGGTTGTTTGAGTACAACAGGCTTCCCCAAGGTCTGTGCAACAGCCCGGCCAGCTTCATGAGAATGATGATGTCCATATTTGGTGACCAAAACTTTCTCAGCCTGCTGTGTTACCTCGATGATTTGCTGGTGTTCGCCCCGTCTGAGGAAGTGGCCCTCGAGAGGTTGGAGATGGTGTTCAGTCGACTCAGATTCCATAACTTGAAACTGGCCCAGAAGAAATGCTGGCTGCTGAGAAGATCTGTGAAATTTCTCGGGCACATAATTGACAAGAGTGGTGTCTCCACAGATCCTGCTAAAGTCGAGTCTGTCAACAGCATGTCGAGTACAGATCTTATGGAACCAGATGGTGCCACTCCTTCCCAGTCTCGCATTCGGTCGTTTCTCGGCATGGTCAATTATTACCAGCATTTCATCCCGAACTATTCCTCTATTGCGAGACCACTCTTTGACCTTCTTGCTGGAGCAAAACAGAAACGCAAATCAAAGTTAACCACCAAGCGCAAACTCCAGTTTCGCAAACTAACTCCAGCTGACTGGACAGATGTACACAGAGGCGCATTTGATAAACTTAAAGCTGCTTTGGTTGACTCAGTGGTCCTAGCCCACCCAGACTTTAATCGCCCATTTGTCCTGTCCACTGACGCTTCACTAGATGGTTTGGGCGCCGTTCTCTCACAAGTTCAGGAAGGAGAGGTGGTGGCTCGTCCAGTGGCATTTGCCAGCAAGTCTCTCACACGTGCCCAGAAAAAGTATCCAGCCCACCGCCTCGAATTTTTGGCACTCAAGTGGTCCGTGTGTGACAAGTTTAGCCACTGGCTCAAAGGACATGTCTTTACGGTGTGGACCGACAACAACCCGCTCACACATATCCTGACAAAGCCACGTCTTGATGCCTGTGAACAGCGATGGGTGGCAAAGCTGGCTTCCTACGTCTTTGATATTAAATATATCCCTGGCTCAAAGAACATAGTAGCGGATGCTTTGAGTCGCCGGCCTTTCATCAAGTCCACTGTAGGGATGAGGTTGTTGAGGAGCCCATACAATCAACTTCTTAATGAGGCCCTACCTCTTTCATCTGGTTCAGTCCAAGATGCCTTCAGACAATCAAATGCTAAGGACAACTACACAAAAGTATCACATGTCCTCGAAAGTACAAAATGTCAGTCCTTCACAAAAGATGACATTTCTGCTATCTTCGAGACACACGGTGCATGGGAGTCCGCTGCCAGGTTAAGAGCTATTAATACCCTAAGGCACCTACCTCAGTTGATTCCTCCCACTGAAGCTGACCCACCTGTGTTCTCAGATAATGAGTTGTGTGAAAAGCAGCACAACGATCCTGTCCTGTCTAGAGTGATGCACTATGTGGACCGAGGTCGTCGTCCGTCCAGGAGAGAGAAACCCAATGAGCCAGCCATGGTCATCAGGTACCTCAGGCACTGGGAAAAGTTTACAACGACTGGTGGCATCCTTTACAGACTTTCCAAAGACCAGGTTACTCACAAAAGACGCTACCAGTTTGTGGTTCCTGACTCTCTCAAAGCTGATGTTCTCAGGGGAATCCACGACAGTGCTGGCCATCAAGGACAGTTCAGGAGTTTAGCTATTGCTCGTCAGAGGTTTTTCTGGCCACACATTGATCGTGATGTTAGAGAGTATGTCCGCCAGTGTCCAAGGTGTGTCATTGGCAAGTCCCCTGATCCAGAAGGTCGAGCACCTCTCGAGAGTATAAAAACATCTGCACCCCTGGAGGTTGTGTGCATCGACTTTTGGACTGCGGAGGATTCTAATAACAAGTCGGTTGATGTGCTGGTTGTGACTGACCATTTTACACGGCTCGCTCAGGCCTTTCCTTGCCGTGACCAGTCTGCTAAACAGGTGGCGAGACAGCTTTGGGACAAGTACTTCTGTATCTATGGATTTCCTGAAAGGATCCATTCAGATCAAGGTCCTTCTTTTGAAAGTCAACTCATAGCCGAAATGTTGAAGGTCGCAGGTGTAAGAAAATCCCACACAACCCCGTACCACCCAATGGGCAACGGTAGCGTGGAGCGCTTCAACAGGACACTTGGTAACATGATAAGAGCCCTTCCACCTGAAGCTAAACAAAGCTGGCCGAAACAACTCCAAACACTGACATTCATGTATAACTGCACTGTCCATGAAACTACAGGCTATGCCCCTTTCTATTTGATGTATGGTAGAGTGCCACGCCTCCCAGTTGACGTGCTTTTTAAGAACATTCTCAAAGATCCTGAAATAGTTGGCTATGACAAGTATGTGCAGTCTCTCACAAAAGATCTTCAAGAGGCCATGGCCATAGCTCAGAGTCATGCAGACAAAGAACAAGATCGCCAGGCTGGCCTCTACAACCGTCGCACAAAAGGAAAGACCATCTGTGTCGCAGACCGTGTCCTAGTCTCAAACAAACGTGAACGAGGAAAACGTAAAACTGCTGACCGCTGGGAGTCTACAGTGTATACCGTTGTGGCCATGAATCCTACAACTCACACTTATCGGATACAAAACCCCACTACCGGTCAAGAGAGAGTAGTGCATCGTAACCTCTTGATGCTTGTGAACTTTTTGCCCCTTGACATGGCCAATCAGTCTGATCACTCACCTGTCCTCTCAACTGAACAATCTGATGATTTTATTGATTCAAATGTTCTGGATTCAGTCATTGAAGAAGATTCAAGAATGAGAACTCAAGAGTGGGTCAGCTGTTTATCCAATGGATTGAGTGATGATGCTCAAGTGAATAACACTGTCAGAGAACCTGTCGTTGATGTTGCAGGAGATGATGAGTCTCTCCTGTCCCCTAGTGAGATGGACTATGATCACATATCGACACAGCCCCCATTAGCTGACACACAGAGTGTTCACTCACAAGTTTCTCAAGTCACTCATTCTGATATGAACACTGACACTGACACTATCAATACAGTCAAAACCCGAGTAGGTAGGATAGTTAAGCCAGTCAACAGGCTAATCCAAGTAATGACCAACAAAGCTGTTGTCAGTGATGCTAGTCAGCTATTTGATAAAGTTTCAAAATCAGTCCTCCGGGTATTTCAGTAAATAGTATATGCTCGTTTTTGCCCTTGCTGTGCCTAGTTTTTGTACTATGAGTAATGTGTATCACCATATGGTATGGGTCCAGGTTTAGGGACCTCTTTTTGTCTTCAAGACATGGTTTATGTGGGATGTAGGCTGCATCCTGCTTCCAGAAGATGGTTGGGAATAAGGCGCAAGTTCCTTGCCACTTCATCCTTTTTAGAGGATGCTTTTTAAGTTGGACTGATGTTTGACCATGTCTGGATTCGTAAGGTTTTCTGTTATGGTGATAGTTCTTGCTTCTTAAATAATTTTGGCTGAAATTCAGCGGGGGTGGATGTAACAGAGATGTGTTATTGAATTTCTTTAAAGATTATTTGTTTTTGTTGTTTCACCTTTGGAGCCACCTGGTGGTGGTTTTGGAAACTGCATGCAACGGGTGCTTCACGCGCGCTCCCTGCGTCTCCAGCAGAGCAACGGTAAATGCTGGAGACGGTAGGTGCAGGAGAGATCGCTCCAATCTTTAATTAACTTTTTAAAATATTGTTACGCCAAAATAATTATTTATTTTACTCCCTACATGTATATTTGTGTCACTAGAGTGTAATTTGTAAATATCCCCTGTAAAAATGTTAAAATTACCACTTTATTATATGTTACTATATTACCCCAGTTAGAGCGTTAGGCTTACGGCAGCTGACCGCCCGCCCAGGAGATTTATTGTAATATTTGTGTTTATTCTTGTCCCGTACAGACCGTTGCATGCAGTTGTCCCCACCCTGATGGACTTTGTATATGTTTTGTGGTGCAGGTAGGCTCCAAAATATGTTTGATATTAAAAATGTAAATCTGTTGTTCTGTTGACCGTTGCCGTTGGCAACAATATCTGTTGTAGCTGTCATTGGTAGAAGGCCGAATTAGTTATTTTAGAATTTAGAAATGTTTATTGCCATATAATTAATACTGTAAATATGTTTTGTAAATCAATACTATACGA